>CM033469.1:36283080-36387366 GCA_019447015.1 Hymenochirus boettgeri
AACAAAACCTTTACAACGCTACAGTACAGGAGACTTGTTGTACATTCCTGGTAACCAGACCAATGTACAGTACAGGAGACTGTGTACTTCCTGGTAACCAGACCAATGGTTACAGTACAGGAGATGTGTGACATTCCTGGTAAACAGACAATGTACAGTACAGGAGACTGTACATTCCTGGTAACCAGACCAATGGTTACAGTACAGGAGATTGGGTACATTCCTGGTAACCAGACCAATGCTACAGAGTACAGGAGATTGTGTACATTCTGGTAACCACGACCAATGGTACAGTACAGGAATATTTGTGTACATCCTGGTAACCAGACCAATGGTACAGTACAGGAGACATGTTGTAATTCTGGTAACCAGACCAATGGTTACAGCAGGAGGACGTGTACATTCCTGGTAACCAGACCAATGGTACAGTACAGGGATTGTTACATCCTGGTAACCAAGACCAATTGGTACAGTACAGGAGATGTGTACATTGCTGGTAACCAGACAATGGTACAGTACAGGAGGATGTGTACCATCCTGGTAACACAGACCAATGGTAAAGTACAGGAGGAGATGGTACTTTCCTGGTAACCAGACCTATGGTACAGTACAGGAGATTGTGTACATTCCTGGTAACCAGACCAATGATACAGTACAGGAGACTGTGTTACATTCCTGGTAACAGACCTCTGGTACAGTTACAGGTAGTCGTGTACATTCCTGGTCACCAGACAATATACAGTACAGGAGACTGTGTAACATCTGGAACAGGACTTGTACCAGTACAAGGAGATGGGTGTACATTCCTGGTAACCAGACAATTATAGATTGATACAGTACAGGAGGAGATTGTGTACATTCCTGGTAACCAGAGACCAATGGTACAGTACAGGAGATTGTGTTTTTTGGTTCTTGGTGTACATTTCGAACAGACCAATGGTACACAGTACAGGAGATTGTGTACATTCTGGTAACTAGACCAATGACATGAAGTACAGAGGGAGATGTGACATTCTGGTAACAGACAATGATCAGACAGGAGATGGTACATTCCTGGTAACCAGACCAATGATACAGTACAGGAGGACGTGTACATTCCGGTAACCAGACCAATGTACAGTACAGGAGATGGTACATCCTGGTACCAGACCAATGATACAGACAGGAGCTGTGTACATTTCCTGTGACAGACCCAATGATACAGTACAGGAGATGTGTAATTCTGGGTAACCAGACCAATGATACAGTACAGGGATTGTGTACATTCCGGTAACCAGACCAGTAACAGTACAGGAGGACTGTGTACATTCTGAACCAGACCAATGATACAGTACAGGAGGACGTGTACATCCTTGGTAACCAGACCAATGATACAGTACAGGAGACTTGTGTACATTCCTGGTAACCAGACCAATGGTACAGTACGGAGACGTGTACATTCCTGGTAACAGACCATGGTACAGTACAGGAGAGTGTGTACATTCCTGGTAACTCAGACCTATGGTACAGTAAGGAGATGTGTACATTCTGGTAACCAGACCATGGTACAGTACAGGAGATTGGACATTCCTGGTAACCAGACCAATGGACAAGTACAGGAGGACTGTGTACATCACTGGTAACCCGACCTAATCACAGTACAGGAGACGTGTACATTCCTGGTAACCAGACCAATGTATACAGTACAGGCGACTGTGACATTCCTGGTAACCAGACCAATGGTACAGTACAGGAGATTGTGTACATTCCTGGTAACCGACCAATGAACAGTACAGGAGATTGTGTACATTCCTGGTAACCAGACCAATGATACAGTACAGGAAGATTGTGTACATTCCTGGTAACCAGACCAGATTACAGAAGGAGATTGTACATTCATGGTAACCAGACCAATGACAGTACAGGAGATTGTGTACATTCCTGGTAAACCAGACCAATGATACAGTACAGGAGATTGTACATTCCTGGTAACCAGACCAATGATACGTACAGGAGATTGTGTACATTCTGGTAACCAGACCTATGGTACAGTACAGGAGATTGTGTACATTCCGGTAACCCGACCTATGGTAACATACAGAATTGGACCTGTACAGGACAGATCAGCATAGGGATTGTGTACATCTGGTAACCAGACATGTACAGTACAGGAGATTGTGTACATTCCTGGTAACCAGACCATGAATACAGTACAGGAGATTGTGTACATTTCCTGGTAACAGACCAATGATACAGTACAGGAGATTGTGTACACTTGGAACCAGACCAATGGTACAGTACAGGAGATTGTGTACATTCCTGGTAACCAGACAATGGTACAGTACAGGAGATTGTGTCATTCCTGGTAACCAGACCAATGGTACAGTACAGGAGAATGTGTATATTCCTGGTAACCAGACCTATGGTACAGTACAGGAGATGTGTACATTCCTGGTAACCAGACAATGGTACAGTACAGGAGATTGTGTACATTCCTGGTAACCAGACCATGGTACAGTACAGGAGATTTGTGTACAATTCCTGGTAACCAGACCAATGGTACAGTACAGGAGATTGTGTGTACATTCCTGGTAACCAGACCAATGGTACAGTACAGGAGACTGTGTAATTCCTGTAACCAGACCAAGGTACAGTACATGGGATGTGTACATTCCTGGTAACCAGACCTATGGACAGTACAGGAGATTGTGTACATTTCCTGGTAACCAGACCTATGGCACAGTACAGGAGACTGTGTACATTCCTGGTAACCAGCCAATGACACAGTACAAGGAGGATTGGTACTTCCTGGTAACCAGACCAATGGTACAGTACAGGAGATTGTGTACATTCTGGTAACCAGACCTATGGTACAGTACAGGAGATTGTGTACATTCCTGGTAACCAGACAAGGTACAGTACAGGAGTTGGGGTACATTCTGGCAACCAGACCATGGCCAGTACAGGAGATTGTGTACATTCCTGGTAAACCAGACCAAGGTACAGTACAGAGATTGTGTACATTCCTGGTAACCAGACCAATGGTACAGTACAGGAGATTGTGTACATTCCTGGTAACCAGACCAATGGTACAGTACAGGAGATTGTGTACATTCCTGGTAACCAGACCTATGGCACAGTACAGGAGATTGTGTACATTCCTGGTAACCAGACCTATGGTACAGTACAGGAGATTGTGTACATTCCTGGTAACCAGACCTATGGCACAGTACAGGAGATTGTGTACATTCCTGGTAACCAGACCAATGGTACAGTACAGGAGATTGTGTACATTCCGGGTAACCAGACCTATGGTACAGTACAGGAGATTGTGTACATTCCGGGTAACCAGACCAATGATACAGTACAGGAGATTGTGTACATTCCTGGTAACCAGACCTATGGTACAGTACAGGAGATTGTGTTCATTCCTGGTACCAAACCATGGTACAGTACAGGAGATTGTGTACATTCCTGGTAACCAGACCAATGGTACAGTACAGGAGATTGTGTACATTCCTGAACCAGACCAATGTACAGTACAGGAGAGTGTGTACATTCCTGGTAACCAGACCTATGGTACAGTACAGGAGATTGTGTACATCCTGGTAACCAGACCTATGGATACAGTACAGGAGGAGTGTGTACATTCCTGGTAACCAGACCAATGATACAATACAGGAGACTGTACATTCCTGGTAACCAGACCAATGGTACAGTACAGGAGATTGTGTACATTCCTGGTAACCAGACCAATGATACAGTACAGGAGATTGTGTACATTCCTGGTAACTAGACCAATGATACAGTACAGGAGATTGTGTACATTCCTGGTAACCAGACCAATGGTACAGTACAGGAGATTGTGTACATTCCTGGTAACCAGACCAATGATACAGTACAGGAGATTGTGTACATTCCTGGTAACCAGACAGGAGATTGTGGGGTTATGTGGCACAATCAACTAAACAAATTTAAAATGTGGTCACACTTACAGAAATCTTCTTTTCCTGGACCACAAAATGGGTTAATCCCCTTCTCCTTGCCTATGACAGTCTCCTCCCTAGCTTATAAGTTGGTCCGCTCCTCCTAAATCCCTGTTGACCGTTCAAGCGAAAAAAGGAAGATAATGTTAACAAGGGTAGATAAGGATCTGTGTCTGCAGGATAAATCTCCCCTGGAGAAATGTTAAAAACTGGGGTAGCAGGGGGGGTCTGGGCTTAAGGTAGATGGCAAACAGTAGTTGAGTTCAGCCTTCAGGGCAGATGAAATACACCATAAAGCGATATGGATGGAACAGAACAGAGAAGGTTTAAATAGCCAATTACCAGCCACGTGTGCACGTAACGAGTGTGCATAAACGTGGCGTTCCTCAAATATTCCAAACCCTGCATATTTAAAAACTAGCGGATTCATTGATCGCAAGCGATACTCGTAGATTCGAACATCAACATGTGTATCCGAAGTCGGCCGTGTACACCATGTTGGTATAGTATTTGTTACACGCAGGTGGTGTTTGGCTTAGATGGAAGAGACGGGGGGGGGGGGGGAAGAAGTCCACAGTTGGCAATGTACGTATAACATATATTATATATACGGAGATCTAGTAATTTCCTATTCATGGTTTTATATCTATGGTATGTCCTGCAGAACATACATTTTACTTGCATTATGGGAGACAGTAAAGTTAGTTAATGGTTGAGCAGGTACCATAACAGAGGATTATGGGTAGGGAGCAGGTGGAGTTGCAGTGAAAATCTACCTCTTTATAGGAGTAAAGATATTGGTGCTAGTTTTGAAAACTACCACTCCCAGCATTCCATGTCTGCACTGTTGTACAATGCTTTGGAGTTTTAAATTTCATCTGGAGATCTACTACCGGCTGTAGTTCTAGTGAACCTCATCAAGGGAAGATTGTTCGATCATCACTAGAATCATCACATTCCATAGATCATATGGCCAGAAGGATTTACAAGACCAATGAAAATCATGTTATCTGTTCCCACGTAGACACTTTCTCTGGTCTCATGCATAGGTGCAGGTGGGCAGATTAAGTTTGTTACTTTGTTCTATAGGAGATTGTTACTTTGCTGGCTATGACTCTGCTAGTAAAACCAAGGTCAGAGAAGTGTAACCCCTCCTTCCAGTCAATCCAGCATGAACTACTAGTGATCTTGCAAAACCTACCCGGCACACAAGAGTTAAAGTTTAATAAGCTGTCTTATTCCTATCCACAATGGCATCCTGCATAAGATTCTAAAGGGAGATTCAATAAAAGTTCTTATACGTTTTAAAATGGTGCTAATTTTGCCTCAACCAATCAGATTTATTTAACATTGAAAGCTAACATCTGATTGGTTGGGGCAAAATTAGCACCATTTTAAATGATAAGAACTTTTATTGAATAACCCTGATTATTGTATTCTCAGTTTAAGTGATTACAGACAGATCTCTCTTTATAGACAGGAGACAAAAGTTTTTTTTTTTAGAGACTGGAATTCTTCTACCCGACCTGCAGTTCTTTTACCGAATCCGACTACAGGGATTCAAACTCAATGCCGGTTACCCAAACCCGCTCCGCAAATCGGCTACTTGCGGGTACCTGACACGATGCAGGACTTACTGGGGTATGGACGTCTGTGATGTTGCAGTATCCATGAGGGTGGGTTGTGACATTTGGGGAGCGTGGTTGTAATTTTTGGAAGCATGGATATGGCCATGCCATTTGGGGGTGTTGTCACACAGTTTAGAGGCGTGGGTGCAATGTTGGAGCATGGGCAGATGTTTGGGGCGAGGGTGTGAGTGTTAGGGATGTGGGTGTGATGTTTAGGAGCATGCTGTGATGTTTCCAAAACATTGTATGTTTTGCACTAATAATTTATGAAACCACTTTTAGTAGTGTGCTTCTCTACCTTTCATCTTATTTGATTACTTTTGCACTAGGAGTAGGGGCTAAGAGGATTGCACCTACCTATTTATCTGGCTAGTAGCCAACAACAGTGTCTGGGGTAACTGAACTGTATCGCAATGTTTGGGGACATGGCCGTGATGTTTGGAGAAGTGGGCGGTGACTGCAACATCTGGGGCGTGGTTGCGATGTTTGAGGACGTAGCAGTGATGTTTGGGGATGGCTATGGTGGTTGGGTTGGATGGACAGGACTGTGAAATTTGGGGGCATGGCCATAACATTGTGGGGTTTGTGGCCGTGACATTTGAGGGCATGTTCGAACAATTTTAGGGTGTGATCATAATGTTTGCGGGGTGTGACCATGGCCATGATTTGGGGGTGTGGGCACAATATTTGTAGATGTTGGAATGGCCATGACATTTGATGGCGTGCCCATGATGTTTGGGGACGTTGCCGTGCTGATTTGGGCGTGTCTGTTATGGTATGGATGTGGCCATGACATTTGGGGGGGTGTGGCCAGGACATTTGAGGGCATAGTGTGGGAGAAAGTGAGTGCAAACAAGTAGTCAACACGAGAGGAAGGAAAGTAGGAACCATTCCTAGAACTGCTTTCATGAGGAAAGCTCAAAAGCTACTCTTCTTGCTTAGGTTATTGGTTTAAAAGGTGCCCATGGATCACTGATAACTACCAGTTAGGCTGAGGCCCATACAACGCACAGTAGCGCGCGTTATTGCACACGATCGTACGTGCGATTCTGGTGGTTGTTCTGCGTTTGCGCATACGATCTTGATATTTGAACTATAGAAACGCATGCGTTGCGCAAAAAAAGTTGTCACAAAACAGAAACGAGCGCATCAGAAATTGTGTTAATTTTTGTGTTCCTGCATTTCCATTCTAACCAAAATCGCATGCACAAACGCGGTGAAAAACTTGTAGTGTGGCCTAGACCTTAGCGGGTACACACACTAACGATAAAGCCCGATACCGTCGGATCCGACGGTATCGGGGCTTTATCGTATGGTGTACGCTGTTTCGAATGAGCGCTACGGCCGCCAAACGATCAGGTTGGCCGAACGCTCGTTCGGAGGAAAGGCTGAAAATTTCCATCGGCCGTGTAGACTCCCTATAGAGGAGTCTAGCGCGGCCGATGGAAAACACACAGTCCGAGCATTCTCCTTATGAAGTTCATAGGAGAACGTCGGGACTGTGTGTATGCAGATCTTTGAAAGATGGCCGACAGGATCTTGCAGATCTTGCAGTCCCTTGGGGAATAAATAGGTTTAATTGAACAGATGTTTTACCAATGGAACAAAATCTAATCACCAATGGATTGAAAGTTTAAAGGAATAGTTCACTGCAATAGTGGAACTATTCCTTTTCTACATTGATTGAAGCCAGGGAGGTTAAGGAGCTATGTTTTCAATTAATGTTGGATAGCCGAAACGAACTTCTGAAAATCTTACCTCTTCCAGTGGGGCCGCTCTGAAATTCCTGACCGCTTCCTGCCTCTGTTGTGTATAGCGTGCATTATCGGGCATGCGCTTCAGAGCCGACCTTGACGGGTTGCATTACCAGGGGGGCGACAGCTGGGAGTCTTAGGTCACGGACCTGTAGCTTAAAGTTGTGCATCAGGCCACAGCCCCTCTAGTTACGGTCCTCCAGATCAAATATATGTATCCGCACCTCACCACATACTAAGCCCAACACATATAAGCTTTACTTAAGATGTCTGTATGCTGTGCTGTTCTGTCTGTGCAGTTGATTACGTAGCCTTGTTACTTGTACATAATGATGTAACACCATATATACAAGCACGCACTGAAGAGATACTGAAAGACAGTAAGCGCAGGTGGGGTACTTGATTTGAATGCAAGCAGCATTCAAAGGAGTATTGTGTGTGCCCAGGGGGGTGTTGTGGTTTTTTTGGGGGGGGGGGGGTTGGGGGCATCAGTAACAAATCTTGCACAGGGTGCTATTAACTCTAAGGCTGGGACGGTGGGCGTTGTATGCGTAACAGAAGCAGGAAGCAGTCGGGAACTGCCAGAGGGCCCGCTGGCTGAGGGAAAGGTAAGATTTTCAGAAGTTCGTTCCGCTATCCAAACATTGATTGAAGAACGGGATTTAAGGCATAGCTCCTTATCCTCCCTGGATTCATCAATGTAGAAAAGGGATAGTTCACTATTGCAGTGAACTTTCCTTAAGAAACTTGGGGTTAGTAAGCCATGCAATTGCAGATATTTGTGGGGCTGACCTAACGTGGCTGGTAATCTGGAAGGCTGTCCTAAAAGTGGCAAGTGAACTGCAAGGATGACTAAAGGGCATCTTACCAAAAAATAGGTTATTTTAAATTAACCATAACTGGAAATATAATTCTTCCCAACACCACTGTATAATTTTTGTTGATCTGTCCCCTATTTATTTAGATATCCAATCTAAAACTTCTTACATTTCAGCTGTCATCAAGTTTCATTTGCTCTCAAAAACTATTCTCCTGTGAGTAGTTTTACGTAGCTGGAATGGTGACAGGTTTTGACAGTCAGAATGCGTAGGCTGTGTGGAGGCTTGACAGTTGGTTTGTAGGGAAAAAGTCAGGTCGGATGGAAGTGGGAGTTGTTAAAGAGGGGAGGGGGATACTGCTCTAAACAAAATGTGTGCTGGATTGAAGGCAAGGCAGCAACACACGCAAATTAGAGTAAGTGCTACTTACATGTATTCAATTATAGATTAGATGACGCAAAGTCATTTTTTCAGTATAGTGTCCCCTTAACAGTGGCTGGGGAACTGGAGGGCTGCCATATATCTGCCACATGGAGGGTATAATAAACAGAGATTGGTAATGAGACACTGAACAAAGACTGAAAGACGAAACAGACTGGTATAAATTCAATATAAGTGCGCCCCAGGCTGGTAAATTCAATATAAGTGTGCCCAGGCTGGTAAATTCAATATAAGTGCACCACAGTCTGGTAAATTCAATATGTGTCCCACAGGCTGGTAAATTCAATATGTGTCCCACAGGCTGGTAAATTCAATATGTGTCCCACAGGCTGGTAAATTCAATATTAGTGCCTCACAGACTGGAAAATTTAATATGTGTCTAACAGGCTGGTACGATTCCACACTTGGACACATGTGCAAAAAGTTTGTATGTTCTCCCCGTGCTTGCGTGGGTTTCCCCCGGGCACTCCGGTTTCCCCCACAATAATAAAGACATACTGATAGGTTGTATGTGTCAAATAAATGTGCTTAGATTGTAAGATCTTCGGGGCAGGGTCTGATGTGAATGTATACATGTAATTTTAAAGCACTATGGAAGATGTTGACGCTATATAAATCCACAATAATAATAATAATAATAAATTCAATATAAGTGCCTCACAGACTGGAAAATTCAATATAGGTGGCACACAGACTAGAAAATTCAAAATAAGTGCCCACACAGTAACTTACGCCAGAGCAGACACACAGCAGGGCACAGTAGGAAGAAGCGGAGTGCCGCCTTTCTACTCCCATACCCAAAATCCCTTGCAAAGATGTTCTAAAAACCATCCCTAATAATGCTTGTGAAGGTTCTCATTCATCCAGGTCATGGTATATCTGTTGTATTCAAACAGCAACTGCATCAACGTATGGCCCAGCACAGAAGAGCCAATTCCTCGGGTCAGGACTCAGCCGTGTACCTGCATCTTAAGGATAAAGGACATACCTTTGAAGATTGTAATGTTAACATATTGGCAAAGGAACGTGACTGGTTCAAGAGAGGTGTTAAGGAGGCCATTTAAGTGAAAATAAAGAAACCAAGCCTAAATAGAGGTGGGGGGGGTTCGACACCATCTGTCTGCCATGTACAATGCTGTTTTGACACCTTACTCTGGGCGTTCCTATAACACCTCTTAGCCACTATCCAATCACACCCTTAACACCTGGCTGTGATATGCTAATTGGGATTTTCCAGGGTACATAATTGCCACAGATTCTTGTACAAGTCATTCTGAATTGAGAAAGCCAGTCGGATGACTAGCGAAACGTCTTCAAGAACTACATTTCAAGTCCAGTTGATCTAATTGAATACAACAGACATCCCTAATAATTATTTAAAAAAATAAATACAGGTAGGTAAATTATTCTTTTTATTACCTTTTTAAGAAATGTTTAGTTTACTAATATGTACATATGGTTTGCTCATTCATGAGTTGTTGACTCATAACATGCAAATAACATATGGAACAATTTTATGTACTGAGGGACTGATGCAATAAAGGTTTGCCTACACTTTTAACCTGCAAAAAATCAGATGTGATCTAACTGCAGTAATCCAGTCAAAAGCTAACATCTGATTGGTGGCTGC
Source organism: Hymenochirus boettgeri (assembly GCA_019447015.1). NCBI lineage: Eukaryota > Metazoa > Chordata > Amphibia > Anura > Pipidae > Hymenochirus > Hymenochirus boettgeri. The sequence goes on from CM033469.1 coordinate 36,293,317, forward strand.
AAATTAATAGCACAGACAAACTTTTGCATCTCTTATACAACCTGTATACATATGTCCAACATTGACATTGTGTAATTCCTACCAGCCTTCTTACCAAGAACACACAACATTGCCATGCTTGTAAAAACACACACAAAAAATGAGATACAGTTAGGGCTAGGCCACACTGATGCGCTCATTTTTTGTGCAATCACATGCGCTCAAATTGCGAATCATCAGGCGATCGCAAGTGTATGGCAATGTGCGCGCCGGGAACACACGTACAATCACGCACGAGCAGTGTGACCTCACCTTTACACAGAATCTTTTTGTTAATACGCTTACCTTTTTAAGCTTGTCCACCTGGGGTGCCCAAACCAGCCAACTATAAGGACAGCTCACAGCTAATGGATTTGTGTAGATTTGCCCCTCACTCCACCACGACCAACTCAACTCCATATACCCTTACCACCCTGGCTTTACCTTGGCCAGCAAATAGCACAATTGGGACACATGCATCCTTGAGCCCTTGTATTGGGTGTCCAATATTGTACACGGTTCTGCATTGATTAAACCAACAAAATAATTCATGAACCTTTTATACTGTTGGGATAAAATAAACATACAAAAGTAATTTCTAATGCAAATATGTATTTCAGCGAAATATTACCATTAAATAGGTCTACTTTATAACAATGTGAGCTTATGTGTATTTCCATAAACTATGCACATATATTAAATAAGAATGTTAACTCTGCAATCAATATAAGATGAATTGGTTTTTTATTTGGGTTGTTCAGTGAGGTACATCCCTTTGTCAAGTCAATAACACTTACAACAGACCAATACATGTTTTAACTACTTTAGGTCTCCAGATATTGTCTGTTTAAAGGAATTGTTACTATCCACAAGGTCCACGGAAATACATTTTCCGATTTTATCCAATTCGCAACAGATATTTTTGGAAAGAAGTTTAATATTGTCAATGTATTTCTTGCTAAAGGGTAGTGTTTTCAGAAATACTTCCATGTATCAGTCGATTGGGCCTAAAAATCTGTGCCACTTACGTCCGCCACCACGTCCGATGGTTCCCTATGGACTGCTCGTATCGAACACTCGGTCGGGACAAATGGTCCCCTCGTGTGTACCCACCCTAAGGAGTCAAAACTAAAGGAGTTGCGCACAGCTCAATGTAAAACCATGTGGAACGCCAAAATACTGTCGGTGCTACGAGTGGTAGTGCTAAAAGGAGGAATGTACAGCATCCCTAAAACAGACCACTCACAAACAGCACAACCAAATAATGGTCCAGGCTAATAAAAAATGTTTGTTGTGTAGTCACTAAAAACGGGTAACACAAGCTCCAAAAGGAGCTACACTAAACTATACAGCTCCGAATCCTAACACATATACTAACCCCCCATCCCACATAAGAAAACGCCAGTCACAAATACCCCACCGGGCTTCCCCGGATACCAAATCCAGATCCAAGGATGCAGCTCTGGACACTAAACACTGGACCAAACAGACCAACACCTGTTTTGCCTGGCTCTAATCCAGGTCAGGTGGATGTCGTGGGATGTTAATTTAGGGATGCTGTACATTCCTTTTTTGGAATTGACCCACCATAAGGAGGGTAAAGTCTGGAAAAACTGGGGAACTAGAACTAATAGCTTTAAAGGAAAGGTAAGATGTGATCGGTAAAGCAGAAACGTGGCTAAATGATTCACACGACTGGACAGTAAATATTGAAGGATACTCCTTATTTAGACATGACAGCATTAATAAGAATGGAGGGGGAGTATGTATGTATGTTAAACAAGAATTGAAGCCAATTTTAAAGATGAGATTGATGGAGGGTAGAGATGTGTACAGGAAGCAAGAATGTGGGTAAATTAATTGTTGGAGTATGTTATAAGCCGCCAAATTCCAGTGAGGATGTGAAAATAAATCTCCATATGCAGTTGGCGAAGGCTGCTGGTATGGGGCATGTTCAGGTTATGGGGGATTTCAATTACCCTGAAATAGATTGGAGTAAGGGAACTGCCAGCACCTCAAAAGGTATGAAGTTCTTAAAGGAATAGTTCAGTGGTGAGAACAAATCTTGATATAGATAATCCATAATTCAAGTAGATCCAAGACCTCCTACCTGTTTGTTTGTGTGATGCTGTGTTTGGTAGTTATGTTGGCCGCTGTAGTTTTTCCTTAATCTTTACTGTGCCAGTAAACTCTATCTGATACAACAAAACAAAGTGCACGTGAAGAGAGGGAAAGTCTATTAGTCATGGGGTCAAAAGGGGGCGGGGTTATAACATGTCAGTACAGCAGATAGACAACAAGCAGTGCAGAGCGAAGTACACTCCCACCAAAAACTAGCAGAACTTTACAAGCTGATTGCAGAGGCTATGAGCAGAATTGTTTCACAAGAAAGGCATCATTGGGGCTGGGGCACAGGGGAGTTTAGTTTCAGAAGTTTGTAAAATATGTCATTTCTGAGAGAACACTTCCTTTATCCTTTATGAGCATTTTCTTACACAGATGGTAGAAGTTCCTACTCAACACAAAGCATTGTTGGATCTGGTGATATCTAATAACCCTGAGCTCATTTAAGAGATGAAGGTAATGGAAATCTTAGTAAATAGTGATCATGATATAGTGTCATTTAATAGGACCAGATGGAATACATCCTTGGATCTTAAGAGAGCTTAGTTCAGTTCTATCTAGACCACTGTTTTTTATCTTTTTAGATTCACTTTGGTCTGGGGATGTGCCGCTGGATTGGAAAAAAAACAATGTAATACCAGTATTCGAAAAAGGTAGTCGTTCACAGCCTGGTAACTATAGACTTGTAAGCCTAACATCAGTGGTAGGGAAGGTGATGGAAACTTTGTTACAGGATCATATCCTTGCCTTTGTCTCCATCTTATTAGGAGTAGTCAGCATGGATTTATGAGAAATAGATCATGCCAGACAAATTGAATTGTTTTTTTATGAAGAAGTGAGTAAGACTTTAGATTCAGGCACAGCAGTGGATGTGGTATACTTGGATTTTGCTAAAGCTTTTGATACTGTGCCACATAGGAGACTAATGTATAAACTGAGGACTGTAGGCCAAGAAAAAAACATTCGTACATGGATAGAGAATTGGTTATTGGACCGCAAACAGAGAGTGGTGGTTAATGGAGCTACATCTATGTGGGATAAAGTTCTAAGTGGAGTGCCTCAGGGTTCCATACTGGGGCCACTTCTTTTTAATGTTTATTTTGTTTATAAATGACTTAGAAGGGGGCAAGGTCTCTGTGTTTGCTGATGACACTAAACTATGCAGAGCTTTGGAAACTTGATGTGCAAAAAATTGGAAAAATTATGTGCAATTGCTGCAAGCAGACCTAGATAGATTGTCAAAATGGGCAGCAGAATGGCAGATAAAATTTAATGTTGATAAATGTAAGGTGATGCATTTAGGGTTTAACAATCCACCTACACCATGTTAAATGAATCTCGACTGGAAAAAGATATAAGGGGATCTGGTAGATAACAGACTTAGCTTTAGCAAACAATGCCAGAAAGCAACAGCTAAAGCTAGCAAGATTTTGTCTTGTATAAAGAGGTAAACAGCCAGACCATCTGCTCAATCTGTTAACTAGCCTCTAAGACAGTTAATAACAATTAGCTACAAGGTAGCACTTCCCTGTACCTCAAGGAACTTATATACATACATATAGTGCATATATATCAGGGATACACTTACTCCTATAAGGAGCTGGGTCGGGTGGACTCAGCCCCCGACCCATTCGCATAAGAGAAAGCCCACCGGCTTCCACACGTAAAAACAGCAGCGGCTCCCCTGCTATTTAAGCACTTTAAAAAAACAGTACACGCTCACCTCTAAACTCTGCTGGCCCGGGTGTGCTCAAGCCCCGAGCCCTTCGCTTGACTCCCTCTGGTGAAGTGCTGGGATCAGCATGAAACGCGTCAGGCGGTTCTAAGTTCTATAACCATGTTTGTGTATGTATATCTATAATAAAGCAGATTGATTTTTTATCCTCGGTGGATGTTTTTCTTCCGGTTGCTGCACTCATTCCAACACTTCTATTGTATAAAGAGGGGAATAGAGTCAAGAGAAAAAAACATTATACTCCCTCTTTACAAGGCACTGGTAAGACCTAATTTGGAATATGCGGTGCAGTTTTGAAATCCCATATACAAAAGGGACATCTTGGAAATGGAAGGAGTTTAGAGAAGGGCAACTAAATTAATAAAGGGAATGGAGATGCTTGACTATGCAGGCAAGTTAGGGCTGTTCACATTAGAGAAGCGCGTTTGCGTGGGGATATGATCACTTTATACAAATATATTAATGGGCCATACAATAAACTCTCTGGTGCATTGTTTACTAATCAGTCACATCAGAGGACACGTGGACATCCTTTACAATTGGAAGAAAAGAATTTTCCTCTTCAGGTTAGGAAAGGTTTCTTTACAGTGAGAACGGTGAAACTGTGTAACTGTCTTCAAGCAGATGTGGTAATGGCAAGTTCATTGAATAACTTTAGAAGTCGGCTAGATAAGTTTCTAAAATGAAAAAATATTGAGAATAACTGGTATTAATACATATACTGTAGTTCTGGTTGATACAGGGATACTATATACTAACGTTGAGAATTAGGGTATTAATACATATAATGTAGTTCTGGTTGGTACAGGGTACTAATAATATTGAGAATTACTTGTTATTAATCACATATACTGTAGTTCTGGTTGATACGGATACATATCATATTGAGAATTACTGGTATTAATACATATACTGTAGTTCTGGTTGATACAGGGATACTATATAATATTGAGAATTACTGGTATTAATATATATACTGTAGTTTTGGTTGGTACAGGGATACAATATAATATTGAGAATTACTGGTGTTAATACATATACTGTTGTTCTGGTTGGTACAGGGATACTATATAATATTGAGAATTACTGGTGTAAATACATATACTGTAGTTCTGGTTGGTACAGGGATATTACGGTATATAATATTGAGAATTACTGGTGTTAATACATATACTGTAGTTCTGGTTGGTACAGGGATACTATATAATTGAGAATTAGTGGTATTAATACACATACTGTAGTTCTGGTTGGTACAGGGATACCATATAATATTGAGAATTACTGGAATTAATACATATAATGTAGATCTGGTTGGTACAGGGATACTATATAATATTGAGAATTACTGGTATTAATACATATACTGTAGATCTGGTTGGTACAGGGATACTATATAATATTGAGAATTACTGGTATTAATACATATACTGTAGACCTTGTTGGTACAGGTATATTATATAATATTGAAAATTACTGGTATTAATACATATACTGTAGATCTGGTTGGTATGGGGATACTATATAACTATATACTATATAAGATAAAACCCAGTTAGTCCAAATTGGAAATAATTTTACACCGCAAGTACTTTCTGTGGGGATTCTTTAGGAGTTCTCTGACTCCACCTTCTAGTTTATAAATGAGGACCTACCGTAAACTGCATTTGTGATAGTCAGGAAGTTATATTTGCCTATAGTTGCTCTTACTAGGTCTGGTTCACTCTGCCTCCCAGGGCTGATTTCTGGGAGGAAGGGCATCCTTTCATTGGCTGCAGTAGCATGGGAAAAACTATTGCACCTCCTAGTACATAAGCTGGATTTACATCTCAGGAGCCCAATTTCTCAAAATTTGCTTAACCCCACCCTAAACACATGCCAGACCCTCTAACCATGCTCAGTTTTTCCTTTTTTAGTTAAAGTGTAACTGTGGTCTCCAATTCTCCCAAACTAGTAAGGATTATATAAAAAGCCTTCCATCGTACCTTCAAAATAAAACCTAAATCACATCTCCTGTCTGCATTTATAGGTTCCCCTTCTCAACTGTCAATTTTCCCCCCAGGTACTTCCTGATTTCCCCAGCATTAAGTCTTAACTGAGCATGCTTCTCCCCCGGGGCAGAGGGGCTAGCAGAGATAAGGTGATGTCACTCAACCTACTGGAAGCAGGAAGTTTGAACATTCACCTCGATATCATTTCTCACAGGGTGCATACCCTCCAACATTTCAGACAAAAAAAGATACACTTGGACACGTCCCTTGCACCACCCAAACTCCTACCACAGCAACCCCCCCCCCAAATTATGTATGGCTCCGCTCCACATATAAGGCTATAATCTTACAGTTCCTCCCATAGAAATCCACTACAGGGGTAGGTTATATAAGGCATAATAAGCTACCTACAGTGTAATATAAGGATATTACGTCACCGAGGAGTTCCATGACCATATAGTGCCGCAGGCTGATTGCTTTTATACAGGTCATGGAACTCTGAGGTGAAGTAAATCCATATATTACACTGTAGATAGCGTATTATCTACAGCCAAAAAAAATAACCTGCCCACTACCAATGTGTCTTCCCCTTCCTGTATTAGTCATTTATATAGGAAACGCTGTTTAATGTATAAATAGTTAATTACCGTTCCTATTGAAAACAGAAAGGACTGAACATCGTCTGAATAAACAGAGATACCTATATAAATGAATAATACAGGGAGGGGGAGACAGTGGGAGGGGCAGTAGAATACAAGAAGTCACTCAGTGACATCACTGAGTGATTGTAATATAGATTCTTGCCACTGCACCTTCCCATTGAAAATGCCTAGCCTTATGTATTATATGGTTATTATGTACCATGTCAATAAAACGTAACGTCTTTACAGATAGTGGTCTCTGGAGTTTTGTTCCAGAAATGTTTTCACTGTGATATTGAGCAGATTGAATCTGTATAATGATATAATAACGAATCTGATCTTACAGGGCCCGATCTGTCTCCCTAAAAGTTCCCAATATTAGAGACACACAATCCATTAACAGCGCCGTCAGGCCAACCACGTGACACGGTGTGTCCCAGACAGTTAACAATAAAGTTATTCAATAGGAAAACTGGGCTGTCTCTCAAAGTGGGTGGGTCTTAAGCGAGTGACGTAGCGGCGCTGTGAACGCGGCTTTCATTCATGCCGCCTTATTGACAGCGCTTCACGTCCTTAGTCACATCTGGGAACATGCTGCGGGCGTGTAGGAAAGCCCAGGCGGCTGCGCTCGCTAAGGTGAGTCAGTAGGTGACTGTACGTGTCACTTTACCTTGTCTAGTAGCCTCAGTACTCTAAAGCGTTAAATTGACCGAACCTGTCAGATTCTCATCCTACGCCGGAAATATCCATAGGCCCTACAGGCAGAGACTTTGGCCAATGGCAGCGAGGGGTCTTAGGTGCTTACCCAATCAGTTGTCGTCATCATTGGGTACAGTAGCCAATAGGAAATAAGATGATTTGGGGGCGTGGCTAGCTGTGGATTGAAGTTTGTTTAGCCCTATAGAATGGAAACTTTTTTTGAAGGACACACGTATACCCAATCAGTGTAATGTATTTTGGAAGGTCAGGGTGCATGTGTAAGTGGACAGTGGTTGGGATAATAGTAGTTCTGGAGGTCAGTGTACAGGGTGTTGTGTTTGCCTGTGTGGAATACACTCTTAATGGTTACACCCCTATGTAATGCACACCCTTGGATGTGACCTTGCTCAGTTCATCACTGCCAAATGCCCAGCCTGGTTCCTCGCAACTCTTCCTTCTGTTTCCTTTTATACCCAAACGCATGTGAAATCCTGCTGAAAGGCTGATCAGTATTAACCATGGAAGGGTGGTGCAGGCTTCATCTGTTTTCCGCTTGTACTTATCCTTGCAATATGTAGATTGTATATGGCACTGATGTTGAACTGTGGCACTTTGAATGTTTAGAAACTACAACCCCCATTCTACAACCAAGGCATGTTGGAAGTTTTAGCTTTTAAATATCTAAAGTGCCAAAGTTTGACATCACTGGTAAATTAGTTATTTTTCAAGGGAAGAGTTGCGAACCCCTCCTAAAGTCTGATACTTGTATTGTAGGAATGAGTTATCTTACATAGCGCTACATAATGCTCAAACTCTAGTTAATTATCTTTGCCATCTGGGTGTTTGATTGCCGAAGCAATAAAAAATAATACATTAATTTAGAGGAAATCTGGTTAAACACTGGGCTGTGTATGCAATTAGCATATCCCTGCAAATTATACTTTGTTCTTCCACGATTTTGGTAACCTTACTTAGGTCTTACCACTTACCCAATGGATTCTATAACCCCTTGATTTTGAATTTGGCACTCCAGATGTTTAAAAACATCAAATCCCAGCATGCCTTGGTTGCATTCTTTCACGGCTATAATACCTAGCTATCATACCACTGCAACTCTCGCCTCATTAATCGGCAGCCCAGCATTGCGCAGAAACAGATTAGCTGATTGGTAGTCCTGTCAGCAAGAATATTGGCAATACATCAGCCTGTGTGTACCAGGCTAAATAGATAAAAACCTGCAGAAAATGACAGATTATTTTTCCATAATGCTACCAAGTTCCTCTTTGTCCACTCTTCCATTACGGTCAGTTCACCAAGGACCAAAGATGTACTCTCGAGCCCAAGTTACAGGGAACCAATTATTTTGTTTGTTGTGTATCATGTTTGTGGTGGGAGAGTCTGGGTCCGTTTAGGACCTTGGATTTCCCAATTGTAAGCTCACCAATATAAACACCCTGGTGCCAGCTGGGGATTGACAGGGATGGTAAGTGTCTGTCATGCTTCTGCCAGAAAATCAAGAGGGGAAGATGGTCCTGACCACCCCATGGCACTTGTTCTTCACTGTGGTGTTGGGCATGTTAGCACCAACCTTGGGCTTTAAAAAAAAAAAAAGATAAAGATAAAGGGCAACAATACTGCAAAAATTGACCCCAGTGCATTGGATAGGGATTGTGGTATTACATTGAGAAAACATTTTTTTTTTTTTATTTCTACCCCTTATTGATGACCAGTTTCTTGCAGCTGAATGCAGCACTTAAGCTCCATATCCTGTACTCTCATTTGCAAGTTCCTTGTTATTGTTCAGGGAGAGTGTGTCCGATCTAACCATGCTTACAGATGCTTGATACATGTAAGGCTTGGTACACACCATACAATGTAAGGCAGCGACCACACTTTCCAGCAGCCCCTCTCAGCATCCTTCCCAGTACGTCGGTGGAAGAGGTGCCTTTTTGGAGCTCGAACCGGGAAAACCCTCCCCGGCACTTACAAGTGCCTTTGTTGGTAGTCCTGCAGCTTGAAATCAGGACCCTTTTTAGCTCATAGAAGGGCCCTTGGGCGTGTCTTCTTTCTTCTCAGCCAGCGACGCCAACACCAGGCGATGTTACTGCAGCTACCAGTGAAGCTGTTGGCACTGTTGACATTAATTTTGCTGAAGCCTTGATCCAAAGTCTTCTTTCTTAGTTGGCGACACCAACTTTGGTGTTGCCGACGTTTTCTTTTTTCTGCTATCACTTCTGACTCCTGATCTCCGCGGGGTCTGCACCTCTTTACATAGGTCTGCTGAAGGACCAAATCCAATTGTGATTGGCAGAGGAGGAGGAGAGAGGTCGTAACTGACATTCCTACCAGCCAATGACAAGTGCTATGTTATCCATGGCTCTGGGCCGTCTAGGAAGCGGGCTTTTAGCATTCATCTTTGCTGTGTGGTATCTAAGGGAGGGCAGCATGGTTATAAATATGAGTAAGCTATATCAGCTGCTTGAAGTGTGGACATGGGGGTTATGTTGTTTTTTTTATATTGTTGTCCTTTAAGTGAGTTGTACTTCATGGAGCCTTAGATAATGCATATTCAAGAGCTTGGCTATAAAAATCTACAAAGTGAAATAAGTCATTGTGTTTACAAGAAACATGCACATAAATTTCTAGCTCTAGTACAGACCCAGCAATGCCACTTATTAAAAAAACCTGACCCTATAAAATATGCTTATGGAAATCAACATAATGGAACTCATATGGAAATCAACATAAATACTGTTCTAATTAAACTTGTGTGAGATCATACAGAAAACAGTATGTTCAGTCATCTACTTAAACAGTTTAGGGATAGCAAGTAAAACAGAGCCAAATATTGTTTTTTATTTGTACTACTATGCTTCCTCATGATTATTTTTCTTGATCCATACAGAAGATCATTTAAAAACATTTTTTTAATTTATTTTTTTAAAGTTTAAAGTGCCAAAGTTTAAGGGCCTATTTATGCTTAAAGGACAACTAAAGCCTCAGAACAACACTGAACCAGAAGGCAGAACACCTTGATATAAAACAAGTAATATGTGTCTTACCTCTCATTTTGATACGGGCACTGGGAAATTTACCTAAATAACATATGGTTTGTGCTTTGCTTCACAGCATTCTAGTATCACACAGTTTGGTCAATGACCATTATGTGCTGCACATGCTCAGTCCTTGTTACAGTTGGTCACACCCATTAATAATCTCTAGCAAATCCCTTTACAGGACAGATAAAGCAAGGAAGCATGTGACTGAGGTCAGGAGGTGTGGTCTGACACTGCACATACACACAGATACTTCATCTATTTCTTAACAGGCTTGAATTTAGTTTAATACAAGTAACTAAAGTGCCATTTTATAGCTTATTGGTGTTTTTAGGGGGGTTGTTTTCAGATTCTGGAGTATAAAAAAAATTACCGCAATGCCACTGGATAAAATGGAAAATGTTGCAAGTTGTATTTTTGCTGTGTGGAAATTTATTACATTTTCCATTGGCCTTTTCCATTGTAAACTTCGCAAGGCAGGAATTCCTTAATGCTAAAAAAAAGGCCTGCCAAAGGCATCTTGGTCTGTCGCCCCCGGACCTAGTGGTTTGTTCATATAGTTGCAGCTTCTTGGAAGCAATGAGTCACTAGAGCACTTTTATCTGTAACAGTTTTCACATGAGAACTATTTTTTCCAGCAATATACAGTAATATCAATTTCCTTTGGGCTTGGTATTTAGGTTTCTTGTAGCTTAATTATTCTTTATATTACTGGTAGAAATGGCTAACTTTTACTTCAATCTGATGCAGCGAGACCGTAGGCTGGGTACACACCAGGCGAAATTTTCGGCCGACTGACCAATTCACGGCACTTTTGCTCAGTCGGCCGAAAATATCGGCTGGTGCGGAGCAGCCGGCCGCGACCAGCATCGATCGTTCGTTCATCTGGGCGAACGAATGATCGGACGCATCGGAAAATTCCAATCAAACGTGCAGTTCCCTATGGGGACGCATGATTGATCGTTTGCAAACTCGGCCGCAGCAGAATTTGACGCGACCGACTGACATTTGTCCAGGCCGAGCGCTCGCTCGTATCGGTCAAGACAAATAGTCCTGCCGTGTGTACCCAGCCGTAGCCTTTTTTTTTTGTGTTTTTACACAATCTCTGTCAGTCCCTTGTTACACTGACTGGAACATCTTTCAGTTTTTTAAGGGTAGTAAGAGTAATGTGATTTGGTTGTAAAGCAGTTTGCTATGTTGTAGGCTGGATCCATTCACTTTATTAACTAGGTGTTGGCTTCTTCACAAACAAGTACCGTATATACTCGAGTATAAGTCGATCCGAGTATAAGTCGAGGTACCTATTTTTACCTGAAAAATTTGTACAAAATGATTGACTCGAGTATAAGTCGAGGGTAGAAATTATCACCACTACTGCCTTCTGATTTTGTGTTGTTTTTAGGCTTTAATTGCCCTTTAAATGGACAGCATACATGAATCCCATACAGTAATAGCCAAATCCAGCACCAGTAACCTCCAATTCTTTGTCACTCCAGATGTTTGGAAACTACAACTCCCAGCATGCTTTGTTGCTGGGAGTTTCAGTTTCTAAACATGTGGACTGGCAAGGTTCAGTAAACTTTTAATTAAGGGCCCTCTGACCCCCATATAGTAAAGGGCCCTCTGACCCCCTATAGTAAAGGATTCTCTTGACCCCATAGTTAAAAATGTCACCTGAGAGTTGTAGTTTCAAGCTGTCCTTTGCACTGTACTAGCAGCTGTTTTTTGCCCCAAACTGAGGAGACCCATCAGATTTACAGTAACCAGAGTGAGTCCAGCAGCCAGAATACAGGAAGCAGGAAGTGTAAAGGCAGATCAGCTCCTGTAACTTTCTATGCAGGTTAACACAGCGCCACCTACTGGTTACTATCTGTAATTGCAGAATTTGGATCTAAATTAGGACTTGACCCGGGTATAAGTCGAGGTTAGGTTTTCAGGCTAATTTTAAAGCCTGAAAAATTCGACTTAAATAGGAACCACCTGGGGACACAGCGCTGTACAGTAACAAAATACAATACAGTCATACAAGGGGGGTAAATACATGGATAGTTCAGTACGTACATAAATATATAAATTAAAATGCTAGAGCTTTGCCACAAGAGGTAAGGAGGTCACTGGCCTGTAGAGCTTACAATCTAGTTAGGTGGGTAACATACAGATTCAATGGAATGGGTACAAGTGCTGGAGTGAGACGAGTGCAAATAAAATAATCATATATTGTGCTGGTTACCAGATAGGTAGGATGTAAGGGCTAGGCCCCACTAGCCTATTTTGGTGTGCGCTGCTTTAGCGATGGGGATGGCCTTATTACCTCTGCTGACCTGCGCTGCCGACCCTTTTCGCTTCCCTTCTTTACTTACACCTCCTCGTTCCAGTGCCATTTTCATTAATGGCAGCCACGGCTGTGATTGGCTGCCTCTCAGCCAATCACAGCCGCGGCTATCGGTCCGGCCCCCTTGCTTGAAGTTGTGAATATAGCGGTTGGGGGTGGGAGGGTATCCCCTGCATGGTGACAAAAGTTTTTAAAAAGGGTGGACATGCCCTTTAATGGAGGCTCCATTTTACATTTTATTTATTAAGCCAAACACATGTCACTACAAACATATAACCTTGTGTGTTTTCATGTTACCAGAGAGGACTTTGCACGTGTATATTTATGGTGCTTTGGTTAATACTCAAGATGTCTTTGACTAAAGATAATAGGATTGTCCATGACACAAGATTAAATCCCGATTAATGGAGATGACTGTATAATATACACAGGGGGACTGGCACACACATAGCCCCCACCCTATATCTTTAAGGGTAATATACACTTTGTCTGCGATACATTTCTACATTTGTGGGGTTGTCGAAATATCAATTTTTCCTCAAGGCAGAAATGACAGACACAATGTTAATTTATAGATAAACTATATTGTTCAGAGGGAATAATAAGGCTTTCTTGTTTATGTAGGAATGTCTGTGTGGTAAATCATTACTCCCACCTGCACGCCCATCAAGAACCTACGCTACCACTGGATCCTCTGGGTATTGTTTGTTTTACTTGTGATAACTGCTTTAAATTTTATTAACTAGGTGTAGACTCTGTTTAACAGTAATAAACTGCTATAAAAATTTAGGGACAACTTTATTTGGTAGTCCGCTTCATAGACATAGTAGAAAGCCCTCTTAAAAATGAGTCAACAGGTGTGAATTTATAGACGCATTATATACATATATGGCTCCTTGGATTTTCCAGCCTTGTTAAACAGATGAACATGAATCATTAGAAACATGGGGCCACAAATCTATTCCTTACCTTGCAACGTTTGCCAACAAGCAGGCATAAATTTAAGTAAACTGCTTTGGTGATGACGCCACATTTTGTTTTTAATGACCTTATACTGCTAATTTAACAGTTAATTCTGACAGTATTGCATTTACTGACTATCAATCTGTCTGATTCAGTCGGTTTAGCTGGTTTAAGTCACTAATTGTTTTAAACCTTTTTCAGACCCTCTGCTGGAAAAATTATTGGTGCAGGTATTTTGTTTACTGGTGGGGGTATTGGCGGCACAGTCCTGTATGCAAGCTGGGATCCGCGATTTCGGGAAAATGTTGAGAAATCCATTCCTTATTCTGACAAAGTCTTTGAATTTGCACTCGGACCTGCACCATACAACCTGCCTGTGCCAAAGAAACCGGTAAGGACCGGTGGACTATCATGTCCACATATATATGTGCCCTGTAACACTACACTAGGGATTAAAAATTAAACCATGTGTGCATTAAGTTTACATTGGGATTGGAGATTTCCCAGGTTTCAGGTCTGGTAAACCAAAAAGTGGTTTTTGGCTAAACTAAATATGTTGGTGCACAGGAAACCATGTATCCAGAATTGGGGTTTGTATGCTCATTAAATGAACAACTACAAGTGTGTAGCAGGTGTTTAATTCAGAATGTGTTTATGTGATTTAGGAAAAACATTTGTTTTTACAGCCTCTTTTTTTTATTACTGTAGTCCTCTGTCTTCAGGAGCTCAAAAGGAATAATTTTGATCTTAAATCTAATTATTCTTGGTAGTAATGCTTTGCTAGCCCTTAACTTTAGCTCTGGCTTTGCCTTCAGTTATGTGATGTTCAGTTGGGTGGATGTGATGTGACTTTACTCCTGTCACAGTCCTGTATGTTTTACATCATTTGGCTGAAGCAGAGCAATTCGTTTAGCACAAAATGTACACTGGAATCTGTCCTGCACCTTTTGTCAGTAGCCATTCCATTAACAAATAATAGTGACCCTATTCCACTGGGAGCCGTACTACCACCATTTTCCACAGATTTTTATGCTATCTGTTTCTTCCCTTCTTCAAACAGTGGTTCTGGGACATGTTGATGTTAATTTCATCTCTCCGTTGTTCCAGAGCTAGGCATGATTAATTTTTTTTGCCACTGACCTATCATGCACATAAATGTCATTAAGTAAAATGTAACATTATTCCCAGGACATCCTGTATTTTTAGTTCAAGATGAGGCTGATATACTAGAAATTGCTGCAGTATTTAACTGCACATCATTATATTATTGGTATGTTGGTTCATCTGCCATCCTATATATTTACTTAATAACCAAATTTTGTACCAGTTATTGGTTACATTTTCCTTCTATGCAGAAAGATATTGCAGCTGTTATTATGATTAATTATTTAATCATATATATTCCTTTTCCTGTATTTTAAGGTGACACCAGGTCCCCTTAAGATTTCCTCTTTGTCTGAGGTGATGAAGGAATCTAAACAGCCCAAGAAAGAGACCCTCCAACATCCACCACCCCCTCCACCTACCGAAAATATAGAAGGTAACTAAGAATATAAAGTCGTTCAGCACCATGGATTCACATCGTATTTCTCTTAAAGTGTAGCAGTGCCTTGTGTGCTCATGTGTTATTCCTCATTCTTTCAATACCTAAATATAATTCCTAGTGTCTTTTGGACCATGATTATCAGATGGTCCAATTTTCCACGGTATGAGTGCTCCTTTGCACATTTTTGAATCTGTATTGACAGCTATTTTTAAAATGAATGGAAAGCTGTGTTATTTAGTATACGGTATATGCATTTACATTGGAATCTTCCAATACTGCTAGTTCTTCAGTATACTTTATTATCTGTAGTTGTCCCTAACTCTGCTTCCAGAGCACTAAGATTTCTATTCCTTCCTCAGCTTCATTACACGTTGCCCAAATAATCTCGGCAACTGGGGAAGCCCTGTCCGTCCCAGCTGCTGTGGTACACGAGGAATCTGCCAAATCTTTAGAGTCCATGCAACATCCTGTCAGTTCAGGTCAGTGACCTATTAAAATTCCAGTTAACATTCACTTATGACTGGCAAGGTTCAGTAACTCATTACATGTTTCTGTAGAGGAGCATTGTAAGGAATGTGACCACAAAACCTCTCACGCCTTAAGGGAACGACCTGCTGAAGAGGTAGCGGCGCGTCTTGTTCAACAAGAGAAAGAAGAACAGGAAAAAATTCAGTGTAAGTATCACATGGACCAGCTTGATATTTGAAAAGGGCAAAGTGGAATAAAAGATGGTATACAATAAAATTAGAATATGTCAAGTTGTCACATGGAAATGCCCAACAAATACTAACCTCTGAATGAAGGTTACTGGCATGATCCACCAACAAACAAAAAAAGGCATAGTGTTGTGGGTGATTGTTATGTTTTGCACATGTGCTTTTCAGTAAAAGATTTACATCATAGCTCTGATGAAATGTTGCCTTTAGATATTGACTTTATAAAACCATGACCATTCTGATGTGTGATTAAATTAGTATATTTTAACCTCACACTCCTCAGCATGGTCTCTGAATTCCCCACCATCCCGACACCTAATCACAGGTATACACATGCTTTATTATTGACAACATGCTGTAAATCCCCCTGAAATGGTCAGGAGATGATGCATAGAAAACCTATTCTCACATGAGACAAATTTCACAATCTTGTTCATAACTTAGGATTTCCGTTAGTACCCCATCCCACAGTGTACTTTTAAATAAATGGTCTGTATGGAATGCGCCATATTTCAGATTCATATTTTAGAAAATTCCAGGACTGTTGCCCTCTACCCTTCTGTTGGATCATCATTTCCTGTTTCCCTGTCAGGTGATCTTGCTGCTTTCTACTTTTGGCTTTGGAACTGGTCACATGATTTATGCAAAGATGTCATTGGAGGCTGATTACAGGTTATTAATTGGGCACAATTCTGATTGCATACTGTCCAGAACATAGACACCACAGGGGTCACCACAGCTGCCCTTAAACCTGAAGGCTTACAATATTCGTTGCCTTTTCTTACAAATTCTACACATACAGAATAAAAGGTGATTCTCAAATGAATTCTTAAAAAAAAAAAAACCTGCCTACCTGAAATCCAATCATTTGTGTATTGTTTCTGAACATCATAGACCATCAGCCGTTGATGATCGGTAATTTCAATGCAGACTATGTTAGAGAGGAGGATGCCAAGGAGATCATTTTGAAATGGTTGGGGGAAACCACACACAGACTAACATACAGATAACCACTTTGTTTCAACCACATAAAATATAACTTTGGTTAACCTTTATATGTACTTTATATGCTACTGTGTAAATTCTAACTTGCCCAAGCTAGATGATGCTCGAGATACATAACACGGCTTGGTTAGAGAGATCCGTATTGTATGTTTATTATGTTTACTTCTGAATATATTTCACTGCCGTTGTATCACTTTTGTCTTGGCTTTTATGCCAACCTACCTGTGAGTTGATGCAGTCTGATTGTGTGAAGCCACATACAATTGGCACCCAAAGGGGAATGGACTAATCCCTGGTATTATTAAAGGACAAATACTTTTTTTTTTTTGAAAAAACTTTCAAAAAATGAAAAGTACCTGGGGCAGGGAGGTGGGATTGATTATTCCTACCTCCCAATATCTTTGTTGAGGAATGCTAGCATGAACAATTTTCATGCACCAGGTTAGTGTCCCAGGTCTTGCTGTATGAAATATAGTGTAGAAGCCTGTCAGAAATAGTTTTCTTCATGCTGGTGATTCTCACAGAAGTGGTTTGGGAGACTTTACATCTTCTATGCAGTGAATGATTTTATCTAAAAGGGCCAATAAAGTGATGTATACAATGTGTCTCTTGCAGCTATATCTGCACTATTAGATGAAGCTCTAAGCAACACTGCCCAGGTTACTCTGCAAGCAATCAGCACCCAGGAGGCTGCAGTACAAGCTATCAGTTTCCATGCACAGAAACTTAAAGAAGCTATGGACGAATCCCAGGTAATCTATGCAATATGACACCCTGGCTGCAGAATAGAATAGCTGAACCTCCAGATCATAAAATCTGGAAATCATATATATCTGTAAATATTATAAAGATTAAGCATTGTAGATGCATCAACGACTTTCCTGTATGGAAAGTTGTAACTAGTTTGTTGTGACATTTTTCTGAGTTGCAACTTAGTCTGGATGCATACTTGTTATGGGGTGGCATCTGCTGTAAAGAATAAATGGTGGTGATATCTGTTTACTAATTGCTGTAGTGAAAGATGTTACCAGTTTCACAGAGGTGTATATTTGTATTGGAAGCATCTAGAAGTGCAAATGAAACATTTGGTTTTCAGGTTTGTCTGTTACAATCCTAATATTTTATTCCAGGTATCTACAGAGAAAAAATCCTTGCAGTGGCGGAACTTAGAAGACGCCTTGAAGGTGAGAAGCAAGGCAGTAGATGAAGCGGCTGATTCTCTTCTGAAATCAAAGTAAGTTGTTGGGTTGATCATTATGAAACACTTTGATGTTTCAACACTGTTTGATGTAGGAACTTTTTACTGAACTGGAAAAAAGCTTGAAATGCGTTTTTGTTTCAAAATAGGTTTTATTCAATAATCCACATTAAAGTAGAGTTACACAAAAAATGTTCTTTTAAAAAATAAAATGTATCTGGGCCAGTGAGGTGGAATTATTCCTACCTCCTAATATAATTTTGTAGAGGAGCACCTGCACACTTATTCTAGGCACACACCTTATGACCGTGTGTCCCGACCGGTCGGCCAGGACGAAGAACTGTCATTCGTGGCAAAATTAGTCATGGCCGACAGTTCAGCGTGACTGCTCGCCCATGATTTTCCGACCCGTCAGCTCGCCAATTTGGACGAACAGTCGTTCCAGGAAACCATCCAATATTTCGACCGATACAGTGACATGTCGGTTGGTCCGAAATATTGCATGGTGTGTATCCAGCTTTACAGTTTTAATCTGCCAGATTAGGGCCCTGGGCTTTCCTGTATTAAAGGGCATCTATAGTGGGAAAATGAACTTTTTTCCCTTTCTTTCCATGTGTTCTATAATTCCCCACAACCCCCAGAGTGTCTTCACTTTGTTCAGATTACCCTCTCTGTCCTGAGATACACCAGTTAGAAGAATACGTGATTGCATTCCTCTACTCCTACTTGGACTGTCAATCAAATCCCTGTGACTTGATCCCCCCTCCCTGCTCTGTAATAAACATAGAGATAACAGCATTAGCAGGGGGAGAAAGGTAGCTTTGATGTTAGATATAAGGCTGCACTTGACCCCCCTTCTTAATAGCTTTCACTGATTGATGATGGGTCACAAAGTGAGAGATCGTAAACTGTACTGATCTCCTTCTTCCGTGTCTCCAGGACAGCTTGTTTTCTCTTGGCCACTGTGGGTGGGTGTGTTTTTCAGGATGTTGAACTTTTAACTCCTACTGCACATAAAAAGCTTGTCGGTTAGCCGGAGCTGAGACATGGAGGAGGTAACAGAGGGGAGGGAGAAGGGGGGAATGCTGCACATAGATCTGACACCGTGGTTAAACAGAGTCAGTGACAGATATAGGATTAAGGCAGCACAGAGTAAATGAATTTAACTTTGCAAAGGGGCAATGTGTTTTTTTCACTATAGATGCCCTTTAAAGATGGCACTGAAGCTCTGGGAGCCTAGCAGAAGCAGTTTTCTCTCTGTTGGGGCTCCTTATAGAAATTGGACTTAACAATCCTACCTCCCTGCCCCAATTTCTTTTCATTTTAACTGTTTATAGTTCTCCTTTAAAATACATTTAAAATAGGTTTTCATTTGTAATTCTGCCAAAAAGCATAACGTTCTTTTGGTTACAGTGGGGAAGTCTTTCTGAATTATTACAGTTAATATTTTATTAACTGCTTTTTATTTTTTTATTTTACTTACAATTTTTAATACTTCATTCATTAACTGTAACCGTCTGTGCTGTTAGGGAGGAGATTGAGCGAATGCAGAGCCTTATTGATGATTCTAAGAAGAACCATGTTAATGGCGCTAAACCTCACATCATATCAGCAGAGGAGAACTTACACCGCATGATCGTTGATCTGGACAATGTTGTCAAAAAGGTGAATAAATGTAATTTTATATCCTCATGACTTTCCTCTACAACACCTGACATGTATAATAATCAGTTTATTGTATCTGTCACCAATGTTCCTTCTGTAAACTGTACACACACAGAATTTTATGCGCTTCCAGCAATAAAGTGCATTTCATTCAAGCTGGTCAAACCAACCAATTGGAACTATGACAAATGCATAAAATGTATCTTATCTACTATGAATTGTGGAGGAATTTGTGGCTATATGTGCAATATTTGAGATAAATGTGCACAAGATAGGGGTTCCCAATTGTTGCACCAGCCTTTGTATTCCCCACTAGTGTTCCACAGCACCTTCTAATACATTAAAGACTTGTTATGATGGAGATATGCAATCGTCTCAGTACCAAAACTGTGAAAAACCACATCGGTTTATTAGGTGAACATGTTTTCTACATGTTTCGTACCTACAAGTGTCCCATCGAGAATGGGGACCAAACTGGCAATCCTATGCTTTCTGGAGATCATTGGAGTGTTGTAAGGCTGGGTGCACACTGGTGAATTTTTTGCCCCTATCAACGCGACAGACAATTCGCAGCCACTTATTGTGAGGTCACCTATGGGCCGCAAGATGGTGAGGATTTACTGGCAAGTTCTGATCGCCCTTTTGCCTGTTACGGACACCAACGATTTTTCGGCCTGGCTGATATACTGAAATGTTTGTTGGTTTGTCCAAAAAATCGCCTCAGGTGTTACCCAGCCTAAGACAATTCCCAGAATTCTTTAGCAGAAGGCAAACCATTGTTTATCACTTCACAAATAAATTTTTGCTTGTGTTTCATAGGTTCAGGCAGCTCAGTCTGAAGCAAAGATTGTAGCGCAGTATCATGAGCTAGTGTCACTTGCACGAGAAGCGTTTCAGCGAGAATTGGACAGTGTCACTCCTGAAGTCCAGCCTGGATGGAAGGGATTAAGTAAGTCTTTATCAACCCACATCTTCCTTAGAGCCTAACAGCACAGTGCTATTGGTTATAGTGTAAATTATTCATCTTAGCCGGTTTCCAACTGTTTTGTATTGGCATTAGGTTTCTTAAAGGGCAACTGTGGTCTCAAAACAAGCGAGGGTTAAATGAAAGCCTGCAGTATTTCCTTTACACTGAGCCAACAATCAATCTCTGGCTGAAGCCTGTGAGAAATTATATTGGGGTGAATGTTCAAACTTCCTGCTTCCAGTAGGTTTAGTGACATCACCTGACCTCTGCCGGCCCTTTTCCCCCAGGGGAGAAGCATGCTCCATTAAGTACCTGAGGGAAAAATTGACAGTTGAGAAGGGGAGCCTATTAATGCAGGCAAAGGCTGGTCACATGACTATAAGCTGGTCACATGGCTGAAAACAGGAAGAGTTCAATAACAGCAATAACTTCTCACAAATTTTATCTAGAGATGTGATTTAGGTTTTATTTAGAAGGTATGATGGAAGGATTTTTATATAATTCTTACTAGATTGGAAGAATTTGAGACCACAGTTACCCTTTAAAGGAGAACTAAACCCAATTTGTTATACTACAGAATCTGAAAAGAACTCCCCTAAAAACACCAATAAGCTATAAAATACAACTTCAATTAATTGTATTAAAGTAAATGTAGTAGAGCTCATAGTCCGGTATAGCTAGTCCTCCCAGGTGTGTGGGTCTTTTGAGTGTTTCACAGCTCACTTTGTGTCTATTTGAGACCCATACAAACGATTTTAGTAGTTTTTTGGGAACTTTTTGGGAGCCAGTCTTCAGTCCTTCTATGTTTGTGTAATTTCTCAGTTTAATCGCCAGGGGCTCAATGACCAAGGCATATAATAGTGGAGAGCGGGGTCAGCCCGGTCCCCCTGGCCAAGGAAAAGGCGTTTGATGTCCATCCATTGGCCATTACCTTTTGCTTTGAGGGTAGAATATAGAGTGCAAAGCCAGTGCAGGATGTTTGGGCCAAAGCCGTATCTGGAGAGAGCTTGCCACAGGAAGATCCATTCTAACGAATCGAATGCTTTGGCTGCATCTAAGGAGACTATACATTGGCTGCCTATTGCGTCGTGTTGTGTTTTGTAGGTTTAAAAATAATCGTCTGGTGTTAAAGGATAAGTGCACTGTAAAATCAAGTTATGTTCAATTGGAAGCTGCAGCTTTATAAATACCGTTGTCATATTTTTTTTTCCCTATGTCCCTCCAGAGCCTAGCTTTGTGCCTTGAAAGTTGCTGACATCTTGTTACTGGTTTGCTGAATGTTAAGCTCCGCCACTCTGAGATTTCCTCTGCTTTCTCCTGCTTGAGCCTCAAACAGTAATGCTTGGGAGTGTGTTCCGTGTGTGTGCACGGAACTCAGACGGGCGTAACTAGAAATCAGACGGACAAATAACCTATATATCTAGCTATCTATATTTTAAAGTGCACTTATCCTTTAAGGGAGGTGTTTTGTTAGGGATAAACCCTGTTTGGGCAGGGTGGATAAGTGATTTTATGCATGTATTCTGAGTGATAATAGTTTGGCTAATATTTTCAGGTCAACTTGTAGTAAGGATTTTGGGTGGTATGAATTAGGGTGGGTGGGATCTTTACCGGGTTTTGGTATGAGTATAATGAGGGCCTCTGAATTTGGTTGTGGTAGGGTGCCTGTTTCAAACATTGTATTGTATAGGGTTAGCAATTTGTTGGCTAGGAAATCTATGTAGTGGGAGTATAATTTGGTTGGGAGTCCGTCTTTTCCTGGTGTTTTTGGACATTTTGGATATGGTTTGTCTTATCTCTATTTCTGTTATGGGTGCTTTTAGTCGCTGTAGATTTTGAGGGGAAAGTTTGGGGAATGGGATTCCGTCTGGTTGTGCTGTAGGGTTGTAGCGTAGAGGTACAAGAAGTAGGAGGCAAAAAAGTTGGATACTTTTTCTGGGTCTTCAATGTTGGGTGATCAGTCGTTTGTTAAGGAGATGTTAGCTCATAACGAGCTAGGAACGCTAGCAGCTTCCCACATTTTTCTCCGTATTCATACATTCTAAATGATTGGAAGTGTAGTTTTTTAGTTGTTTTTGCTAGTTAGATTTGGTCAGTGGTTTTTGTTTTTATTTTCAATGCTTGTGCTGTTTTGGAGGATGGGTCAAATTGAAAGAGTGTGTTTGCTATGTTAAGGTTTGTTATGGTTGCTTTTTCGGCTGCTGCGGATGTGCATTTGATGTCATTAAAGGACAACAATATCAAAAAAACCAACATCTCCCCCATGACATGTCTACACTTCCAGCAGCTAAAAATCACTTACTCACATTTACAACCGTGCTGCCCTCCTTTAGATATCGCACCGCAAAGTTGAGTGCTAAAAGCCCGCCTCCTAGATGACCCAGGGCCATGATTAACATATCACTTTTCATTGGCTGGTGGGAATGTCTGTTACAACCTCTCTCCTCTTCCTCTGCCAGTCAAACAAACTTGAAATGTCCTGTTGCTAGGATACAGCCTAAATAATCAAGCTAATCAAGGCTGGGTGGAGGAGAGTCCTTTCCCATGCTAGCTTAAAGTGACAGAGGGAGGCAGACAGAATTGTTACTCCCCCTTCACAACAAGACTAACTGAAGGCAGAGAGAGGATTGAAATCAGGAAACAAATGTATGGGGAGGGCTGCACACCTTTACTATTTTTAAAGAAATTTTTAAAAAAATGCATTGAGGCAATACAATTATCCTTTAATGGTTTATGACAAGATCATATGGGAGTGTACTTTAAATATTTCCCAAACTATAATTGGGTTTGCTGTATTTGTATTGATGTGGAAGAATTCTTGTGGAACTAATATATTTGGGAATTCTAAGGGAAAATATTAAAGATCAGTCCTATCCCTTTAATGAGCTAAGAGTTGGTGATATGACAGCAGAAAAAAAAGGGCCATGTATTCATTGGTTAAAGCTTTTTATCTTTTTTTTTGTTTGTTTATTATTGCAATGTCGTTATAATTGTTGATTACCATTTCCCCCTGGAATGGAACTGTAAGAAAATACTTTATTAGTTTACATTTCTTGCTAGTCTTAACATTTTGTCAGATGATGAGGTGTTGGTGACTTGGGCATTCAGGGCTGAAGCATCACGTAAGCCACAAGAGAAACTTAAAATAAACTGCTCTGCTGCTGCCTTGCTGTTTTTTTTTTGGCTTTGCCCTTTGCTGGCTGTGCTGATTGTCTGGGTGACTGTTCCCTCAACAGAATGTCTGAAAGAGATTCACTTCATACCAGAAGCCACAGAACACTTTCCTTGACTAACTGATGCTTTTTTGTTCATCGGCAAAGAACATTTCTTTCAAATACAAGGATTCATTTCAATGTCTTTACGTCAATTAAAATGCAGCTTTTCGTAGACATTGGTAAATCTCCCAAGTGTTTGGTGGTCAAAATGGCTGACATCCATGCTATGTGTCCTAAACATGACATGAGAACTAAAAGTGGATTCTGTAATCTCTCCTCTCTGAAATGATGACAAAGTCTGAACAAGCTACAGACCTATGTGGCTCATTGATCTGGGAATACCGCGCTGTGCCAGTGGTGAATTGGCTGTTGGTCATCATTTGGTAAATTACCTTCTATGTCAGGAATAGGCAACCAGTAGATCTCAAGATGTTTGAAAACTACAAACTACAGTTGTAGTTTTCAAACATCTGGAGATCTACTGGTTGCCTTTCTCTGCTTTATGTGAATCGCTGGCTGAAGTCATGGAATCCATCTAGGCTTATTCTTAAGCAAAATCTATTATTGGCAAACGGTACAATTTTCATTGTCTAGCTCACAGGTTTTACCAAGTTTACATAGGAAAGACCTAGAGATGTAGCTGTAGGACACCAGCCTTATTTTACTATATAGTTCAGTAACATTGTATATGTACATTGTATAATGAGTTAATTCTTTCCTAATATTTTGGAGGTTTTGTCTTTTCTCATTACTTTCCTGTATATGTTCTTTTTTTTTTTTTTTAATTTTCATTCTTTTGCAAATAATTGGGTTCTGTTTACTAATGTCAGTTATTTTGCACATTAGAAATAAAGCTTGGGGTTTGATTGGGAGTTGAAGGCCCTCCACTGGGCTTCATACTGCAGAGCCATCAATTATGATCTAAACTAAAACAAAATCCTCATTCCCAGAAAGCTGGTGGCCACGTTATGGCCTCAGCATGTGTCCAGAGCGGCTATAAAGCCTATATTCACACAGCCTATTGGATAGAATTTATCCCACACACGGCAAGGTTCAATCCTTGTCGGATCACATCTGTGCAGAATACGGATTGATATCTTCTACAAAGTGTCTATGAGACAGACAATGTATTGAAACCTACAAGCCCATGTTTGACATGAACTACTAACTTGAATAACATTGCAAGGCTGTCATTTTAGTAAATTGATCCCCTTTATATTAATGTTAACAGTTGTGCTGTGAAGGTGAATAGCATTACTGCCTGCGCTGTATTTTTGCATGAGGAACGTTTTGCCTGGGTCCGCCTGCATTAACCTTTCCAAACCTTCCTTTTTCTGTTTCAGAAATTTCCGATTTAGGTGAGTTTCCTTTGTCTCTTTCGCTCTTTGATTTTAATAATCAATTAGTAGAAAATACTCTAATACTCTACAGATCTCTTTGCATGTCTGTAACATTGCATGTAACACTGGAGACTCAATGTACGAATTGTACACTTGCACATCTCAGTGCTGATTGGTCAGTTCTACTCGGCTTTCTTGAAGGCATTGCTCAATATCAGATTAATACAGATAGATCTCAGATGGTCAGCTGTTTATCAATAGCCGTGAACTTGTTTTGATTATACAATATTTAGGCAGTTCATGTGAAAATCTGTTAAATAATAACTTTGGAAAATATTCATAAATTTAAATATTGGAGTGAAAATATAGACATTGGAAGATAATTCTTCTATGAGAAACAACTGTGGGAAGGCAGGTGAGGAGCTGTAGAGATTCCTATAATGTAGTGGGGATGTAGTAATGCTACAGTGCTCCTCCCTTTCCATATATAACCCTACTCACTGGAAGTCTCCTTTAGTTTTCCAAGTGTCTGCTTCAAGAGTGGAACTTGTGGTTGCTGGTGTCTGGTGCCATCTGTCTCTCAGGTCCCCATCCGGCTTCCAAAATGGGGGAGCATGTTGAGTGGACAGATCCCCCTCTTCTGTCTCTTCTGCTGTAGAGGGGCCACATATCATGTCTTCAGCCTTATCATGATGTGAAAAGTGGCAAGACAACTCACAATAGATAGATAAGAGGCTAGGCCATAATAGGGAACTACAGGAGTCCAGGGTTTAGCAATGCAGGGTGTCTATTAACAGACTTATTTCTGTCCCCTCCCACAGTCAGTGCCACTGATGGAGGGGAGCTGGAACGTTGTCAGTTTCTGCCAGAAAGCAGTCCGTTACTGCATGAGTATAATTCATAACCATGAGTTGTAAACACACCAGCATATTTATTTACTCTACCCGATGCTCATGTAAACTGAATGAGCATAGAAATTTAACAATACGACACTTATTACAATCCTATTGTGAGCCGGGAATATTCAGTGCTTTGTTACTGAGGAATCACATTTCCTTTATAATATAATAAATACGGTAAATCACATTTTGTTAATAATATAATAAATGCAGTAAATTGCATTTGATTTATAATAAAGTAAATGAAGTAACTTGTAATTACAATGTGTGTTTTGTGCAGCGGGCAAGCTTAGTGCAGACGACCTAAACTCCCTCATTGGCCACGCTCACAGGCGCATTGACCAGTTACACAAACAGTTGGCGGAATACAGAGTGCGGGAGCAGCAGCATATTGAAGCTGCATTGGAAAAGCAAAAACTGGAGGATAAAAAAGCCCTGGAATCTGCAGTTTCTAAAGCTCTGGAACACTACAGGTCAGAAATCCACCTGGAGCAGGAAAAGAAGGTGAGGGTTGTTGAACAGACAGGATGTATTTTTCTGGCCTCTTATTCTATTAATATAGAGGAAACAAGGGCACATCTGGTGAGTTTTGGGGACACCTTTATAACATCATGTGCAAGCTACATTTTCTACTTTCACATTAGTTGTTGCATGTAAATGGAGTCCACTAGAGGGCAGATTTCTGCTTAAAGCAGCTTCTGTATTCTGACTGTCTGATTACTTTGGTCAGTGACTATAGTAACTGTGCTAGAATAAGGAAGTGATCCCTGTAAGGGTCTTAATTATCTGTAAATAAATGTATTTTACCATTTAAAGAAACATGTATTGATTGATTTAAACATATCCGGTATTTGTAAAATCATTTTAATTTATTGCTATCTTCTATTATATACATTGTGGTGTTCCACATATAGAGGACCACTTACCACTTTAATAGCCCCTGAACACAGTCCACATGTTCCCTGAATGATCTAACTAAATCTGTACTGTGATACTTTATCAGTATGTGGGGATATATTGTGTCTTTATACAAGTGACCCACCATTTTGATAATTTGCTGGGAGCTTTCACCTTTATTTCTTTAACTCCTGTGTTTTTGACCACTAGTAGCGCTGTTCTGCAGAATGCTGACCATGCCATATACAAACTAGAATGTTTGGGGGAATATCCAGATGATAGAAAAAAAGAAACCAGGATAGCCTCATGGTTACTGCTGGATATGTTTATTCTGACATGCCAAGGGAATATGGAGTTACATTTAGCAGGATCTGTGAACATATCTTTGTTTCTTTTTGTTTAAGTGTTTATTATAGAGGCAGAGGTGGGTAATGTGGCTATAGGAGTTCCATGCTATATATTAATAATTTGCAGATGTACTGTGCTGTATTACATCTTTCTTCTTTACTCTCAATTTAAAGGAACTTTAATGTAAAACTATGGAGGGTATTCCAGTTTATTTTACAAGCAGATGTTTTTATAGTGATGCAGTAAATACTGTTGTTAATGTAAAAGTAACTGTTGCAGGCTGAGGAAGTGCGGGAAGTGATGGAAGCCGAGATGAGGACTCAGCTGCGTAGACAGGCAGCTGCACATAGCGATCATCTAAAGGACGTAATTACTGTCCAGGAACAGGAGTTGAAGGCAGAGTTCCAGCAGGTGAGACCTACAGCACAATAATTACAATGTTCCTTGGAAAATTCACACTCCGCCTACTTACTTAGAAATTGTAAAATTCATTAAGTTTCATATTTTAGTTTTTATTCTTGTAAAACAATATACCGTTTATCATGAGAAGAAATCCTTAAATTCCCACACGATATTAAAGACTTACCCAGTAGCCTTTGTGCTTGATAAAATAAACAGGGAGATTGAATAAAAGTTCTTATCATTAAAAATGGTGCTATTTTTGCCCCAACCAATTGGATCTTATTTAACATCTGATTGGTTGTGGCAAAATTAGCACCTATAAGAACTTTTGTTGAATCTCCCAATAAGTGCCGGAGTGAGTACAGATTAGACATGAAAAGGCCACTGGAATATTTACTTAATGAGAGTTAAGGTCCATATATACATGCGATTGCAGGCCTGACCTATGATGTACCAGTGTCGGACGAACAATTGTTTTGGCTGGCTATCTCTTGGTGAATAAGTGCTTGGTCGGGCACATACGCCCAATAATATTTGGCCATTCGTCTGAAACTCATGCGCATGTGTGTATGGACCTTAAGACAAAACAAATGTCTTTGTGAACTGTAGTTGGAGCCCCCTTGTTACAGCATCCAGAATAATCCATGTGTTTAACACACAGTAATAAGTCATGTCACAATGTCCTTCCCTAACAGACATTATCTGAGAAACTGTCCGAACAAGAGCTGCATTTCAAGCGCCTGTCTCAGGAACAGTTAGATGGCTTCACGCTGGACATTAACACAGCCTATTCTAGATTGAAGGGCATCGAGCAGGCTGTGGAGGGTATGTTCAAATGTCAGAACTTTCATTTGTCTGCTATTACTACTTATCTCTTGCCTCTCAGCGTTCCCTACACCTGTGTTCTGCATGAAGACATTGGGGGGGGGGGGGGGGTCAGTATCCCTGAATTTATATGGAATGCACTTTCCCATTGAACCCACTGTTCAATGGATGCAGACAATCCCATCCTCAACGGAATATAAGTCTCAAAAGAATTTGATTGAGGGTTGCACTCCAGAAGGTAATTTAAAATTTATTGATGACCCCACACAGCAGAACACAACGTTTCAAGGGGGAAAATGTGCCCCTTCCTCAGGAAATCGTCACCTAAGTAAGGGGGCACTTCCTAATTTCTTCATGCACACCGCTCACTGGGGATCACTGAAGACAAAGAATCTTTAGAAATGTTTTTACGTTTGAAAGAGATTGTTAGATGCCATTTTTATGTTCCCTAGGCCATGCAGCTGCTGAAGAAGAAGCCCGAAAAGCCCATCATTTGTGGCTTTCCATCGAAGCCCTGAAGTTCACCATGAAGACTGCAGCTGGCGATAACCCCTGTGAACCGCTGGAAACGGCAGTTCAGGGAATCAAATCCAGTTGTTCTAACAATGAATTCACAGAGGCCTTGACTGCAGCTATTCCTCAAGAATCCTTGCACCGTGGTGTGTTTAGCGAGGAATCCCTGAGAGCTCGTTTCTATGCCGTCCGTAAATTAGCCCGCAGGGTCGCACTGATCGACGAAACCAGAAACAGTATGTATCAATATTTCCTATCTTACTTGCAATCCCTTCTTGTGTACGAACCCAAGGAGATAAAACCACCAACCGAACTTAGCCCTGAAGACCTTGACACCTTTAAACTGTTTTCCTATGCCTCCTATTGCATCGAACGTGGGGATCTAGAGTTGGCAGCAAAGTTTATCAATCAGCTGAAGGGTGAGCCCAGAAGAATGGCCCGGGATTGGCTCACCGAAGCCCGACTGACGCTAGAAACAAAACAAATCATTGACATCCTGTCTGCCTATGCCAGTGCTGTTGGTTTGGGCACAACTCAAGTACAGTAGTAGACTTGTGCAGTGTTGAATATCATCTGGTCACCTACAAGAATAACCTAATTTAAGATTTGTTAATGTATATACCCAAACACAATCTAAACACCATTCTGTTTTTTTTGCACTCTAACTTGTACCAAAAAACGTTTCCATGTCTGCAAATCCCTTTATTTTGTCAGTTAATATTGTGTTTTCAGGTTTTACTGATCCAAAATACCAGTCTGCTACTGTCAAACCTCCTGGTAACTGGCATACGCCAATAAAACGTTAACAACCGATTTTTCTTTTTTTTTTTTTTTTTAATAAAAGGTTTTGTGCTTTATATAGTATTGGGTCAAGCAAACTACACCACTTATATAGCACTTGTTTTTACAATAAAAAGACATGTAATAAAGGGCACTGTCGCCCAAATAAGGGGAAATCCTAGCTCATTATATCTGGTTAGTGTGGGTATGCACACTTCATGCACCCAATGCAGTAATTAAAGGGGATTTAAAGTCAACAAATAAGATTGTCCCAATAGACCAAGCACATTAAAAAAAAATACAACAAGCGGAGTCTCAATGAGGAAGATGCCAGTCTGTTCTTAGCTTTATTCATTAAACTTGGAAATGTAAACCATTTGAACAGGATAATAATGAGGCTGGATTTTATTGAATTTGTCTTAAAGGACAACTCCAGAACATCTTTTAGAAAGAATGGCCTCTTTAAAATATGTTGATATATCATACTTTGTCCTATCAATTCATTACTGTATGCCTGCTATGCTTCTGGATGCCTCATGGAATCTGAGCAATTTAGAAACCTGTACTGAGCCTGGGCATGCTCAGAAGTGGCAGACAGGGGATTAACATTCAGTCATTGGCTGTGATGTCAACTGTCAAATCCATAACTGACAGTTACTAACTGGAAGGGCCAGGAAGCAGAAACAGGGGAAACAGGACATTGTGCAGGATTTCAGGTTAGACTTGTAAATTTCAGGTTTCAAGCTATTACCGTTTAGGGTTTTGGGGGGGGGATTTACCTGTATGTAAGTTTTCATTTTGGGACTGGACTTGCCCTTTAAAGGGTATTAAATTCCAACTAAACTTTTTTCAAAATTTAAATCTGAGCTGTGGATCTTGAAATAGTCTTGTTAAATCACAGCATTTACAGGAAAGACCTGTCACTCCAGTAGCAGAAATTGTGTCCCATCCCTGACCTCTTACTATGATCTTTGGCTGCATGCCAGCACACTTTCTTCAACAATTAGGAGAATCAGCTGAGAAAAGAAGGCAGGGGGGAGATGTGTAAGCAGAGCAGTGTCCATGGTGAGGCTGTGCAGAACTTATAAGTGTCAGAGACACTACAAGAAGTCAGGTACGATCGCGAGCTCCGACCCGTGACTACACGATATGTACGAAATAATTGACCTGTGTATGGAGCACTTTATTGGCCGAAACGGGCATTCGTTCGGGGATTGGTGCGGATCTCCGAACGAGCGGCCGTTTCGGCCGATAAAGTGCCCATACATGGGCCGATTATCTGACGAAACAGCTGTTTGTACACATCATGCTTTATCGCACGTGTGTACGAACCTTAAGGGAGGGTAATTAGATAAATGTGAGTACCACCATTTTACTTCTCTAAAATTGTAGTTTCAGATAATGTAAAATTGTCTGTGTGAATATAGTGACCCTTTAACATTTTCCTATAAAGGAGATTACAGCTCGGCATTCCTGTCTATTCATAACCTTAAAAAAAAAAAGTTGGCGGCAGACACACAATGAAATATAATTTATAAATCCTATAGGTTATACTTATAATTACACAGAATAATAGTGATTGGAAATAATGGATTGTACCCCCTCTAATTACTTGCCAAGTTAATACCCATTTCTTAGAGCTACCTCATACAAATATGAACCATAATGAATGTGGAAGCAGTTTGATGCTGAAATACTTTCCTTAAAGGATAACTGTATTGCCTCAATGCATTGTTTTTAAAAATTACTTTAAAAAGAGTAAAGGTATGCAGCCCTCCCCATATATTTTTTTCCTTATTTCGAGCCTCTCTTGGTCTTTAATAAGCCATGCTGTCAAGGGGGTGTAACAATTCTGTCTGCCACTAACAGTTACTCAGAGCTAGCATGCGAGAAAAGACTCCTCCACCCATCCTTGATCAGCTTGATTATGTAGGCTATATCCTAGCAACCGGACATTTCAAGTTTGTTTAACCGGCAGAGGAGGAGGAGAGAGGTTGTAACAGACATCCCAACCAGCGAATGACAAGTGGTATGTTAATCATGGCCCTGGGCCGTCTAGGAGGCAGGCTTTTAGCACTGTTTGCTGTGTGATATCTAAGGGAGGGCAGCACAGCTGTAAATGTAAGTGATTTCAGCTGCTGGAAGTGTGGACATGTCATGGGGGTGATGTATTTTTTTAATATCGTTGTCCTTTAAAGTACTTTCACATAAATATTTCAGGTCTTTAAATATACCACTAGGGGTTTCCCTGTTAAAAACAATGAACACCCCTCTCAACTTTATACTTTAAAGGGCCATTTTTATATACTGCTCCAGGGACAAACCCGGGATAAATGGGGGTGGGGGTTTCCTATAAGGGGTTACATTGAAAGTGGAACAATCAGAGTGACACTGAATTTATAGGCATGCTCACATCAGCTTCCTATTTTCCTTTCCTCTGCATGTGCTCATTTTGTATAACTCTCGGACGTTCAGAGGATGTCTCTTCCTGCAGATTGTTAAAGGGCATGTCACTCCCAAAACTAAAATTTAACCCACTGCTTGCCCCACTGTATAGTGTTAAAAAATACTTAACTTACTTCTCTTCTCCTTATGGTTCTTCTGCAGTGCTTGTTCAAATTCCCAGAAAGTGAAGAGTAGGCTGTCTGTATTAAAGGGTAGTCCACCCTTAGAACTAACTTTTAACATGCTCTCCCCCATGTCCCCCAGCCCCAACCGCATATTTTTTTTTTTCAGAAAGCCCCCCAAACTCTTACTTACCTCCCCTCGTTCCTCCGCCGCACTGCCGGCCCTCTGCTTGCGAGAATGCAAGCAGAGGGGCGGGACCGGCAGTCGCGTCTGTGATTGGCTGAGTGGCAGCCAATCACGGACGCGGCTGCCGTCATTCAGTGCAGCGGAGGAAAGCGGAGAGGTAAGTAGAGTTTGGGGAGCTTTTTGAAAAAAAAAAGTGGTTGGGGCTGGGGGACATGGGGGAGCAGCATGTTAAGGGGGATTGAGCTAGGGGAGGATAGTAGAACGGGAGGGAAGGGAGGGGGAGAAGGACTGCAGTGCGCATGGCATATCTACCGGAGGCAAGATAGCAGGCAGAGCCCTGCTATCCTCCTGGTGGTTAGTTTTGGGACTTTAGGGGGGGGGTTTCAGGAGAACCCTATGGAGCTGGGATGTGAGGTAAGGATTAAACTACACTACATGGTGGGGCCAGTAGTTGGGGGGATTATAGTTTTGGGGGTGGACATGCCCTTTAATCTGGATGCCTGCTTCTTCCTTGTTGAGGTCTCTGGCATGTGCCGGGGAGCCCTTTCCCCCCTCCTTCCAGATCCCTTCATCGCTGCATCCCCCAGCTATAAACCGGTTTTCTGTAGTGTAGGGTACCCCAGCCCACCCCCCAAACCACCGTGTTAACATTTTAAAACAAGCCCCAGAAACCGACTTACCCAACCGTGTTCCCTCCGCTCTCTGTACAGCCGGGAGCTGCTTCTGCAATTGGCTGACTCTCAGCCACAGACCTGGCTGCCTCTTCGACCCGTTTGCAGCTTCTGGCAAGTTGGGAGCCGAGGGAACAAAAGCTGGTGTGTTTCTTGGCTTATTTTAGAAAACTAACATGGGGTGGGTCTTGGGGTATCCTACATTACATACATTTTTAGTTTGGGGAGTGTGGAGATACCCAGGATTGTCCCTTAGAAATTAGCACTATTGGCAGTAATACCGTTCTTTTTCCTCCTGCCGGAGGTGAAAGGCAAACCAATACAGACCTTAAGGGCTAGGCCACACTAGCGCAATTTTGCTGCGTTTGCTCATGCGTTTTTCTGATCATTGCAATCTCTGGCAAGGCACCGAAAACCACGCGTTATTGGGTGTGATGCGAGTATTTACCCCCCCCCCCCTTTGTTTTCGTGTTATGTTGTCTTAAAAAACGGAAACTCCTATCATACTTACTGAGAGTTGGAAAGTTGTAGATTACCTTGCCTGGCTAGTGGATCCAGCAGTCTCCTGGCGGATGCAGGACTTGGATTGGTCCGGGGAGGGTCTAGGGTTAGGCCTCCGCCTTTGCGGTCTGTGAATCCCCGGAGCAGAAGAGGAACGCGGCCGAAGTAGTGCCGCATGTGGGGAGACGTAATTACGCTTGACGCACGTGGTAGGCACCGGTGAGCTGAGAAGACGTCATTAGAAAGCGACCCTTGCGGGAACATCGCATGGACGCTACTACTATGTAGCTTGTGATGCAGAAACTGACCTATGCTGCCTAAGAAGCTCATCAGTTGTTTTGTTGAGGCATATTTATGACGTAGTAACTGCTGAGCTTGACTGGAAATCTTTTCTATTCTGTTGGTTGGAAAACATACAAGGTTCAAAACCGTATCTATAGTGGCGCCCAGATACACTAATCTCTGAAAAGGTGTAAGGTGGCTTTTCTGGAGGTTGATTAGCCAGCCGTAATCCATCAAGATTTTCTGAACTGCATCTTGTTCTTGTATGAGTTGCAGCTTGTTTTTTGCCACAATCAACAGGTCGTCCAGATTATGGAAAAACTTGCAGGCCTCAATATCTCATCTTGGCTAATTGGGCTACTAGTACTTTGGTAAATGAGAGAAATCAGAGGAGACGAAGAGCGGCCGAAAGGCAGGCAGGTGAATTGGAAATGATGTTCTAGCACAGCAAACCTTAGATATTGATGGTGTTTCTTGGCTATTGGAACATGAAGGTATGCATCTGTTAAATCTATGGAACATAGCCAGTCTCCCGGAAGAATGGCTGTCTGAATTTTCTGCAGAGTCTCCATCTTGAAGAGTTGTACTTTCAAGAATTTGTTCAGATGTCTTGAGATCCAGAATCGGATGATACTCCCCTGATGCTTTCATCACCAAGAAGAGCGGCGAGTAGAACCCTTGACCTTGCTCTTCTAATGGGACTGCAGTTATCGCCCCCTTGAGAAGAAGTTGCTGTATATAATGAAATAGAGCTTGCTTCTTCTCTACTTCGGTAGGGATCAAGATACTGACAAAGCGATGCTTGATTGGCTTCTGTAGGAACTCTATTCAATAACCTCTTCTTACAACAGATCACCCAAGAATCCTTGATATTCTTGCCCACACCTCCTGAAACTGAAGCAGTCTCGTGTGAACTAAGTGTGAGCAAGCCTTATCTTATGCATTATTCTGGGTTTGGGGATCTTTTTACCGAACTTTCCCCCACAAAAAAGATTGAACTGGCCAAACTTCCAGTTGGACATTCTAGAATATTCCCTTCGGGGCCGAAGAACCATCAGCTTGTTTTCTCAGAGGCTCTCTAAATTTTCTATTTCCCTGAGGTAACGGAGTACTCTTTCCTCCAGTTGTCTTGATGATATCATCCAAAGATTGGCCAAACAGCCTTTTTCCTCAAATGGCAATGACATAATGAGTTCTTGGACGGGGTGTCCACGAACCAGCTTCTTAGCCAGAGAGCTCTTCTAGATGCCACTGAAAGAGCCATTTCTCTGGCTTGGATCTTGACAAGATTCACTGAAGTCTCCAGATTAAATTCTGAATCCCCTTTGAGGCAGACACTTTCATATCCTGAGCAACCGCCTGGGTAATCCATCTGTGAATATCCTCATTCTCAACAGGCTTCGACTTCGTCGTCTGGGATTTAAATCCTCTTTCATCTTTCTCTTCCTCTCTCCAAATCTCCCTAATGCATTCTCTGCACAAGCGTTTTCCATCACTAGCAGGTTTACCACAGGATTTGCATAGATCTATATGCTTCTCCTTCCTGCTTCTCTTCTTAGTACCTCCCCCAGAATGAGAACTCTGGCTGAAAAAGATATCAGGGAAAACCATCTGTTAAAATATGTCATACCTCTTTAAAAATCTTGAAGCACAGAGGGAGATACTCACCACCTCCCCTCAGACGTAAACTCCATAAGGCAGCCAGCAAAAAAACAGCTAGGGTAGACCCAGTACCGTAGCAGAGACACAGCGGCAGAACTGCATGTACAGGGCAAAGATTCCCGGTACAAACCGGCCATTTGAAATTTCGCAGGAATCCGGGCTTACGCGATGACGACAGATGCACGTACGTAACGTCATGCGCAAACACAATTGCGGCACTTCTGCGTTCCATAGGAGCGAGAGGGGATCTTGTCCCAGCTTGAGAAGATGCACGACAACCACAACCGCCAGGACCGCGACTTTAGAGGTAAGAAAAGGCCGGAAGCTGCTCAGAGTTTACTCCCATTTCAGTCGGGGGGGGGGACTTTGAAGTTTTTTTTCTTTTTACCAAATAGGTCAAAATAATAGAAAACTGTGGTGTGTGTTACTGTTCACCCCTAAGTCAGTACTTTGTAGAGCCCTTTTGTGGCAATTACAGCTGCAAGTCACTCTGGATAAGTCTCTATGGGACATATTTTTAAACACGGTATCGCTTTTTAGTGATACTGCTGGTTAGTTAATTTACGATCGCGGTCGTACATTTACGACTGAACATTCGATTGTAGAATACCGTGCCGTAGGGTAATCTATGGAGACCATAAATCTACGATTTTGGTATCGTAGATTTACGATCATTAAAGGACACGTCCACCCCCAAAATTAACTTTCTATATATATTTGGCCCAAATAAGTGCTCCAAAACAAACTTTACAGCATGTAAATCGGTCCAGTGGTTCAAAAGTTACAGACCTTTGTAGCTGGCTTAATCCTGCAGCATGAACCAATACAGCGATGAACAGAGACAGGTTACATTGCCTTGCCTCTGTTCTTTTCATGTTCTTGAGCATGTCTTAACATCCAGCAGTGAGAACAGAGGAAGTTGCATCAGTATTTATTTGACCCCTGGATCCCGCCCTCTTTTCCCTCTAAACCAATCGCAGCTGTAAAGTTATGTGTGCGGAAGAAATCCAGGATCAACACATGCTGCAGCCAGGAGATAGAGAGACAGAGACACAGACACACACTGGGTTCTGATTGGCTTCCGTCCGGCAAGGAAGAAATTTTTTTTTCTTTTCTAAGCTGCAGCTCGGGGTCAACTAAAGAGGAAGTGGAGCAGAAGTGCAGCCTGATATATATCTCATTAAATATCGGGCAAAGCAAATGATTTTTAGAAAAATGAACATGGCGTTTGAGGTTGGTGCTATTATATAAAGAACATATAAAAAGTTTATTTTTGGGTGAACATACCCTTTAAACCAATCGTTTATCTCCGATCGGTTTAAAGGCACGGTATCACTAAAAAGCGATACCACGGCTTTATAAATATGGCCCCATGATCTTGCCACTTGGGAGTTTTATTTCTCAAGGAAAAACTGCTCCAGCTCCTTAATGTTGGATGGTTTTTGAAGTTGGACCACAGATTCCCAATTGGATTGATGATAGGGCTTTGACTGCCATTCCAGCACATTTAAATATTTCCCCTACACCGCCGAGTGTTGCTTTAGCAGTATAGTATGGCTCATTGTCCTGCTGGAAGGTAAAACTCTGTCCCAGTCTCAAATCACAGGCAGACTAACAGGTTTTGGCCAAGAATATCCCTATATTTAATTTAGCATCAAACATCTCCACAGTGTGATGCCACCACATTTCACTGTGGCAATGGTGTTCTTGTGGTAATGGGAGGTGTTTGGGTTTGCGCTATAGTATTTTCCTTGGTGGCCGAAATGTGAAATTTTAGACTTATCTTCCTCCATTTTGGAAATTGCCCACATGACTTTTAGCAAACTCAGAACCTGCCTACTTATTTTAAACATAAAGCAATGGCTCTTCCATAAAGCCCAGCTCTAGTGTACAGCTTTTTATGGTCCCATGAACAGATTGTACATTTGGGATTGGTCAGAATTTTAAAGTTGGTCCAATAGGAAAATAAAATCTAAGACTCCTTCAGGGTTACCTTTGGTCTCTGTGCTGCCTCATCTTGGTGTTTTGGTGGATGGCCCTATCATGGCAGGTTTGTTATGGTACCATGGGGCATATCTAGTAATATTTTTATAACCCAACCCTGACAATCATAATATTAGATTCAGGGCTCGGTCACACTAGCATGATTTCCGCACATTTGCTAATTATAGTAAAAACAACAATATCCTGTGAACTCTTGTTCCTTTCTGTTGCTACAAGCACCCATTTGTGCCATTGTGTGGGCTCTATCACCGTCTATGTGGACACTCACACCTGACCCCTTTTCTACTTTCTGATGACCTCCACATGGGGCACCAGGCTTAGCAAGCCAGTAATGCCCTTTACATACATGCAGTATTTTATGGCCACAGGATAAAACACCAATACTGCACGGGATTTTACATCGTAATACAGGCCATTTGAATGGTGGTGGAGTAACTTACAATGTGATCATAACATAATTATAACTGCATTTGTAAAATACCAACAGTCTTGTCATAAAATTCACACGTGACCTTTGCAAACCCAGGATATCTGCACAATTTCCGTTTGATAGGGAATAACAATAAGTGTTAACTGCACCTAGTGAAACAAACTGTAATCCGAACTAAATACCTAGGGAACTGAAACCAGACAAATCATTACAAAGGAACATTTATTACAATTTTACAGCAAGGTTTGGGAGTTATATCACCACTGTGAGCATGGAGAAAGGAGCAATTCCTCATGGGTAATGAAAGAGTGGGCGGTTCCCTGGAGGCTCTCTAAGGGCTAGACCACATCAGAGCGTTGTTAACGCATGTTAAAGCGCACACTCGTGTGGGCCAATTGTTGCGGCCACACTAGGTGCGCTGCAATTTGTTAATCGGAGTGCATGCAATCCACATTTTTTGCACAATCGCATGGGCTCAGATGCTCTGCAGTGTGGCCTCAGCCCAAGTCCAACAATCTGTGACCGTTCATGGGCTGGGTCAGTCCTGGTCACTGTCGCTGCTTTCACTGCTGCTGCTACTGCTGTTTTGCTTCTGTAGGTCTTCAAGAGTCAATCTAGAACATAGAAAGGGGAAAAAATGTTAGATATAAAAAGCACCACAGGGAATAATGATACCTCATCGATATTGTGGGTTTATTACTACCAAGTAACGGCATGGCTAGTTATCAGTAGTTTACAGCTGAGGCGTTCTTTATTAATATGGCTGTGGATGTTAAAGACTGATGCAGTATTTTATGGCCAATATTACTTGGCATTGTGATCAATGATATTAGTCGGTCTAAATATCGACCCGCATGTACCTAGCCTAAGGCTCTATACATACAGAAGATATTTCCAACACCACACCTACTGATCTGTAGCAAATTAAAGCACCCTCACCCTTAATTATGGCAGGTCAAGTAAATTAAAGACTGCAGACAGACCGAGATTTACAAAGAGGACCAATCACACAGGCCAAAATCAGTCAAGATCGGTTGGTCATGGCAGTAATTACAGCCAGGGAAAAGAAGGAAAAAAGCTGAAACTCCTATCATACTTACAGGAGTTTCCTTTCCTGGCCATTCCTTTCAGGCAGCATAAACCAATGGGTAGCTTCCCTCTGCCTATTTCTTTATGCTGCCTGGGGATGGCCAGGAAATGGAATTACTAAACACTTTAAGCCCCATTCACACATAGGATTAAAGTTGTCCAGTATTTGTCAGAAAACATTTTCCCCAATAATCTTATGTGTAGAGGCTCCCGCCTGTGTTTATTGATCCGGCAGGACAGATCACAAAACGCCAAACTGGATGTAGGTGTGTTTCTCACCTCTGCTCTTCAGAAAGGCTAAATTCATTCATCACGCGTTCAACAAGCTTTGAGCTGTTTGGGAGGCTGAAGCCAACAGCCAAATCCACCAGACTGAGTGCCAGGCTGGCATTGCCATCCATTTTTATTCTGCCCAGGAACTCGTCCATCACCTCAGCACTATGGGTAGGAGGGGGAAAAGAAAACACGTTCAAGACTCTGCTATTGTTACCTTTGCGAATGAACAACTATTGTCGAGCTAACAAAATCTGCTTTCACAGGGGTTAAACTACAACTTTTAGGATTCTAGACCAGCCGAGATCTAGAAATGCACCCAGCACATGATAACTCACAATTCTCTAAGGATGACCAATACTTTGGTCAGGTGCTGCTGGCCCCATACTATAATTCCCTCCCATGTGTGTGGAGTCCGGGAATCCTGTACATTAGGTACGATGGGTTATTAAAACAAGTCAGTCTGCCAGTGGTTGGAAGTGGATGGATCATACCTGGGGACTCGGTTGTTGGTTTTGAAGAGCTGCAGCACCTTCCTGTTGGGATAATGGAACACATGAAAGTTGTATGTAAAATGTGAAAACATTTATTCACACGACAATCAGGGATAACACATAAATGGGCAAAGCAAAGAATTTATAGGGATTTAGAATTGTGACAGTGGCTCAGATTCTGGCTCTGTTCTCATGTGACTTTACCCCAAACTCCCGCTACACGCAGGACAAGTGAAAAGTTCACATTCAGCTCCCATGATCCAGCTGAGGTCCGTACCCCTGCGCCAATCATCACCGCCCACTGTCAAGATATTTCAGTGCTGATGTCACACTACCTACCAGGCCTCCTCTGTCCTTCCAGCTCTTGCTAGCAGTATTACAGCATTGCCCAAGGAACTAGACGACCACTCCAGGGCCACCCGCACTCTGTCCCTGACTTCATACAGAGATTTAATGTCCATGGCAGTGTTAGCAAAGGCTGCCTGAAGCTGAGAACCAGAAGAGAGGCAGTTAGCAATAGGACCCTGCAACTACTGATCAGGCTTCACACAGATTACGCTTTATTATGGGAAATTAACCAGGTTTAATATACACCATCTTGTTCGCAGAATAACTGTAAATGAATGGGTCATTATTTACTGTATATATATTTGCAGGGAGGCACAGTATTAAATCAATAATCATTTATTTAGGTGCTGAAAAAAACAGGTACACGTTTTGAGGGGGTTCAACCCCTTCCTCAGATGTAACCACATACTACAAAGTGCAGGCTATTTATAATGACATCACTTCACATTAACAGGGAGATTCAATAAAAGTTCTTATCGTTTAAAATGGTGCTAATTTTGCCCCAACCAATCAGAACTTATGTAACATTTGAAAGCTAACATCTGATTGGTTGGGGCAAAATTAGCACCATTTTAAACGATAAGAACTTGTATTGAATAACCCCCTAAGTGTTTGAGACCTCTATAGTAGAGGGCGGAGTTAAAGTGCAATTAAACTGTGATCCTTAAAGTTAAAAAGGGATATAAAAAAATTCATAAAAACTCCATAAGCAATAAAACATTTTCATCTCTGTTAAAAGTGAATATAAAAAATTAGTGAATAAATATAGATAAAAATACATTATGTGTCTCAAATGCTTATCATACGATAGAAACCAATCAATAATGCCCCAATTTGTAACACGTACTGGTTAGTATTTATTATAAAAAGCAGGTTAAGTTAAACTCCTCATTTAACCCCTTGGGTGCCAGTGTCTGCAAGAAAAGTATCCACCAGTGTTCATGTTGTAATAACTGGAGAAAGTTTCCACCGTTAAGTGGTTTTTTAACCACTTCTAAGATTTGCCAGCATAATTGCACTGGGTTATGTTTGAATTCATAAAAGTGTCATGCCACTGGGGTATCGTGTTTAGAGTCTTCTGGTTTAAATAATGTGATGTCCCCTTAATGCTTGCTTACATCTTATACGTGCTTCCCTAAAGGTTTTTCAGGGAACAAATGACCAGTCTGAAGATATATGCCAATAATATTGGATATGCCAATTCCTATTAGTAAGCACACACACCTAGGGAGGATCTGTTAAAGGAGGCCTCATCTAAAGGAAACACTAAAACTGGAATACCCTTTGTAAGGACCTACAACAATCAAGGATATTATTATTGGCATATCCTATCTTCAGATCCAGTAACTGGCCATTTGTTCCCTGAAAAACTTTTACATTCATACAAAAGATCAGCTAATATAGGAGATCGATTGGTGCATACTGATATATTACCCAATAAAATTGAGAAAAAATTATTTTTTGGGAAACCCAAAACTGGCACACACCCTTGCAGATCTTGCCAACAAGAGACACCAATTAAGATCAGAGATTTTGCCACCTGTATGAGTCAGGGCGTAATTTACCTTCTCAAATAGCTCAGGATACGTGGGCCAAACTAAAAGGGAAGCACGTATAAGATTAAGCGAGCATAAAAGGGCATCAAATTATTTAAAGGGCATCTATAGTGAAAAAAATACATTAGCCCATTGCAAAGTTAAATTCATGTACTCTGTGCTGCCTTAATCCTATCTCTGTGAGTGACTGTTTTTCCATGGTGTCAGATCACTCTGCACTTCCCCCTCCCCTCTGTTACCTCTTCCATGTCTCAACTCCGGCTAAGCGGCAAGCTTATGTGCAGTAGGAGTTAAAAGTTCAACATCCTGAAAAACACACCCATGCACAGTGGCCAATAGAAAGCAAGCTGTCCTGGAGACACTGATCTTTCTGTGTCCTGCTAAAATAAAGTTCTCTCTCTTTGTGACCCATCATCAATCAGTGAAGTCTATAAAGAAAGGTGGTCAAGTGCAGCCTCATCTCTGCCATCAAAGCTACCTCTCTCCCCCTACTAATGTTCTTATCTCTATGTTTGTTACAAAGCATGGAGGAGGGAGGGACTTGAGCAGGGGAGAGGATCACGTCACAGGGATTTGATTGACATTACAAGTAGGAGTACAGGAATGCAATCACGTATTCTTCTAACTTGTGAATCTCAGTACAGACGGAATCTGAAAAACGTAAAGACACTCTGGGGGTTGGGGGGGAATTATAGAACCACAAAGTTCCTGAGGAAGAGACCTTGAGTCTCGAGACGTTGCATGTTTTTTTGCATTGAATAAATGAATTCATCACCCAAGTAGTGTGCTTCTCTCAACTACACCTTGCTTGGAATTATAGAACACATGGAAAGAAAGAAAGAAAAAGTTCATTTTCCCACTATAGATGCCCTTTAAACCAGAAGACTCCAAACACGATACCCCAGTGGCACAACACCTTTATGAATTTAAACATAACCTGATGCAATTACGCTGGCAAATCTTAGAAGTGGTTAAAAAAAACTACTTAAAAAGGTGGAAACATGAACACTGGTGGATACTTTTCTTGCAGACACTGGCACCCAAGGGGTTAAATGAGGAGTTTAACTTAACCTGATTTTTATAATAAATACTAACCAGTACGAGTTACAAATTGGGGCATTATTGATTGGTTTCTAAGCTGTTATCTAGAAGTTGTCAGAATATAATATGTTGTATCTTATTTTAATGTTACAATGCCTGCTAGCAACGTCATTTATCTTTACAGGAGTTTACATGCCATCTAGTGGATCCTTATATGAACTGATTATAAGGCTTGTTAACCCTTTCATTGCCACCAATGGTAAATTTTACGGCGCTCTATTTCCTTCCTTTTTTGCCAAGCATGGTAAAATTTACGATTGGTGGCAATGGCCCTTTAAATCCCCCCCGCAGGCTCCCCCGTGTGATCGGAGGGCACTATTCAAGTGCCCTCCCTCTCCCCTCGATCCCCCATCGGTTTGGTCCCACACCGATGGGGGGATCTCAAGAAATTAACCCCTAAAGTGCCGGATCGTATAGGGAATCCCTCCCACCTCCCGGTACTTCATTCCTTGCAGAGCCACAGCGGAAAGGGAAGTCCCGTGACATCACAGGACGTCCGGGGCTTCCCTTTGGTGTCCATCCCCATATTGCCTGGTGGTCTAGTGGACTAGTAAACTGAGATCGGTTCCGATCTCAGTTTACTACCGAAGTATAGCAGCAGGCACTATGTGCCTGCTTGCTATACTGCATACGAAAAAAATTTAACTGCTAGGGGCAATCGGGGGGCAGCATTCAGGTGCCCCCCTAGCCCCCTCGATCCCCCCTTGATTTCATAAAAATCCGTTGGGGGGATCGGGAGATAGCAGTGCCTGAAGTGGTGCCCCCTCCTCTATTGCCGGTCCCTCTCTGCCTCTGCTAAGATCGGTAAGGGAGACCCCGGTGACATCACAGGGCTTTCCCCTTCACCGGGGTCTTCCCTTTGCAAGTGCTCTGATGCCCCCTAGTGGTCTAGTGGAGGTACTGCAGTGTGTTCTCATATAGAGCATGCTGCAGTACCTGTATAGTAAAAGCTGTCATGCTGACAGCCTTTACTATACATTTTGTGAATGGAACTCAAAGTTCCATTCACAAATAGGATTTTTTCTAAGTCTTTGCTACTTAGCAAAGACTTAGAAAAAAAATGGGGACAGAGATCAAAATTTGGTGATCACTTCTGATCACCAAATTATTGATCTTTGCCAATGAATGAAAAATCACTTCCTGGAAAATGATTTCCGGGAAGTGATTTTTCCGATCGGATTTCGAATTGGAAAACGGGCATTTATGCCCGTATTCCAAGTTCGTTATCATTCCCTAAGATGATCTGATGATCATCTATGGGAATGAGCCAAAAAAAAGGGGAAATGCGCACAAAAAAATTCTTAAAGTGATACACACCCCCCTTTTTTTTTTTTACCCTAAAACTCTAAATTAGCAAAAACGTTGTCTTTTCCAAGCTTCCCAATGCCCCCGGTGATATCGGTAAAGTAAACGCAGATCATTATTTGTCGTGCCTTTTCGCTTCCATGTCCGCCGTGTGTAACCACACATATGGCATACCGTTTGATTCAGGACATTTGGGAGATTGATATTAGTAAACTTTTTTTACATTCCATGAGTTTTGGCATGATTTCTACTCTTTTGAAGTTGTTTTTTGTTCATTTTTTCAGACAAATGCGAACTTCTATGAAGAACTGCGCCCACACCATTGATGGTATGAATGAAAAAACTACAGTGTTACAAGCTGAAGGTGTGTAGATTTCAGGAATATATAGTTTGTGGGGGTTATTTCTAAGTTACGGGGGTGTTTTTTGTGGAAAAAACTGCAGACGTCCGAATTCGGAATTGGCTAAATATTTTCGCTGTTTGAGCCATCGTGCATTGTCTCACTTTGGGCTTTTCGCTTCCTCCCACGTTGTTGTAACAACACATATGGCATACCG
Organism: Hymenochirus boettgeri; assembly: GCA_019447015.1. Taxonomy (NCBI): domain Eukaryota; kingdom Metazoa; phylum Chordata; class Amphibia; order Anura; family Pipidae; genus Hymenochirus; species Hymenochirus boettgeri. The sequence continues at coordinate 36,338,216 of CM033469.1, forward strand.
TTTGATTCAGGACATTTGGGAGATTGATATTTAGTAACTTTTTTTTACATTCCATGAGGTTTTGGCCATGATTTCTACCTTTTCAAGTGTTTTTTTTTATTTTTTTCAGCAAATGCGAACTTCTATGAAAACTGCCCCCAAACCATTGATGGTATGAATGAACAAACTACAGTGTTACATAGCTGAAGGTGTGTAGATTTCAGAATATATAGTTTGTGGGGGGTTATTTCTAAGTTACGGGGTTTTTGTGTGGAAAAAACTGCAGACTGTCCGAATTCGGAATTGGCTAAATATTTCGTGTTTCTGACGAGCCACATCGTGCATTGTCTCACTTGTGGCTTTTCCGCCTTCCACGTCCGGGTGTGTAACCACACATATGGCATACTGTTTGATTCAGGACATTTGGGAGATTGATATTTGTAACTTTTTTTACATTCCTGGGGTTTGGCATGATTTCTACCTTTGAAAGTTGTTCTTTGTTAATTTTTTCAGAAAATCTGCCGAAAGTGCGAACTTCTACGAAGAGCTGCACCATACCATTGATGGTATGAATGAAAGAATTACAGCGCTATGTTGCTGAAGGTTCTACATTCCAAAAATATATAGTTTCTGGGGGTATTTCCAAGCACAGGGGTGTTTAGTGTAAAAAAACTGCAGAATGTTCAAATATGAGATGGCTAAATTTTTCTTCACTTGCCTGCCATTGGTGGCATTAGTCCCACTTTGGGTTAGTTGGTAGCCATGTCTCTGGGTACACCCATGAATATGCATTACCGTTTATTCGGGAGGGATTAGGCTTTCATATTGAGATGCGTTTGAACTTTCCTCCACAGCTTTTAGCTGAAATTCGCATTGATTTTGTCTCTGATTTTACAGTTAGGAAAAAAAGGAAATGTGAGAAAATAACTTACAATTGGACGAAGAGCTGCGTCACGGTATCTGCATTTTGATCGAAACTTACCTCACTCGTAAAATCCTGCGGGTGTGTAGTTTCTAAAAATATCTCCTTGTGGGGATATTTTAGTTAATTTGGTAGATTTTTATGTAACTGTCAGTAGTGGTTATACATTTTAATTTGGTGATAATTCTTGAAGGTGCAGTTTTAGTTTGGGGGCATCTCCTGTACAGGAAAGTTGGTACCTACATATATTCTGGTATCGTTGTACTCGGGAGTATCAGAGCTTTTCGAAACAGTAAGATTTTTGTGCGTAACCTTAAGATAACTGTAAGTAAAAACGGGAAACTTTGTGAAAAATTGCTAATTTTTTAATTTTTTACATATTTTACCCATAATTCCAATTAAATCTCCAGAAAGGTTAAAAATTTTGATACCATGCTAAAGTACACTTTGTGCTGAAAAAACAATGTATAATATTCCTAAATTTCCTGGGGGTTTTCCTACTGTAAAATTAGTTTAAACCATATGAGTGCAAAATCCTGAAAATTCTTCTGGCAAAAAAGGGTAGACAACTTGCAAAACTGTCTGGCACTGAAAAGGTTAAAGAAAGAACTTTCCTCAAGTATTTTACAGCAGGAAACTTGTGTTATCACATGATAAGCATTTGAGACTGACAATGTATTTTTATCTATATTTATTCACGCATTTTTACACATTTTTTTTTTAACACCGATGAAAATTTTTATTCCTTATGGGGTTTTTATGAATTTTTTAGGTCACTTTTTAACTTTATGTTAAGGATAACAGTATAATGATGGTTTTTGTGATTTATATTGATATTTATTCATAGTTGCGCTTTGAATTGCACTAGCACTTTTTTGAGACCTCTATGGTAGAGGGTGGAGTTAAACACTTACAGGGAGATTCAATAAAGGTTTTTATTATTAAAAATGGTGCTAAAATTGCTCCAACCAATCAGATGTTATCTTTCAAATGTTAAAAAAAATCTGATTGGTTGGGGTAAAATTAGCACCATTTTTAACGATAAGAACTTTTAGTGAATAACCCTGTTAATGTGAAGTGATGTCATTATAAATAGCCTGCACTTTGTAGTATGTGGTTACACCTGAGGAAGGGGTTTAACCCCCGAAACGTTGTGTACCTGTTTTTTTCAGCACCTGAATAATTGATTAATAATTTGTTGAGTGTGCCTCCCTGCAAATATATATAAACTGATACTTTCCTGATGTGGCACAGACTTCAAGGGGTGCACCTCCCAACCTACCTACGGGGATTCCACAGCCTTATTGAAGTTGAATCATTATATACTGTGTTTATAGCAAAATAATGTGTTTAGACAGCAGAAACTGCCATCTGTCTCCGGATATCCATTGCTCATGAGCAGATGGTCACCAGGGTAGAAGCTCTCGACCAAGACAAATTCTCACATATATAAAGGAAAGAAAATACATGGTAGGAAATTATATTTTGGCAGTTAGAAGTTTCCTTCCAGGCTATTAAATCCTATGGTAACTGTGAAATAAGAACACATACAATCGCTAGGAGTCAACCTACATTCAGGCATTTTATTGAAATGTTCCCTTTAATTTCTAGGAAAAGGTCAATAAGCAGAACGGGCAACAAACCAGGGCTTGTTTATGTGTTTACGCTCTTATCGATTGTTTTGTAAAGGATTGTAGAAGCTCCTGGGAAGAGGTGCAGGCATAAAAGTTTAAAGAAGAACTATACCGGGAGCAACCCCCCTCTAAACCAACCCCTTACCTTAATACTACCCAGGATGAGGACCTAAAACTCTTGGTCCTCACCCATGGGGTTTCCCCAAATACGTGAAATCCTGACTTTAAGTGTTGGTCTGGCTCCACCCCTCAGCATGTTATCAATGGAAAGACGTGGTCTGCAAGGAGTGAATGTTCCTATTAGACAGTCCAGGAGATATCCTACAAGGGGGTGATGCCAAGTGCTGGTCTTTGACAGCTTCATTTGTGGAAACAAAGGAGCCCCAGGGGTTTAGGTAGTACTGGAACTGGTTTAAGAGGGTATTGTTGCTTTTTAAACCCTTTTAAATACATTTTTTTGCTGCTACATTCACTGTGTGTCAAACCTAGTTCACCTCTCACCAATCAGAAGACATTTATTTACATTTCATCTCTATAGCTGATCAATAACAGTTTGTGTTTTGCAGATCTGTAAAAGGGGAGGGATCTGCATCAATATATATTCTGTTAGAGTAACGTGGTACCAGGGTTCCATCCACAGATTATTATTGAGACAGGGAATATGCACAGATCTCACCTCTGGCGTCTGTACGTCTCTGGCCATCAAGTTCAGCACTTCTTCTACCAAATCAACTTTGTTACTGTGTCCAATCTGTTTAATATCTGCAGGGGAAGATGTGTGACGTCATTGGATCAGAACTGCAACTGGGCTAAATTGCACACATGTACACCGGACGTAAGCCAAAGTAGGGCCCATAGTGTTCATTTTAGCCATATGTATATTTCCTACACGGTTACCTTTCCAGATTTGAGGAACCAAGTCAAGGCGGCTGTCCATATCAAGGGCCTGCAGAAGATCCAGCATTCCTCTGGAATTGGGATAATACAGCTACAATAGGGCAAAAACGATGGTTACAAAGAAAAAATAAACAGAAAAAAATGTATGTTTATATTAAATGTCAGAATGTGGACCTACCGAAGGGATAAGCTCCCTGTACCACTTCAATATAACATCAATACTCTCCATCATACACACGAGATTAAAGAACCTGCCGCTTTAAAAGAAAAAGGACAGAGTGAGACATGCCCATTGGCTAAGCCAAGATAAACATAAAACACAGGGTGGGACCAACAGCAATCTGAGCCTTACAGTAGGTTACACTGAACACACAGTGATAGAACCAAGGTTCTAATCCCACATACATGAAAAATACAACTACTGGTATAGGCACAGTCTGGCCAAGCCCCTTCACCTTCTGACTTATTTCCTTGTCTAATCTGGACAGTAACAGGATTGGCTAGAGGCTACTAACGGGGGTGTCCTGCAAGTTCCTGCAGTAGCTTAGGACTGGGCATGTGTAAAAAGGATATCAGTCAGTGACCAAACTGTGTGATACTGGGATGCATGGAAATAAAGTACATATGTCCCATGTTAGGAAGGCATATTTCCCAGCAACCACATAAAAATGAGAGGTGAGGCTTAGATAACAGCTTTTATGTCATTCTTCTAATTCAGTGATGTTCTGATTTCAAAGAGTTCATCTAGTCTGAGAATAGCGGACTGGTCATATAAAAAATGCACAGATAGTTACTTTGTACTCTGTAGGGTTTTCAATTGCCACCTTAAAATGAATTGCTCCTATTTAGCACTTGTCTATTAAAAGGACTGACTTACTAGTAAGTGCTCTGTAAATAAAAGTCTCCCATTAATCTTCTGTTATCCCCAGTCTGTAACAGTGAATGAACTCTGTATGCCAGTTCAATGTCCTTGAGATCCAGGCACTGGTTAAAAAGACACAGAATATCAAACTTACTAAGAATCCTGGACTATGTTGAAATGTTATGTAAAATATAAAGAATGTTACCATAACAGTAAGATCACATGTACTGTGTGGGTTACATAGGAAAGGTCACTTGATATCTTGTAGATGGTTGTTAACTTACCACTCTCATTGCATTGCTGAAAAAATTTACTGAAAGACACAAGAAACTCAAAGTTAGTCGAAAATCCTTTAACGGACATTGAAAGAACACTACAATAAAACATGCAGTTATTTACAGGTAGGAAAACTATTCTCATCCAATCTAATGTAGGGTTTTTGGAAGAGAAGGGAAATCTGCATTCAATTCCCATAACGTAACCTGTTTGAAGAGAAATAGGACCTGTACTAGCCAACATATTATAGTAGAAATGTCTAGTGTTTTAGTTCTGCAGAATTCTTGTTTATCTTCATTAAGGCTGGGTACATACGAGCAGATTTTTCATCCCAACCTGTTGATATTTATGTGTATCGGTTGGTTTGGCCATTTGTTCCCAGCCTAATGTTCTCTTTTACTGAGAAATCTACATTTGCCCTTTAATATCACTAGTGTCCTTCAAAGTCAGAGCTGTGACGCGGACAGTGGATCTGACTATGAATTGAACGGTCTATGCAACAGTCTATGCAACAATCTATATAACAATCTATATCTATATAACAATCTATATAATAATCTATATGACAGTCTATGTAACATTCTATGTAACAATCTATGGACACCATGAGGAGTAGAATAGCAGACTGCACTGAGCAGGCAGAAAGGGGAGATTCCAGGCACCAGGAATCCCCCCCTAAACACACCCCTGCAACCATACACATTTCGGGAGGTAAGCTGTAAACTGTACCTTCTTCTACATGGACCTCTGCCCCTATCTATATCTATATGTCTCTCTCTCTCTCTGTATATCAATCTCTGTCTATGTATCTGCCTCTTGTTTATCTATTTTACTCTGTCTGCCTATTGTCTATCTGTCTATCTATGTCTATCTGCTTCTTGTCTATCTCTCTGTGTCTATCTATCTATCTACCTACCTACCTATTATCTATCTAACTCTGTCTGGCTATATATCTATGTACGTAACTCTGCTATCTATCCATCTAGTAAGTATCTATCTACCTACCTAACTCTGCTCTCTATCTACCTACCTAACTCTGCTCTCTATCTACCTACCTAACTCTGCTCTCTATCTACCTACCTAACTCTGCTCTCTATCTACCTACCTAACTCTGCTCTCTATCTACCTACCTCTGCTCTCTATCTATCTATCTACCTACCTCTGCTCTCTATCTATCTACCTACCTACCTCTGCTCTCTATCTATCTACCTACCTACCTCTGCTCTCTATCTACCTACCTAACTCTGCTCTCTATCTACCTACCTACCTCTGCTCTCTATCTACCTACCTAACTCTGCTCTCTATCTACCTACCTAACTCTGCTCTCTACTTATACCTAACTAATCTGCTCTCTATCTACTACCTAACTCTGTCTCTATATACCTACCTAACTCTGCTCTCTATCTACCTAACCTAACTCTGCTCTCTATTCTACCTACCTAACTCTGCTCTCTATCTACTACCTAACCTCTGCTCTATCTACTACCTAAAATCTGCTCTCTATCTACCTACCTAATCTGCTCTCCTATCTACCTACCTAACTCTGCTCTCATCTACCTACCTAACTCCCTGCTCTCTATCTACCTACCTAACTCTGCTCTCTATCTATCCAACTAAACTCTGCTCTCTATCTACCAACACTAAACTCTGCTCTCTATCTACCTACCTAACTCTGCTCTCTATCTACCTACCTAACTCTGCTCTCTATCTACCTAACTAACTCTGCTCTCATCAACCTACCTAACTCTGCTCTCTATCTACCTACCTAACTCTGCTCTCTTCGACCTACCTAACTCTGCTCTCTATCTACCTACCTAACTCTGCTATCTATCTACCTACCTAACTCTGCTATCTACCTACCTAACTCTGCTATCTATCTACCTACCTAACTCTGCCATCTATCTACCTACCTAACTCTTCTATCTACCCAACTAACTCTGCTATCTATCTACCTACCTAACTCTGCTATCTATCTACCCAACTAACTCTGCTATCTATCTACCTATCTATCTATCACTGCTATCTATCTAACTACCTACCTACGTACCTACCTACCTCTGCTATCTATCTATCTAACTAACTCTGCTATCTCTATCTATCTATCACCTTACCTATCCACCTGGATACGCAGGGGCTTTCTGCTGCTTGCCGCGCCGGCGCTCGTGACATCAGCGCATGACGTAATTGCGCCGGCTGACATTGCGATCACACTGTGTAGTGGGGCCTTGCCCTAAAATGCAATTAGTTGCTCTGTCCAGTAGGTGTCAATAGACCTGGGGATTTAATTTTCAAGGGATTCCCCTCAAAGGACATTTTTTGCCCTACTACCCTTCCATAACCTACCTTTAGTGCTTGAATCTTGTTTGCCTTCCTCCTTCACTGTAATTGCGTTTTAGCACTGCCCCCACAAAGTTTCCAAATTGGCAACATCCACTTGGTCAAAGAATAGCGCGGGCGTTTGAAGTCAGTGCGCGCACGCTCATGGGGACGTCTCCGCAAACACGCGTGAGCACTGACGTCAGGCGCACCCTCTGCGAACAAGATACTCTTTGCTTGGTAAAAGGGATTTGACCAATCTCGTGTGGGCGGAGCTGAAAATGGGAGGAAGACAGGAGGAAGAAGACAGAACCTTCCAAAAGAGTTAGGGTATAGGAGGGGGCTAGAAAAAAAAAACACATTTAAAGCCTAAGCTACCTAGTAATAGATGGATTTACAGTGTACATGCCCTTTAAACACCATAATGAGATACAGACAAAAACTCAACATTTACCATCCTCTGGGTCTTGCACATCAAAGCTTTTTCCTTCTATTTCATCTAAAACTTCCGCAAGGATTTCAGTCTGTATTCTAGGTGAAGTAGCTGCAAAAAAATTGTGCACAAATGTATTTTTTTTTTCTCCTACAAGTACGTACATAAAGATGTGAAGGGTATAAACGAGTTATTTGTGTATATTGGCATATATTAAGCCCGGTAAACACAGGAAGACACCTACTGATATCTCCTCCCAGTAAACATATAAACTGAATGTGCTTTCCCAGGCTGTGATTAGGGTTATCTGTAAATTGTGAACGTACATGATCTAATGCTTGGGTAATATTTTCCAATAACCCCAGAGTTTAACCCAATGGACACATCACTGGGTATCAGACCAGAATCGCACATTACCAATGTGGACAGTTTTCACTTTCCAGTAGTTAATGCATCCAACTGTAACATTGCTGTCTATAACAAGCAGTCAGCAGGGTATTACAGGTGGCATGAGCAAGAAACTGTAGAGTGAAGCCAAGTAAAGCAGTTTGTGTGTTCGAAAGGTTCTGTGGCTCTCAAGTGAAGGTGAAATAAGGAGATTTACATATGAACCTCTCTCATTTGCAAACAAATGTTATATTCTAACTGAAACAGTCTCATGAAATACACAAAATAAACCTGAAGGGATCAATTGTCCCTCACACAAATAGCAACACCTGTGTTCTTCCATGTGCATTTAAATGCAAACGAATGCAGGAACACACAGATTTTGACTTTCTGCATAATTAATGTGGTTACAGCTCATAAGGTATGTAAATGTAAATAGGTCATTTAACCATCAGGCACTGCACCCAGTGGTTATTCATGTCGATGACTGGAATATTTCCTTGAAGGAGCAGAATAGATTCTGTAATGGTGCCTTATGGGAAATGAGACAAAATGAACTAAGCTCGATAGCATGAACTTTCATTTTAAAACTCAATGAAAACTTACAACAATATAGTATCAGAAAGATTCAATAAAAGTTCTTATCGTTTAAAATGGTGCTAATTTTAATGTTAGCTTTTAAATGTTAAATAGGATCTGTTGGGGCAAAATTAGCACCATTTTTAAAAGATAAGAACTTTTATTGAATCGCCTAAATCTCTAAAAATCAAAGAGGGCTATTAATGCAGAGCTGCACACTCTTGCTTTCTGCAATTCTGGGAAAATCACAATTGGAATTCAAACTGTCACACCACTGAAATGCACGCTAACCCTTCATTAAAAGGTTATTGTGACTTTAAAGGAGAAGACAATATTGTCTCAATAGACAGAGCACATTCACAAACACACAACAAGCTGTGTCTCATGTCTCCCTTTGCTGTGCATGCTGGGTGATTTATGAAAATAACCTGTGTATACTAAGGGTCAGCTCCCATAATTCACCTTATCTGGTAACACCCAGCTAAGTGTGCGCCAGACCCTTCACAGGAAACTGCAGTCTTGCTTCCTGGAAGCTGACAGCCAATCATGTTACAGCTCAGAGATCCCTCCCTCTGACACAGAATACAGATATTAGTGCATTTTTTGTGTAAACACATTAGAAATGCTCCTGTACCTAACAACGATAAATTCCTATGCTTTTCATACAAAAAAGAAAAATAATCTCTGCAGTGTATGTCTTTGCTAGCATGGATGAAAGAAACAGAACATTTTATTTTTTGCTGAAATTTTTTGCTGAAAAGTAAGTATGGGGAATCGAACCAGCAGCCTTCTATACTGTGTCTTTCTAAAAAAGTCTGATTTTTTTTCCTAACCCAGCACTTTAGGAGAACACGCCACAGGTGAACTCTCAATCGATAGAAGTAAATGAAAGTAAAATCAGTTCACTATTTTGTATTGGTACTGGAAGACTGTCAGCAATTCACACTGGTTGGTACATAAATAACAGAGCTGCTATATATAAAGTTTGTACATATGTAGAAAGTTCATATTTTTCTAGAAACATGGAAACAAACAAACAAACAAAAAAAGCACTAAACTCAGGCAGTAGACTGTGACTGTTATATTGTTTCATAAGTAAACTAGGGGATTTGAGTTTGTGACTTCTTGGTCTGTTTGTTCCTAAACACGCAGCATATACATGGTGCGCCACCAGTAACTCAACTGTGATCTCAGGTACATTTATAAACTTTAACTAGAAAGAGAAGCTAGAAACTCTTCACATAGAGACACTGAATCCTGGGGTCAGGGGGCGCGGCTCTTTGAAGCCAACATGGGCTATGAGTTGTACTGGCAACAACATGGAAGCCTCCTTTGTTACAGAATCCATTACTTATATGTACTAAATGCAAATAACTAGAGAAAAATCTTTCAACGTGTAGGTATTCTGGGGAGAAAAACTTTCACATTAGGATCTGAAAAAATGAAGTTTAGTTCTCCTTTAAGGGTTAGGTCCAATCTGATCACACTTCGCATACTATTGATATGGCCACACTGTGCATACGATACGCAATTATTTTTGCGCAATCTTTGTGCTCCGATTGCACGATCACAGGACACAGGAATTCTGTGAGTGCATTGTAGTGTAAGGGTGAGGCCACACTACAACGCGCACAATGGTACGCAATCGGAGTGCATGCGGTTCCGCAAAAAATTGGAACACACTTAAAAGCGCATTAGTGTGCCCTAACCTTAGGCCAGGAAAAACAAAAATGCTTGCGGCAAAGACACTCACCTCCTTTGTAGAATATCCCTAGTAGGTGGTTATATGAAGCGAGACTTCGTTCTGTGAGAGTAAAGGATACATCATTATTACACAAGATTACTGCAATATGCCATTTGATGATTAAGGGTAAATCTTTACTGAAAATACAAATCTGTAGCACCTGTCCCAAGTCTGAAGGCAATACATTAGGGCAACCATAAGAGAGGAATTTTAATTATTAAGCAGGAAATATTAAAGAAGTCAGTTGCTAAAAGTCTTATATTGTTGCTCAGTTTGGCGACTGTTTCATGCACAGGTCCTTCTGGGGGCCAATCACACATCAGCCACCCAGACAGGTCACCCTCTGCACTCAGCTCCCATTATCCAGCTGAGGTCTGTACCCCTGCGCCAATCATCATTGCTTTGGGATGTCACTGGGTTTGAACTCAGGTCTCCATGTACACAACAACACTGACAAACCAATTCAGCCACAGAAGAACTGTGGTTTCATGAGCAAAACTTGTGACTTGCATTTAATGCACAACAGTGCCACTAATGGTCTACCAGGGTAATTACAGCATTCCTAGAAAATTGGCACGAATCATTGCAATATACATACACACACATCCCACATTCTCACCTATGTTAAGGGCTTTCATCTCACTCAGGGTCTGTAATGAGAGGCTCCTAGCCATCGAGCCACATTTTCGTAGACTCTTTAGAACGCAGTTGAATGTAAGCAGGTTGGGGTGCACTTTCTGTTGTACCATATGGCCCAGTAACTCCTGGATAAAGGACATTGTAAATGAAAGACATTTTATTGTTCTTGGTTTCTTTTTCATCTTATATTTGCCCAATAGGTATTGTTAAAGGCAAACTAAATGTACTTGTAATAAACAATTACTTCTTCTGAAAAGGAGAATTAAAGGGGAAGTTCAGTGCAAATGCATATACTTTTAAGGGGAAAAAAGCAGTATTTTTCCATCCTAATGACCTTAATCTGCCCATTTAGCATTTTGTCTGTGTATAAATAAATGCTACTGAAATACTAACTTCCTGTTTGCAGGACCCCTAATAGAGACCGTTATGGTCTTGCCCTTGACCCAGCGCCTGGGTTGATTCAGTTACTCAGTAGAGTTCTGAGCATGTTTGACCCATCCAACAGTCAATCAGTAGAAATTATGGTTAGGAACATTCCAAGAATGTGGTGCATTCTGGGAAGAAGAAGGACAGTTATAGAACTTGAAATGTCAGCTCACTAATGTCAACAGCAGGGAATAACGAGGGGTATAAATTCAACTGAATTTTCAAGATGTAAGAGAATAACTAGAATAACTAGGTATGCATAATATACACTACCAAATATAATATTTTCCACTGAACTTTGCTTTTAAGTCTATTTTAAGTTTAGATTATTTTAGCAAGTAGTTAAAACTGCTATGCTTTGATTTTTTTAAAACCGTTTTTATTTAAAAACATCTATATTTTCAAAGCTTGGTAGACCATAAACACATACAAATATATTGATATACCATTGTGTGTAACAAGCATAATTTATACAGAGAAACATTGTTTGAAGGTAACAATTTTTAAACATAAAAAGGAACTCACAGCATTGGAGTTGGGGAAGGGGATAAGCCCCCCAGGTTAATCGGGAGGAGCATGCTGGGTCCAGTATTATCAGATCAATTGTTGAATATACAATTTCTCAAACATAGTGAGATAAGATTTATCATCCTCCAATGGGTAGTCAGGATAACAAGGTTGACTAAAACTTTTAATGCTATATATCATCTAGACATTTGGGCAAAATAACTTCCGTAGAGATTCCCATTTTCTGGATAACATCAAACAGCCGATCCAAGCTTAGTGGTGCCCAATATAGTCGTACCAGGGTCCCCAAAGTGATGTGAACTTGTCAAGTTTCCCTTTATTCTTGTAGATTATTAGGGTATAGGAAAGGGTACTCATTACAAGGCTTTTTCATTGTGTAATCCCAGGAGAGCAAGTAGTATTTAAAACCGCTATGTTTAAGTTTAAAATTGCCATCACATCCCTACAAATTGGTATGAGGGTAGATGAGCCTCCTGGATCACAGTCTAAAGCTGCTAACTAAATGTTGTCCCAGACAACTGTGAACAGTCATTTAGCCAGATAATTGAACATACATAAAGGGGTATGTAGACATTGCTTAGCAGTCTGATTTTCCCTCTAAACAATAATCATGACATTGGTTCTCCATCTTCCACTCCCCATAGAACAGGTTAGGTTGTCTGGCAGTAGCCAAGCAGTTTGTCTGTAGAGCCCCAAGCGCAGTAAAGACTTGTGGCCACTGGATGGACTAGAACCATCTCCTGACCAAGCAGGGTGATATCACACATCTGTATACGCTTGTAAATTATTTAAACATCTGCAGCGGGAAATGTCTTAGTGGGAATGGGATGATATTGTTGTGAGAGTAGGATTAACTCCCCCTGTTGCCTATTAAAACAACTGCAGAGTGGTGCTTCATGGCAGATTGGTTTACAACAGGCATTTTAAAGCTTCAGATCAGAAAAAAATTCTCTCTGCGTTTACCATAATCAACTCCCACTTTTCAGCGTACTTCTCTTTCGTGTCAGGTGCAGCTAAGATCAAAGCATTGAATGTATCCACATCCGCTAGGAAAAATAAGGCAAATAAAGTTCATAAGGAATAGGTTAAAACACTTTCCTTGCGTGTTTATGCTTAACCGTTTAATACTCCAGCAAGTGAGACTGTTTTGGCAAAGCGCTTGCATGCAAGGGTGATGGGAGCGGAGGAGGATCACAGGGGAATGGACAGTAAAGACAGCAGCGATGCCGGATTGCGGTTTGGTAAATAGTGAGATCTGGGCTTTAGGAAATCGATATGGGAATATCTGCCATTGAATTGAAACGATATATAGTACAATATTGTACCCAATAGCTCAATAATAACTAAATTGGAGAAAGATTTGGTATTTAAGATTTTAATATAAAAGACATCTGACTCCCAAGGTTTTTTCTTCCTAGCATTTTACATGACATAAGTTAATTTCCTGCACTGCCAAACAGAAGTATTCTAAAAACTGCTGCTGTATCAGTACGCACCTTTCATCCTATTGTTCAGTAGGTCTGTGTACATGTTAAACGCTTTGCCAGGCGATCCATACTTAAAAAACAGAAAGACAGGGTTAAACCCACTATACTGCAGTGCCTGCTGGGAAATATATCTGCTAATTGTTCTCACTTACCTTTACCATCCCTCTGATCATGGTGCAGAATGAGCGTGAGTTCCTCTCAGGCATTAGATTGAATATTCTCTCCGCATTGTTATTCTCTCTGCAGGAAAAACATATTGTGCAATATTTTAATCAACACGGGACACCTTTTTGTCGTCAGCTATTTTATTTAACATTGCGTTGCACGTTTAACGGTCATAATGGTAAAGATTAGGAGACAAGTGGGGGAAACAGGAAAAAAGATTTTCAGATTATTACCAAGTCAGTTGTACATATCAATGTTTTCTTAAAAAAACAACCACCATTCAGCAGAGCCCCATATAACCAGAGTTTTACCTCCATGAACCAATGTTTTCAAAGGATTTCCGGTACTGGCCTGGTCTTCTCCTAGAATCTTCTGACTCCTAAAGATCAACAGATTGGTTACTTAAAATGCAGATTAAAATAACCATATAGCCAATAACACATTAGTACGACAAGACAACAAATACTAAAATCATTAAAAAGGACAACTATAGGTGTACAAGCACCACCTCAGTCTGCAATCTAACCAATGGGAGGAAGGGTGTCTTCCCATTGGTTAGACTCTAGGCCTTAAGGGGAGTGGAGCAGAAACATTAGATGTCCTTTAAGTTAAATGCCAGCAGACACTTACAGGCATCTCCTCCTGCTGACTCTGCTCTGTCTGAACATCACGAGAGGGCTCCCGGTCCCCATAGAAGCAAATAAGATCCAGCAGTCGGTTAGTGGTCTCTAGAGATGCTGGCGTTCCTTTGGGCACAGAAAGAATCGGAGTTAATCAACATTTCCACACAAATATTTAGTTTTACCTTCACCCCTCATAAGCTCGTAAAAGTGACTTCCTCCCCAACATTCCTAAGATACTTCAGTGCTCCATCCTCTTCCCCGATCATCTAGTTTTATCCTGGCTTTTCTCCAGCACAGCAGTTAATTACGGCAGACTTGGCCAATGAATGACTGCACTCCACTCAAAGCTTCTCTCAAGCTGATCAGCGCACTGTCCTGCTTGGGCTACTATCTTTATTAAGGCTGCGCAAGTGCAAAATATAGAAGTGCAGTCGACAGAGCGCGCCGTCTGCTGGAAAAAAGCTATGAGTGCAGGGGAGGACTGGCCCAGTAGGCTACCTCCATAAGGTTGTAACTACAAACAGTCTGCTAAACCTTGGATAAATAAAAGCAATTAGTTCAATAAGTTGGCCAAATTGACGTGGTGACTGGGCTTAAAATAATTTCGCCAACAGGTAGCCAGTATGCAATTAGAATTGTTTGTGCACTAGAATTCTGTTTTTTTGACTGGCCCAGTAGGCTGAGGGGCAAATACCCCCCGGGCTGGTATACAATCAAAAATTTTTTCATTGTAAAAAAAAAAAAAAAAGTTATGTGCTTGAAAAGCACAGCACAAGCCTCTAGCTCTAAGATGGGCAAGGAACAGGAAACTCCTCCTTCTAGATCATTTGGTAAGTGTTGAGATCTACCGTGAAAGGCCACTTGGTTGTATTTGCACCCCTGGCTAAAAGGTCCCAATCTTCCCCTGTATGAGTGGAGCGCCGCAAGGTAAGTTTAAAGGAAATGTTCACCCTTAAAACAAAGAAAACTGCCCCCAACTGATATATTTTGCACTTTATTACCTACATTAATAACCAAAGATTTAGGGATAATTACTGTCCCCATCCTGGCAGAGTAAGCTGGCTCCTCCTTCCATGCAGTCAACCAAGGCTGTGACTGCTGACATCACATCCAAAATTGACAGCTGTTTCACCAGCTGCCTCCTCTGCACATGCTCAAGCTTATAAAAACCTGTTGAAGCAGAGGAAGGAGGCGGATACCTTTGCCCGAATGAAATACAACTATTAAATATAAATGTATGTAATGAACTGGTAAAAATATCAGTTGAGGTTGCAGACAGATAACAGACAAGTCACCTGTTTTTTGTTTTAAGCGTGGACATGCCCTTTAAAGGACAACTATACTGGTGAAACACAGTCAGCAGAGAGTTAAATAAGTATACAATAAAACCCACCTACTCCTATGTTATGTCCGTTAAATAGGTATACAATAAAACCCACCTACTCCTATGTTATGTCCGTTAAATAGGTATACAATAAAACCCACCTACTCTTATGTTATGTCCGTTAAATAGGTATACAATAAAACCCACCTACTCCTATGTTATGTCAGAAAGAAGATTTTAATGTCCAAACTCCAAAACCATAAATCCTGCCTTTCCCTTTCAGTCACAACGAAAATTAGAATGTGCCATTTGATTGGTCAGGAAGCTAAAAGCTTTGCTGAACTCAGTCACCTTTTCTTATCTATAACATGCTAATAGTTTGATTTACTGCCCAGAGCTTCCGGAGTTCCTAATCAGCTGGACTTCAAAGCTGGACTTTTTTTTTAAAAAAGGGTAGAGGGAAGGTTGGGGAACTTAGCACAACATACATATACATTTCACTTGTTTCCCATTTTAGGAGTATAATTGTCCTTTAACCCTGAAACCCGGGCATTCTATTATTGGATCTCACCTCCCTGTGAATAACAGATAAATGCTTACCAGTTTAGTCTCCTTTTAAGAGGAGATAAAAGAGATAGAAAAAAAACTGTTGTAAAGCAGAACGTACATGAAATTCTGACTAACACAATGTTCAAGATACCGATCAATGATTCAACTACTGATTAGGACTATCAATGGTTGAAAAATGATTTCCAATGTACAGTGGTCCAGCCTAGGCACTGCCCAATATTTAGATCGATTTGACAACAAACATTGGGCTGTATTCATAAATCTACAGTATTGGAAAGTTCTGAAATAGGGGGTAAATGTTCGTTCCTTTATGACAATGCCAATACAAAACTGTCACGATCCCCTGTAACATTGTATTGACAATAGTATGGATGGTAGACCAATACCGCGCAGTATCAGTATTTTAGGACACGGTCATTGCTGTATGACTGTGGTCAGAAACTACTCTTTACTTCCCTGGACCTTGGGCATGGAGAACCATAAGGATTTTTTAAAACTGTACAGTGGGGCTAGTATGGGGTTAAATTTTAGTTTGGGGGGTGGACATGCCCTTTAAAGGTGCAATACCATTATAAATACAGCCCCTTTTATCAAACCAATATCGGGACACGGTATGGCCAACCAGAGATTTTGTTTTGTAAACAGACAATAAATTTAGTATAAACACCTCCTTGAAGAAGTTGATCAAACATATCCACAGACTCCTTGACCCTCCTCAGCTGAATACGTTCATTCAGGGCTTCCTCGCTTACACCTTCAATTTGGGGCTGAAAATTCTCTGGCATCAAACACTGAAAATATATCATAGAATTTACATTAGTTCTCCCCATTGTAATCATATATACGTAAACAGAGTTTTTTAGCGTGGACGCTGGTCCCATTTGCTCGTGCTGAGGCCGCCGCCCACGCGATTAATGATTGGCTGGAATAGTAGGAAAGCCGTTTTAACTAATCACGCTTATAGAATAAACATATGAGCAATCAGCTGTTTAAAAGCCCAGTCTTTTAAAAAAACTGATCACATAAATCTTTATTATTGGGGAAGAGAGAGAGAGAGTGGAGGGAGAGATATTTAAAGGGGAAGTTCAGTGCAAATACATATGCTTTTCAAAAAAAAAATGAGCAGAATTTTTCCATCCCAATGACCTTAACCTGCCCATTCAGCATTTTGTCTGTGTATAAATAAATGCTTCCAAAATAATGACTTCCTGTTTGCAGAACCCCTAATAGAGACTGTTATGGTCTTGTCCTTGACCCAGTGCCTGGGTTGATACAGTTGCTCAGTAGAGATCTGAGCATCTTTGACCCATCCAACAGCCAATCAGTAGAAATTACTGTTAGGAACATTCCAAGGATGTGGTGCATCCTGGGAAGAAGGACCTTTAGAACCTGAAATGGCAGCTCACTAATGTCAACAGCAGGGAACAGCAAAGGGTATGAAATCAACTGATTTTTCAAAATGGAAGAGAATATGTAGAATAACTAAGAAGGCATTACACAAACTAACAATTTAACAAATATTCATCATTTCTACTGAACTGTCCCTTTAAATGCAGGGGGATGGGATTTAAGATTCTTTAAAGAATCGGGGTTTACTAGTAATAATAATCCAAAGGGATTTTGAAAGGGTTTTACACGAAACTAGATTACAACTCCCAGCACAGAAAAGGAATATTTGGCTTGATGCGCAGACTCGTCTTGTTCAACATGTATACACAATACGTTTCCTTTTATGGAATATTCTAAGAGACACATTGTGGCACATAACAGAATAAAGATTTACTCACCGGAATGTGAGGCTCCGCAATGTCCTTCTTAAAGAGATTGGGGTATGTCCTGACAATGTACTTGGCGGCATTTCTTCCAGACTCCTTGGATAACGAAAATAAACGCTGAGGAAAGAAGTACAGAGAGGAAAATATGACAGGGTTGTTTAGCAACAGCAGTTGTGCATTCTCGCTAGGGTTGTGCTGTTGCTAAACAACCCTAGCGAGAATGCACTACTACCAACATATTTACAATATTTCATTACAGACTTTATCATCTTTTAACAATTAATTAATGGTCATGTTCACCCCTGAAATGAAAAATAATATACAAGGAAACCCTTCCCACCCAAACCCCAATAGTTAGACAGCCAACAGATATAGGTCTAGCCAACCTGTTGTCCCTTTCAAAAGGTTTCCTCCTCTCTAAGCTCACACATACTGGATGGAAGCTAGGGGAAAAGCAATCAGTCAGCGGCTGTGACAACTTACATCTATGACTGTAAGCTGCTAACCAGAAGAACCAAGCAGCAGAAAGGGGGGGTATCAGAACATTGGTCTTACATTTATCACCTTTCTAATTATTGCAGTTTTAGGG
The DNA here is from genome assembly GCA_019447015.1 of Hymenochirus boettgeri. Lineage (NCBI taxonomy): Eukaryota > Metazoa > Chordata > Amphibia > Anura > Pipidae > Hymenochirus > Hymenochirus boettgeri. The sequence continues at coordinate 36,356,371 of CM033469.1, forward strand.
TGGGGAAGGTACTTCTATACACTTGCCTATTAACTTAAATTAGACCAGATTATATATATATATATACTTACAAACTCAGATGATGTTTTGGGAATAAGAAAGGGGTCATCTTGAAACATGTAATGAGCAGACGTTGGGTCCTACAAAGAAAACACCATTCATCAGCATGGAATACAAACTAAAATGTATATTTAAGTAGCAGGTATAATGAAGGTTATCTTACGTGGTTCACAGTGTATGCTAGAGCTTGTAGGACCGCTGTTTTGTCCCTAGGCAAACAAAAGATATAGATACACAATAAGACAAAACACTATTCATCCTAGGCAGTTCGTAAGTCATATTAAGGGATGTTTCTGTCTGCACTAAAACTTGTAACTGTGAAATCCAAATTCTATTTACAGGCAGGCTTCATTTATAGCTTTCCAACTCTGTGTGATCTCAAGCCTGGCCTGTGAGCCAGTTCCATTTACTGGCAGTGTTCTCTATAAAGGGACTATTTTCAGTGTGAAATATTTTCATTACATCACTTGCATGTAAGGTTTATGGCAATGTTTTTTTGGCCAATTTAAGTTCACAGATTTTCTTCTGGCTTCCGGAGACCAAGCATGTACATTTAGAGTAACCCCCCATCCCTGAAACTGTAATACTCACACTTTCCTAGAAATACAACAGTTATTCTGCCCAATCCCTGGTGCATGTACACACTATCAACTGGCTCTTCTGGGTAGACCCGGAAAACACATACACAAAATTAAGGGCTGTGGGAGAACAAAATGACTATAACATACAGTGGATCTATAGGATCAGCATGTCTGAAATCCTCAGTTTTTACGAATTGCTTTAAAGGATATCCACTCTCAAAATTAACTTTTAAGATTTCAGCTCAATCAAGAACAGGAGGTAAAGGAGCTATGTGATAAATTACATAACTCCTTTACCTCCTGGTTTTCAACTGAAATCCCAAAAGTTAATTTCAGTGGAGATACCCTTTAATGTATTGCCTTACTGCAGTAATAGCAGAGACCAAATGTATCTCTTAAATGTATCTGGGCAGCCAGAGAAGAATGTGCAGAGGGGTTAAATGTAATAACTGGTAAAGGTTGAACCTGCCCAAAAAAGAAAAAAAAGTAACTAATCTTCCAACTGGTTACACTGTCACCTCCTAATGTAGGGAGAATGAAACCAGTGAATGGACCTGCCTTGTATCTCACTGTTACTGCACTTTATGGTAGGGACTTAGTAATTGCATTGGGACATGGTTAAAGGGCATGTCCACCCCTTATAAAAACTTTTGATATGTGGTAGGGCATGCTCCCCCAGCCCCAACCGCATTAATATAATTGTTAGAAAGTCCCCCGATACTTACTTACCTTCCCTCTCTCCTCTGCCGCAGTGTTCCCGTGGCTGCCGGGAGTTCTGAACAGCGGAGGAGAGAGGGAAGGTAAGTAAAGATTGGGGGACTTTCTAACAATTATATTAATGCGGTTGGGGCTGGGGGAGCATGCCCTACCGCATACCCTAAGGGTTTAATGTTAGGGGGAGGCAGAGAAAAACGGGAGGGAAAGGCTGCACTGAGCATGCCTCAAACCTTGACGAGGTTGAGACAGACTCAGGCACAGCATGAGTCACACACTGCACCTACACAGCAGTTTCCTGGACTTTGGAGGGGCACAGCAGGGGAACTATTTTGAGCAGAAATATAAGGTAAGGCTTGTTTTAAACTACTTGATGTGACCAGTAAGGGGTTAAATTTTAGTTTTGGGGGTGGACATGCCCTTTAATTTAATACAATTCCATTTAGAATTGGTGGCGAACCTATGGCACGCATGCCAGGGGTGGCACTCAGGGCCCTCTTTGTGGGAAATCCTGCACATCAGAGTTGTTTTTTTTATCAGAAAGCCAAAGAGACACGACCGGGACAGCTCCCGTATCTGCAATAAAGAGTGTAACCGCTGTCTCTAGCAGAGAGACATCAGTCTCTGAGCTCTTTGCCCTGTGCAAAATGCCACAGCATGCCGAGGTAGTGAGGAATGCCAAATCACTCAGTTTAATGTACTGCTGTTTATCTGCTCTGCATCATTTGAAGGGGACTGGGGGTGTTCTAAACTACTGCTGCCATAATCTAAGTTTCATAGGGGAGGGGGATGAGGCACCAGACAATGGTGAAAGGGGATCTCTTACCCAAAAAGAAATAAATTGATTTTAAGTTAAGCTCTGCTTGAGTCCCTGTTTTGGATCTCAAACTCCTGTGTGGCAATAAAGGTTATTAGACAATTTACAATGGATTCTATATACTGTTGGTGTCTATTTGTCTATCTGAGTTTTTTTAAGTAAAACCTCAGTATTCATGCTAAATTATCACGTTGGCACTATGCAATAAATAATGGGATTTGGGTTGCAGTTTGGGCACTATCTATAAAAGGTTCACCTTTACTGCCATATAGTAAATATTTAATTTGGCCTGAACTATATAATTGTTCTAGGGATGCAGTGTTCACTATTCAATAGAATATGTCTATGTTCTAGGGAATAGGCAGGGAGAGTGATCCCATTTACCCCTACCTCCCAAAGTGGTCATGTATGTGGGGGGGGATTATAACTGAACAACATAGTGCAGGACAAAAGTTTGCACTATATGCCATTTAATGCACCTTATGACAAGCCTGTCCTTCAGACATGAGGTCCCAATCCTACGCTAAATACTACTACTACTGCAGCCATCACTGAAGGCTGTAACGGTGATGAGCACACAAAAGAGGTGGCAAAGAGCATAAAGGGGCCAGAGAAAGATAAAGTAAGAAAAATTAAGTTTTGAAATGGAAGCAATGAAAGCAGTCCTTGTAAGTGCAATGAAGTACATTTGAATAATGTATGGATTTAGATCTACTAAATCATATATCTATAAATAAAAAGACTTATAGCTATTTCATTTGCATGGGCCCCACAATTCAATATGGCTTAGTGCCTGCCTATTCCTACTGCTAAGCCCTTGATATAATAAAACCTGGTCAATACACTACAGCCCTGCAGGCTGAAGCTGTAGGGAGTTTTATATTAGTTGTGATATTTCAAGATACAGTACACAAGCAGACAAACTGTCATTGGTACCCACCATGTTTTTCTTCTTGGAATGTCGATTTGCGCAATGCCTTAAAAATACAACATATTTATTGAAGAAAATGCTGTAAATTAAAAAACAGCATAAAGAAATGTTTTTAATAATATCATTGTGTGATGCTTCTGAAAAAGCTAGCTAATATCAAATGAACCACTATCAGGGTTATTCAATTATAGTTCTTATTGTTAATATGGTGCTAATTTTGCCCCAACAAATCAGATGTTTGCTTTCAAATAAATAGGATTTGATTGGTTGGGGCTAAATTAGCACCATTTTAAACTATAACCTTTCTGCATGTGCATTTTACAAAGGAAGATTTCTTCATTCAGCAATGGAATTGAGCTGAAGTACCAGTGAGTTACTTAGTTATAGGCTTCCCTTTAATAGGTACTTATAGTTTGCCCTTTAATATGTACTTAGTTATAGGTTGCCCTTTAATTCTAATAGACCTGGTTCAAAATGTTAATCCAGTTTATAACTTACACTGTTTATATGTAGGCATTCAGGGGAAAGGAAATGAGTGTAAATGAGAAAAAACTACCTTCCACAGCAGCAGCTTGGAGCTTGGCACTTCCACAGAGATTCCTGTAACAGAAATGTCAAGCAACATATATTGTAAGTTCAACAAATTGATCAACAGCTCCGTTATAATGAGCAGCTCTCTGAAAACACACAAGAGTATGTCAACTGACAAAAGCCTACATTTTTAAAGGGCAATTAAACCTGCATAATTGAATTTTCCATGGCTGTCCTTCACTATGGAATACCTTTCAATATTATAAAACATGCTTTTTTCAATATATCCATAAAGAGTTGTCCAACCGGAACAGCAAAGTTAAGTGTGGCTAGCCAAAGTACACGCCTCCTATGCAGAATGGTAGCCTAGTGCTAGCCATACACAGACAATGGTTTTCCGATTGGCAGAAACAACTTAAAATCCGATTGGAAGATCCCATCATAATTCCCCACCATGCACCGACATTCTGTAGATTTTATCTTGAAAAATATGAAGATAGGTTCTAGAAGTTGGGGGTCGCTCGAAAATTTCCAGCTTGTCTGATCATGTTTTTTTTTTTGATAGACTGGTCAAATTTTCCAAACTGGTTGGAATACCATGCTGTGCATAGCTTTCCAATATAAATAACTTTACAGCTTTCCAATATTAAATTGCCACCTATACCCTTATGAAATTCGCTTAGTCTGGTAAGTATTTCCATTTGCAGCATGTTGCAGGCTGCATTGGTTTCCGTGTAGCCATAGAAGCAGCATGCAGACTTGCATGCATTTGCTTTACAAAAGAGAACTTAAAGCTATTTAATGGATCCTTTTGAGAAAAAAAATTACCACCCTAATTTTGATAATAAAGAACACTATGTGCAAACTTTTTAAGTTTAATTTTCCTTTAATGGATACAGGTTTATTCTTATAAACACAGAAAGGAGCAATAAGGTCTCGACCTTGGAGAGGAAGCCTTGAATCATGATGGAAGATCTCTCCACTTTTGTATTCCTGCTCGCCATTGCACATTGATACTTCCGCAGGTGCATTGGTCTCCCCTATACTGCCAGGATCCATTAAGTATTACACCATCAGCTCTGCTTTACCTTTAGTTTGGGCTTAGGGGTTAACAAAGGACATTTTATGCTGTTCATTTAGAGGGATGTGCGTATAGTCTTCCATACTGGATATAAATCGGTATTAATTAATAAAGATTAAGGTTTGAATTGTATTACTGGGGTACTCGGGGTTCTTTCTTTTCCTCTTGTGTTTATGTTTAATCTTATAATGCAGCAAAGCACATAAAGCTTTAGCTGTCCTATAATTATAACCTCCAAAATAATCCTTTTACTAGGTACACTTAAAGCGGGGATGTCACTTAATGCAGGGATGTCAAACATGTGGCCCTCCAGATGATTGAAAACTACAACTCCCAGACCAGCATTCCCAAGCTACGACTTCCAGCATTCCCTATACTACAACTCTTCCGTACACTACAACTCCCCAGCATCCCCTACACTACAACTCTCCAGCATCCCAGCCCAGCATTCCCTATGCTACGACTCCCAGCATTCCCTATACTACAACTCTTTCCTATGCTACAACTCCCAGCATTCCCTATACTACACCTCTTCCGTACACTACAACTCTTCCCTACACTACACCTCCCAGCATTCCCTACACTACAACTCTTCCCTCACAACTCTTCCCTACACTACATCCCCAGCATTCCCTACACTTACACACCTATTCCCTACACAACTACTCCCCAGCATCCCTACAACAACTACTCCCCAGCATCCCCTACACAACTACTCCCAGCATTCCATATACTACACCTGTTCCCTACACTAACTACAACTCCCCAGCATCCCCTACACTAACTACAACTCCCCAGATCCCCTACACTAACTACAACTCCCAGCACCCTACACTAACTACAACTCCCCAGCATCCCCTACACAACAACTCCCAGCATTCCATATACTACAACCTGGTCCCTACACTACAACTCCCCCAGCATCCCTACACTCCAACGCCCCAGCATTCCCTACACTACAACTCTTCCCTACACTACAACTCCCCAGCATCCCCTACACTACAACTCCCCAGCATCCCCTACACCTATTCCCTACACTACACCTATTCCCTACACTACACCTATTCCCTACACTACAACTCCCCAGCATCCCCTACACTACTAGCCCCCAGCATCCCCTACACTACACCTGTTCCCTACACTACAACTCCCAGCATTCCCTATACTACACCCGTTCCCTACACTACAACTCCCCAGCATTTCCTATACTACAACTCTTCCCTATGCTACAACTCCCAGCATTCCATATTCTACAACTCTTCGCTATGCTACAACTCCCACCATACTGGATACTGCAGCCAATGCTAAAGTTGCTGTTTTTAACCATGTGGAGGGCAGCCTGTTTGACATCCCTGACTTAAAGGCTACAACGAACAGAAAAACTTACATTAAATCAAACGTGACACGAAGCGGAAGTTATTAGCGATCTACCTTCCCTCACCTACACATTGAGTCTGTCTCACACATCCCCTTACCTGAACTGGGCCCCGGACAGGCGATTTAAACCCCACAGCCTCACACAGGGTGCCGCCATGACAGTCAGGCACGTCACTATGCGGGTTGAACCATCTCTAAGAGGAGTGTTTTTAACCACTTGGGTTGGTAAATCTATACCCAGATACACCCTATTTATATTTTAATGTGGTCAGTGAAAATCACGGTTACTGGGACACAGAATAACCGTGCAGTAATGGAAACTAAAAACCAACCCGGTCCCTATAGTTATAAATGAATGGTACATTCCAGTCTGCACGCGGGTCAGTTCTGTCCTTGCGAGGTTAAGTTTAAGCACGTGACTAAGCGCGACCAATCTTTTTCTACCTTGTTGCGATGGATTTTTTTAAAACTTTCGATCTGTGCTGTAGTGCAGCATTTGGAGCACGAGGAACTGTACAGTGGGTAGATGATGATTAGGATTATTAATAAGAACTGAACTCAGACAGGGAGTGTAGTTCAGTATAATCAGACAGGGAGTGTACGTTAATAGGTATACATAAAACCCACCCTACTCTTATGTCATGTCCGTTAAATAGGTATACAATAAAAAAACCCACCTACTCTATTTATGTCCGTTCAATATAGGTATACACAATAAAACCCCTACTCCTATGTTATTCCCGTTAAATAGGTATACCATAAACAACCCACCGACTCCTATGTTTAGTCACGTTAAATAGGTATAACAATAAAACCCACCTACCTTATGTTATGTCTCGTAAATAAGTTATACAACCACAAACCACACCTACTTCTTAGTGTATGTCACGTTAAATAGGTAGATACAAAAACCCCACCTACTCCCGATGTTATGTCCTTAACTGGTAGCCAATAAAACCCCCCTACTCTTTTGTTAGTGTCCAGTTAATAGGTATCATAAAAACCCACCTCTCTTATGTTATGTCGTTAAATAGGTATACAATAACCCCCACCACTCTTATTGTTGTCCGTTAAATTAGGTATACAATAAAACCCACCTACTCTATGTATGTCTTAAATAGGTAACAATAAAACCCACCTACTCCTATGTTATTTCCGTTAATAGTATACCAATAAACCCACCTACTCCTATGTTATGTCCGTTAAATGGTTCACATAAAACCCACCTACTCTAGGTTATGTCTCGTTAATAGGTATACAATAAACCCACCTACTCTTATATGGTTATGTCCGTTACATAGTATACATAAAACCCCCACTACTTATGTTATGTCCGTTAAATAGGTCTACATAAAACCCACCTACTCCTAATGTATGTCTTAATAGGTATACATAAACCCATATCCTATGTTAATGTCCGTTAAATAGGTATACATAAACCCACCTACTCTTATGTATGTCCGTTATAGGTATACAAAAAACCACCTACTCCTATGGTATGTTCCGTTCAAATAGGTATACAATAAACCCCCTATCTTTGTTATGTCCGTTAAATAGTATACATAAACCACCTTACCTTATTAATTCCGTTACAATGGTCTAACAATAAACCCACCCTACTCTTATGTAATGTCCGTTAAATAGGTACAATAAACCCACCTATCTCTTATGTTTGTCCGTTAAATAGTATACAATAAACCCACCTACTCCTATGTTATGTCCGTTAAATAGTAACAATAAAACCCACCTATCCTATGTTATGTCTTAATAGGTAACAAAACACCCCTCTCTATGTTATGTCATTTAAATAGTTAACATAAAACCCACCTACTCTTAGGTATGTCAGTTAAAATGTATACAATAACCCCTCTCTATTTATGTCTTTAAAAGTATCAAAAAACCCACCTACTCTTGTTGTCGTTAAATAGGTATACATAAAACCCCTACTCTTTATGTTTATGTCAGTTTTAAATAGGTTACATAAACCCACCTACTCCTATTGTTGTCAAAAGAAGATTTTAGTCCCAACTCAAGACCAAAATCCTGCCTTCCCTTTCAGTCACACGAATTAGATGTGCCATTTGATTGGTCAGGAAGCTAAAAGCTTTGCTGAACTCAGTCACCTTTTTCTTATCTATAACATGCAATAGTTTGATTTACTGCCCAGACTTCCGGAGTTCCTAATCAGCTGACTTCAAAGCTGGACTTTTTTTTAAAAGGGTAAAGGGAAGGTTGGGGGAACTTACACCACATACATACATTTCACTTGTTTCCCATTTTAAGGAGTATATTGTCCTTTACCCCCTGACACCCGGGCATTCTATTATGGATCTCACCTCCCTGTGAATAACATATAAATGCTTACCAGTTTATGTCTCCTTTTAAAGGAGTAAAAGAGATAGAAAAAACTGTTGTAAAGCAGAACGTACATGAAATTCCTGACCTAACACATGTTCAAGATAACCGATCAATGATTCAACTACTGATTAGGACTATCTCATGGTTGAAAAATGATTTCCAATGTACAGTGGTCAGCCAGGCACTGCCCAATATTTAGATCGATTGACAACAACATTGGGCTGTATTCATAAATCACAGTATTGAAGTTTGAAAATAGGGGGTAATGTTCGTTCCTTTATGACAATGCCAATACAAAACTGTCCACGATCCCCTGTAACATTGTTTGACAATAGTATGGATGGGAAACCAATACCGGCAGTAGTCAGTATTTAGGACACGTGTCATTGCTGTATGACTGTGGTGACAAAACTAGCTACCTGACTTCCTGGGACCTTGGCATGGAGAACCATAAGGATTTTTTAAAACTGTCAGTGGGGCTAGTATGGGGTTAAATTTTATTTGGGGGGTGGACATGCCCTTTAAGAGTGCAATACCATTATAAATACAGCCCCTTTTATCAAACCATATCGGGCACTCGTAGGCCAACCAGAGATTTTGTTTTGTAAACAGAACATAATTTAGTATAAACACCCTCCTTGAGAAGTTGATCAAACATCTCCAGACTCCTTGACCCTCCTCAGCTGAATACGTTCATTCAGGCTTCCTCGCTTACACCTTCAAATTTGGGGGCTGAAAATTCCTGGCCTCAAACACTGAAAATATATCAAGAATTTACATTAGTTCTCCCCATTGTATCATTATACGTAAAGAGTTTTTTTAGCGTGGACGCTGGTCCCATTTGCTCCGTGCTGAGGGCCGCCCGCCCCGCGATTATGATTGGCTGGAAAGTAGGAAAGCCGTTTTAACTAACACGCTTAGAATAAAACATATGACAATTCAGCTGTTTAAAAGCCCATCTTTAAAAAAACTGATCACATAAATCTTTATTATTGGGAAGAGAGAGAGAGAGTGGAGGGAGAGATATTTAAAGGGAGAGTTCAGTGCAAATACATATGTTTCAAAAAAAATAGCAGAATTTTTCCATCCCAATGACCTTAACCTGCCCATTCAGCATTTGTCTGTTGTATAAATAAATGCTTCCAATAATGACTTCCTGTTTGCGAACCCACATGAGACTGTTATGGTCTTGTCCTTGGACCCAGTGCCTGGTTGATACGTTGCTCAGTGAGATCTGCATCTTTGACCCATCCACAGGCCAATCATTAAAATTACTGTTAGGAACATTCCAAGGATGTGGTGCATCCTGGGAAGAAGGACCTTTAGAAACCTAAATGGCAGCTCACTAATGTCAACAGCAGGGAACAGCAAAGGGTAAAATCAACTGATTTTTCAAATGGAAGAGAATATGTAGAATAACTAGAAGGCATTACACAACTAACAATTTAACAAATATTCATCATTTCTACTGAACTGTCCCTTTAAATGCAGGGGGATGGGATTAAAGATTCTTTAAAATCGGGGGTTTACTAGTATAATAATCCAAAGGGATTTTGAAAGGGTTTTTACACGAAACTAGATTACAACTCCCAGCACAGAACAAGGAATATTTGGCTTGATGCGCAGACTCGTCTTGTTCAACATGTTATACACATACGTTTCCTTTATGAATATTCTAAGAGACACATTGTGGCACATAACAGAATAAAGATTTACCACCGGAATGTGAGGCTCCGCAATGTCCTTCTTAAAGAGATTGGGGTTGTCCTGACAATTGTCTTGGCGGCATTCTTCCAGACTCTTGGATAACGAAATAACGCTGAGGAAAAAGTACAGAAGGAAAATATGACAGGTTGTAGCAACAGCAGCACCCTATCGACCTGCGAATGCACTACTACCAACATATTTACAATATTTCATTACAGACTTTATCATCTTTTAACAATTAATTAATGGTCATGTTCACACCGGAAATGAAAAATAATATACAAGGAAACCTCCCACCCCAAACCCCAATAGTTTAGACAGCCAACAGATATAGGTCTACCAACCTGTTTTCCCTTTCAAAGGTTTCCTCCTCTCTAGACTCACACATACTGGATGGAGCTAGGGGGAAAGCAATCAGTCAGCGGCGTGTGACAACTTACATCTATGACTGTAAGCTGCTAACCAAAGAACCGAAGCAGCAGAAAGGGGGGGTACCAGAACATGGTCTTACATTTACACCTTTCTAATTATTGCAGTTTGGGGTGGGAGACTGCTTCTATACACTTGCCTATTAACTTAAATTAGACCAGATATATATATATATATACTTACAAACTCAGATGATGTTTTGGGAATAAGAAAGGGGTCATCTTGAAACATGTAATGAGCAGACGTTGGGTCTACAAAGAAAACACCATTCATCAGCATGGAATACAAACTAAAATGTATATTTAAGTAGCAGGTATAATGAAGGTTATCTTACTGGTTCACAGTGTATGCTAGAGCTTGTAGACCGCTGTTTGTCCCTAGGCAAACAAAAGATATAGATACAACAAAATATCAAAAACACTATTCATCCTGGCAGTTCGTAAGTCATATTAAGGGATGTTTTCTGTCTGCACTAAAACTTGTAACTGTGAAATCCAAATTCTATTTACAGGCAGGCTCATTTATAGCTTTCCAACTCTGTGTGATCTCAAGCCTGGCCTGTGAGCCAGTTCCATTTACTGGCAGTGTTCTCTATAAAGGGACTATTTTCGTGTGAAATATTTCATTACATCACTTGCATGAAAGGTTTATGGCAATGTTTTTTTTGGCCAATTTAGTTCACAGAATTTGCTTCTGGCTCCGGAGACCAAGCATGTACTTTAGAGTAACCCCCCATCCCTGAAACTGTAATACTCACACTTTCTCGAAATACAACAGTTTATCTGCCCAATCCCTGGTGCATTCCACCCTATCAACTGGCTCTTCTGTAGACCCGGAAACATCATACACAAATTAAGGGCTGTGGGAGAACAAAATACTATAACATACTGGATCTATAGGATCAGCATGTCGAAATCCTCAGTTTTTTTACGAATTGCTTTAAAGGATATCCACTCTCAAAATTAACTTTAAGATTTCAGCTCAATCAAGAACAGGAGGTAAAGGAGCTATGTGATAAATTACATACTCCTTTACCCCTGGTCTTCAACTGAAATCCCAAAGTTAATTTCATGGAGATACCCTTTAATGTATTGCCTTACTGCAGTAATAGCAGAGACCAAATGTATCTCTTAAATGTATCTGGGCAGCCAGAGAAGATGTGCAGAGGGGTTAAATGTAATAACTGGTAAAGGTTGAACCTGCCCAAAAGAAAAAAAAAGTACTAATCTCCAACGTTACACTGTCACCTCCTATGTATGGGAGAATGAACCAGTGAATGGACCTGCCTTGTATTTCACTGTTACTGCACTTTTGGTAGGGACTTAGTAATTGCATTGGGACATGGTTAAAGGCATGTCCACCCCTTATAAAAACTTTTGAATAGTGGTAGGCACATGCCCCCAGCCCCAACCGCATTATATAATCTGTAGAAAGTCCCCCGATACTTACTTACCTTCCCTCTCTCCTCTGCCGCAGTGTTCCCGTGGCTGCCGGGAGTTCTGACACGGAGGAAGAAAGGAAGGTAATAAAGATTGGGCTTCTAACAATTATATTAATGCGGTTGGGGCTGGGGGAGCATGCCCTACCGCATACCCTAAGGGTTTAATGTTAGGGGGAGGCAGAGAAAAACGGGAGGGAGAGCTGCCTGAGCATGCCTCAAACCTTTACGAGTTTGAGACAGACTCAGCACAGCATGAGTCACACACACTGCCCTACCCAGCAGTTTCCTGGACTTTGGAGGGCACAGCAGGGAACTATTTTGAGCAGAAATATAAGGTAAGGCTTGTTTAAACTCTTGATGTGACCAGTAAGGGGTTAAATTTTAGTTTTGGGGGTGGACATGCCCTTTAATTTAATACAATTCCATTTAGAATTGGTGGCGAACCTAGGGCACGCATGCCAGGGGTGGCACTCAGGGCTCCTCTTTGTGGGAAATCCTGCACATCAGAGTTGTTTTTTTTATCAGAAAGCCAAAGAGACACGACCGGGACAGCTCCCGTATCTGCAATAAAGAGTGTAACCGCTGTCTCTAGCAGAGAGACATCATCTCTGAGCTCTTTGCCCTGTGCAAAAATGCCACAGCATGCCGAGGTAGTGAGGTGCCAAATCACTCAGTTTAATTACTGCTGTTTATCTGCTCGGCTCATTGAAGGGACTGGGGGTGTTCTAAACTACTGCTGCCATAATCTAAGTTTCATAGGTGAGGGGATGAGGCACACCAGACAATGGTGAAAGGGGATTCTTACCCAAAAAGAAATAAATTGATTTTAAGTTAAGCTCTGCTTGAGTCCCTGTTTTGGACTCACTCCGTGTGGCATAAAGGTTATTAGACAATTTACAAGATTCTATATCTGTTGGGTCTATTTGTCATCTGAGTTTTTTAAGTAAAACCTCAGTATTCATGCTAAATTATCACGTTGGCACTATGCAATAAATAGGATTTGGGTTGCAGTTTGGGCACTATCTATAAAAGGTTCACCTTTACGCCATATAGTAAATATTTAATTGGCCTGAACTATATAATGTTTCTAGGGATGCAGTGTTCACTATTCAATAGAATGTCTATGTTCTAGTGAATAGCAGGGAGAGTGATCCCATTTACCCTACCTCCCAGTGGTCATGTATGTGGGGGGGGATTATAACTGGACAAACATTGCAGGACAAAAGTTTGCACTATAGCCATTTAATGCACCTATGACAAGCCTGTCCTTCAGACATGAGGTCCCATCCTACGCTAAATACACTACTCAGCGCCATCACTGAAGGCTGTAACGGTGATGAGCACACAAAAGAGGTGGCAAAGAGCATAAAGGGGCCAGAGAAAGATAAAGTAAGAAAAATTAAGTTTTGAAATGGAAGCAATGAAAGCAGTCCTTGTAAGTGCAATGAAGTACATTTGAATAATGATGGATTTAGATCTACTAAATCATATCTATAAATAAAAAGACTTATAGCTATTTCATTTGCATGGGCCCCATAATTCAATATGGCTTAGTGCCTGCCTATTCCTACTGCTAAGCCCTTGATTAAAAAACCTGGTCAATACACTACAGCCCTGCAGGCTGAAGCTGTAGGGAGTTTTATATTAGTTTGTGATATTCAAGATACAGTACACAACAGCAACAAACTTCATTGGTACCCACCATGTTTTTCTTCTTGGAATGTCGATTTGCGCAATGCCTTAAAAATACAACATATTTATTGAAGAAAATGCTGTAAATTAAAAAACAGCATAAAGAAATGTTTTTAATAATATCATTGTGTGATGCTTCTGAAAAGCTAGCTAATATCAAATGAAACCACTATCAGGGTTATTCATTATGTTCTTATTGTTAATTGGTGCTAATTTTGCCCCAACAATCGATGTTTGCTTTAATAAAAATAGGATTTGATTGGTTGGGCTAAATTAGCACCATTTTAAACTATAACCTTCTGCATGTCATTTACAAAGGAAGATTTCTTCATTCAGCAATGGAATTGAGCTGAAGTACCAGTGAGTTACTAGTATATAGGCTTCCCTTTAATAGGTACTTATAGTTTGCCCTTATATGTACTTAGTTATAGGTTGCCCTTAATTCTAATAGACCTGGTTCAAAATTTAATCCAGTTTATAACTTACACTGTTATTGTAGGCATTCAGGGGAAAGGAAATGAGTGTAAATGGAAAAAAACACCTTCCACAGCAGCCTTGGAGCTTGGCACTTCCACAGAGATTCCTGTAACAGAAATGTCAAGCAACATATATTGTAAGTTCAACAAATTGATCAACAGCTCGCTATAATGAGCAGCTCTCTGAAAACACACAAGAGTATGTCAACTGACAAAGCCTACATTTTTAAAGGGCAATTAAACCTGCATATTGAATTTTCCATGGCTGTCCTTCACTATGGAATACCTTTCAATATTATAAACATGCTTTTTTCAATATATCCATAAAGAGTTGTCCAACCGGAACGCAAAGTTAAGTGTGGCTAGCCAAAGTACAGCCTCCTATGCATGGTAGCCTAGTGCTAGCCATACACAGACAATGGTTTTCCGTTGGCAGAAACAACTTAAAATCCGATTGGAAGATCCCATCATAATTCCCCACATGCACCGACATTCTGTAGATTTTATCTTGAAAAAATATGAAGATAGGTTCTAGAAGTTGGGGGTCGCTCGAAAATTTCCAGCTTGTCTGATCATGTTTTTTTTTTTGATAGACTGGTCAAATTTTCCAAACTGGTTGGATACCATGCTGTGCATAGCTTTCATAATAATACTTTACATTACAGCTTTCCAATATTAAATTGCCACCTATACCCTTATGAAATTCGTCTAGTCTGGTAAGTATTCCATTTGCAGCATGTTGCAGGGCTCATTGGTTTCGTGTAGCCATAGAAGCACATGCAGACTTGCATGCATTTGTTTAACAAAAAGAGAACTTAAAGCTATTTAATGGATCCTTTTGAGAAAAAAATTACCACCCTAATTTTGAAATAAAGAACACTATGTGCAAACTTTTTAGTTAATTTTCCTTTAATGGATACAGGTTTATTCTATAAACACAGAAAGGAGCAATAAGGTCTCGACCTTGGAGGAAAGCCTTGAATCATGATGGAAGATCTCTCCACTTTGTATTCCTGCTCGCCATTGCACATTGATACTCCGCAGTGCTTGGTCTCCCCTATACTGCCAGGATCCATTAAGTATCACCATCAGCTCTGCTTTACCTTTAGTTTGGGCTTAGGGGTTAACAAGGACATTTTAGCTGTTCTTTAGGGGATGTGCGTATAGTCTTCCATACTGGATTAATCGGTATTAATTAATAAAGATAGGTTTGAATTGTATTACTGGGTACTCGGGGTTCTTTCTTTCTTTCCTCTTGTGTTTATGTTTAATCTTATATGCAGCAACAGCATAAAGCTTTAGCTGTCCTATAATTATAACCTCCAAAATAATCCTTTACTAGGTACACTTAAAGCGGGGATGTCACTTAATGCAGGGATGTCAAACATGTGGCCCTCCAAGATGATTGAAAACTACAACTCCCAGACCAGCATTCCCAAGCTACGACTCCAGCATTCCCTATACTACAACTCTTCCGTACACTACAACTCCCCAGCATCCCTACACTACAACTCTCCCGAGCATCCCAGCCAGCATTCCCTCTGCTACGACTCTCCAGCATTCCCTATCACAACTCTTTCCTATGCTACAACCCCAGCATTCCCTATACTACAACCTCTTCCTACACTACAACTCTTCCTACACTACACCTCCCAGCATTCCTACACTACACTCTTCCTACACTACACCTTACACACATTCCACACTCACCTCCCAGCATTCCCTACACTACACTCTTCCCTACACTACACCTCCCAGCATTCCCTACACTAAACTCTTCCCTACACTACACACTCCCCCCCAGCATTCCCTACCTACAACTCTTCCCACACTACACCTCCCCACTATCCTCTACACACAACCTCCCTACACGCCTACCACACCTCCCAGCAGTTCCCTACACTCCACACCTCTTCATACCTCCCACATTCCCTACAACACACCCATTCCCCTACAACTACCACCTCCACAACCTCCCCAGCATCCCTACACAACTCACCTCTCCCTACACTACACCTCCACTCAGCATCCCACCTACATCCCAGCATCCCCTACACTACCCCTCCCACCTCCCTACATACATACACCTCCCTACATTCCCTACACTACAACCTATTCCCTACACTAACTCTCCCCAGCATCCCCTAACTACAACTCGCCCCAGCTCCCCTACACACTACACTGCCCCTAACACCTACAACTCTCCCCAGCAGCCCTATACTACAACTACCCGCAGACCTACACTAACCACTCCCAGCATCTTCCTAATCACCAAACTCTCCCTATCCTACACACTACCTCCCAGCATCCATACACAACTCCTCGCTATGCTACATAACTCCCAGCTCCCCTACACAACTACTCTACTCCCCAGCAATCCCCTACACCTACTCCCCGCATCCCTACCAACTACTCCCCAGCCCCCACACAACTACTCCCCATCATCCCTACACGCACTACTCCCAGCATCCCGCTACACAACTACTCCCAGCATCCCCTACACACTATCCCAGCATCCCCTACACAACTACTCCTCAGCACCCCCTACACAACTACTCCCAGCATCCCCTACACAACTACTCCCAGCATCCCTACAAACTACTCCCCTCAGTTCCATATACTAACCTGTTCCCTTACCTAACCTACACTCCCCAGCATCCCCTACACTAACTACAACTCCCCAGCATCCCCTACCTACACTACACTCCCCCCCAGCATCCCCCCCTACACTCCCCGCATCCCCTACACTACACCTCCCCGCATCCCCTACACTACAACCTCCCCAGCACCCCTACAGCACACGCACATCATCCCCTACACTACAACTCCCACTCCCAGCATCCCCTTACATACACCACAATTTCCCAGCATTCCATATACTACACCTGTTCCCTACACACAACTCCCGCATCCCCTACACTACAACTCCCCAGCATCCCCTACACTACAACTCCCCAGCATCCCCTACACTACAACTCCCCAGCATCCCTACACTTACATACTACAACTTCCCCCATCATCCCCTACCCTACAACGGCCCCCCGCATCCCCGTACACTACAACTCCCATCATCCACCGTACACTACAACCCCAGCATCCCTACACTACAAAACCCCAGCATCCCCTACACACCTATTCCCCTACACTAACCCCCTATTCCCTATTCCCTACACTACATAACACCTATTCCCTCACTAAATACAACTCCCCGCATCCCCGACACTACAGCCCCCAGCATTCCCTACACTAACACCTGTGTCCCTACACTAACAACTCCCCCATTCCCCCCTATACTTTTAAACACTACCACCTTTTTCCCACACTACAACACTCCCCAAGCAGTTTCCTATACTACAAACTGCTTCCCTATGCTACAACTCCCCGCATTCCATATTCTACAACTCTTCGCTATGGCTACAACCCCACCATACTGGTACGCCGCCAATGCTAAATTCTTGTTTTAAAAACCAGGTGGAGGGCAGCCTGTTTGCTCATCCCTTACTGTAAAAGGCTACAACGAACAGAAAATACTTCCATTAAATCAAACGGACACGAAGGCGGAAAGTTATAGCGATCATACCTTCCGCTCACCTACACATTGAAGTCTGTCCACCCTCCCCTTACCGACCTGGGCCCCGGAGCAGGCGATTTAAACAAACCCCACAGCCTCACACAGGGTGGCCGCCATGACATTCAGCACGTCACTATGCGGGCTTAACCCATCCTCTAAGAGGAGTGTTTGTACACTTGGGTTGGTAATCTATACCCAGATCACCCTATTTATGATTTTAATGTGGTCAGGAATACGGTTACTGGGACCATAATAAACCGTGCAGTAATGGAACTACAAACCAACCCGTCCCTATAGTTATAAAGAATGGTACATTCCGTCTGCACGCGCGTCAGTTCTTTCCCTTACGAGGTTAAGTAGCACGGGACTAAGCGCGACCAATCGTTTTTCTAACCTTGATTTCGATGGATTTTTTTAAACTTTCGATCTGTGCTGTATCTGATTTGGAGCACGAGGTACTGTACAGTGGTAGACTGATGAATTAGGATTATTAATAAGAACTGAACTCAGACAGGGAGTGTAAGTTCATATATCAGACAGGGAGTGTACTACACTCCAGTCTGTCTGTTATACTGTGGTGGGACGTTCCTTCTGTCTGGTTGGTACAGGGATACTATATAATATTGAGAATTACTGGTATTAATACATATACATGTAGTTCTGGTTGGTACTGGGTACTATATAAATATAGTGAATAATGCACCCCCTACTGTAATTATAAGGATATTAGAAGTCACGGAGGAGTTCCGTGCCATATAAACAGCACGAGGCCGCAGGCCGAGTACCTTTTATACAGGGCGCAGAACTCCAAGGTGACTTCTAATATCCGAATATTTTACTGTAGGGGTGCATTTTTTAGTATAATCCCCCCCCTCATTGTGAGAACCATCCAGCCCTTGCCTTGCCTTGTCCTCTCCTCACCCTGTCTCACTTCCCCCCCAGCTCCATTTACTTTCCCCTTAGGTTTACACTGCCTTACCCTCTACTCTCCCCCTTGCCTTACTTCCCCCACCTCCGTTTACTTTTCCATTTAAGCTTCCACTGCCTTACCCTCTTCTCTCCCCCTGCCTCACTTCCCCCCACCTCTGTTTACTTTTCCATTTAGGTTTAGTGTGTTCGCATCTGTTTCACGGACTTCACGCGGCTTCCGCACCACTGTGTATGGCGCGGCTCCACCTCTTCCCTTTATACATATGAAACGGTAGTAAGCGGCGCCGATTATAAGGATTATTATTTACTGTTTGGCCCCATAGGAATCCATGGAAGGGGTGGATTATATTGAGAATTACTGGTATTAATACATATACTGTAGTTCTGGTTGGTACAGGGACACTATAATATTGAGAATTACTGGTATTAATAGATATACTGTAGTTCTGGTTGGTACAGGGGCACTATAATATTGAGAATTACTGGTATTAATAGATATACTGTAGTTCTGGTTGGTACAGGGATACTATTAATATTATATGAAATTACTGGTTTAATAGATATACTGTAGTTCTGGTTGGTACAGGGACACTATAATATTGAGAATTACTGGTATTAATAGATATACTGTAGTTCTGGTTGGTACAGGGACACTATAATATTGAGAATTACTGTAATTAATACATATACTGTAGTTCTGATTGGTATGGGGATACTATATAATATTGAGAATTACTGGTATTAATACATATACTGTAGTTCTGGTTTGTATGGGGATACTATATAATATTGAGATTACTGGTATTAATACCATACGGTATACTGTAGTTCTGGTTGGTACAGGAATCTACGATAATATTGAGAATTACTGTAATTAATACATTCTGTAGTTCTGGTTGGTATGGGGATACTATATAATATTGAGAATTACTGATGATTAATACATATACGTGTAGTTCTCGGTTGGTATGGGATACAATATAAATATTGAAATTACTGGTATTAAAACATATACTGTAGTTCTGGTTGGTATGGGGATATATAATATTGAGAACTCCTGTTATTAAGGTACTTATATATGAGAATTACTGGTATTATACATATACTGTAGTTCTGGTTGGTATGGGGATACTATAAAATTGAGAATTACTGGATTATACATATACTGTAGTTCTGTTGTGGGATTGGAGGCTTGGTCAAGCCTCCATGTGGTAATAGCACCCCCACCACGCCCCTTTAATGGGAGGTCCTCTGCCTTTATATAAAGCACTGGATGCCTCTCCCTCATTTTAAAAAAGGCCTAAGGGCTGAGGGGAAGGGAGAGAGCCTGTTATATGGATCCATTGTGTAAGAATAGAAATGCCAAAAGTTTGTCTAATCGTAATTGAGTAAAGAATTGAAAGGTTCGATGTTAGGACCTTCCAGACTGGGGGTTACCTTGACGTGGTTGGAAGGCTTTTCATTCATGTGATCACAGTAATGTATACTAAACTAAACCCTTTGTTTTATAAAGTATGCCATGTGTCAGATATAATGATATTGTATGGGGCCTAGGAATGTGCATTGATTATCTTTTCTATGTTTTTAAATGTTTTGACCAGATCATAGCACTTCCGCTAAATGTTTGTAAATTAGCCTAATTGGAGTGCCTTTCCACAATTCTTGTATTGTATGTATTTATTGGGAGGCTTGGTCAAGCCTCCATGTGGTATATCCACCCCCAACACGCCCCTTTATGGAGGTCCTGCTGCCTTTATTATAAAGCACTGGATGGCCTCTTCCCTCATTTTAAAAGGCCTAAGGGCTGAGGGGGAAGGAGAGAGCCTTTTATATGGATCCAGTGTGTAAGAATGGAAATGCAAAGTTTTGCTAATCGTAATTGAAGTAAAGAACATTGAAAGGTTAGATGTTAGGACTTCCAGACTGGGGTTACCTTGACGTGGTTGGAAGGCCTTTTCATTCATGTGATCACGTAAATGTATACTAAAACCCCTTTGTTTATAAAGTATGCCAGTGTGCAGATATAATGATATTTATGGGGCCTAGGAATGTGCATTGATTATCTTTTCTATGTTTGTATAAGTTTTACAGATCAGTATCACTTCCGCTAAATGTAGTTGTATTACCTATTGGAGTGCTTCCACAATTCTTGTATTGTAGGTATTAATACATACGGTATACTGTAGTTCTGGTTGGTACAGGGATACTATATAATATTGAGAATTACTGTAATTAATACATATACTGTAGTTCTGGTTGGTATGGGGATACTATTTATTGAAATTACTGATATTAATACATATACTGTAGTTCTGGTTGTATGGGATCCTATATAATATTGAGATTACTGGATTAATACATATACTGTAGTTCTGGTTGGTATGGGATACTATATATATTGAGAACTACTGTATATTAATACTATAGCTGTATTATACTGGTTGGTCGGGGATACTATTAATATTGAAATTACTGGTATTTACATATACTGTAGTTCTGGTTGTATGACGGGATACTATATAATTGAGAATTACTGGTATTAATACATATACTGTGCTCTGGTTGGTACAGGGATACTATATAATATTGAGAATTACTGGTATTATACATATCCTGTAGTTCTGGTTGGTACAGGGATACTATATATTTGAGAATTACTGTATTAATACATATACTGTAGTTCTGGTTGGTACGGATACTATATAATATTGAGAATTACTGGTATTAATACATATACTGTATTTCTGGTTTGTATGGGGATACTATATAATATTGAGAATTACTGGTATAATCATATACTGTAGTTCTGGTTGGTACAGGGTACTATATGAGAATTACTGTAATAATACATATACTGTAGTTCTGGTTGGTATGGGGATACTATTATAATATTGAGAATTACTGTTATTAAACTATACTGTAGTTCTGGTTGGTACGGGGATACTATATAATATTGAGAATTACTGGTATTAATACATATACTGTAGTTCTGGTTGGTAGGGGATACTATATAATATTGAGATCTACTGTTTATTATCATATACTGTAGTTCTGGTTGGTACGGGGATACTAAATAATATTGAGAGATTACTGGTATTAATACATTTACTGTAGTTCTGGTTGGTATGGGGATACTATATAATTTGAGAATTACTGGTATTATACATATACTGTAGTTCTGGTTGGTACGGGGATACTTATAATATTGAGAATTACTGGTATTTCATACATATACTGTAGCTCTGGTTGGTACAGGGATACTATATAATGAGATTACTGGTATTAATACATACCATATATACTCGAGTATAAGCCACCCGATTATAAGCCGGTACCTATTTTTACCTCAAAAAGTAAGAAAACATGATTGACTCGAGTATAAGCCGAGGGTTGAAATTATGGACTCTGCTGTCCATAACAAGCCTCTTCCTTGGCACTCCAATGTTTGGAAACTACAACTCCCAGCATGCTTTAGTAGCTGGGAGTTGTATTTCCAAACCCCTTTAGTGCCAATGAATGAGGCTTTTTTATGGACAGCACCCCCCAGAAAGGCCCAAAAACATTCCTCCTTAGAAGCCCCCCCAGTTCAGGATGAGGTGGTACTCACATGTGTTGGTAAATCAGGGTAAGGTAATTTTTCCAAAATCTGCTGCTGCTTCCAGGTACCAGTAAGTTAAATCTCTGGATCCTGCTGGCACTCTGCACTGAGGTCCTACTCGGCGGCTGTCAAACTTACTGCTCGGCGCCATTAGTGACGTCACTCTCGCTGGGCAAATTAGACAGCCTCCGTATGGACGTCAGTGCAACTGCAGCGTGGAGACAGCAGAGTCCCCGCAGGATCCAGAGGTTTAACTTACCGTACCTGGTTACATGAAAGTAAGCGCACAGATTTTGGAAAAATTTACCGTGACCCGAGTATAAGCCGCGGTCGGTTTTAAGGGCTATTTTTAAAGCCTGAAAACCTCGGCTTATACTCAGTATATTGGCACAGTAGTTCTGGTTGGTACAGAGATACTTATAATTGGATCACTGATTAACATATACGTAGTTCTGGTTGGTCAGGATACATATAAATTGAGATACTGGTATTAATACATTACTGTAGTTCTGGTTGTACGGGGATACTATATAATTCGAGAATTACTGATATTAAACATATACTGTAGTTCTGGTTGGTACAGGGTTACTATATAATTGAGAATTACTGGATTAATACTATACTGTAGTTCTGGTTGGTACGGATACTATATATATGAGATTTACTGGTATTAATACATTACGTGTCGTTGGTACAGGGATACTATATATTGGAGAATTACTGGTATTAATACATATACTGTAGTTCTGGTTGGTACGGGGATACTATATATTGAAATTCTGGTATTAAATCATATACTGGATTCTGGTTGTACAGGGATACTATATAATTTGAGATTACTGTATTAATACATAACTGTAGTTCTGGTTGGTACGGGGATACTATATAATATTGAGATTACTGGTATTAATACATTATTGTAGTTCTGGTTGGTACAGAGATACTATATATATTGAGAATTACTGATATTAATACATATACTGTAGTTCTGGTTGGTACAGATACTATTAATATTGAGAATTACTGGTAAAACATAATTGTAGTTCTGGTTGGTACGAGATACTATATAATATTGAGAATTACTGATATTAATACAATACTGTAGTTCTGGTTGGTATGGGGATACTATATAATATTGAGAATTACTGGTATTAATACATATATTGTAGTTCTGGTTGGTACAGATACTATATAATATTGAGAATTACTGATATTAATACATATACTTAGTTCTGGTGGTATGGGGATACATAAATACTTTAGTTTTTCTTTTAAAGACTACCAGCAGTATATTGAATGGTACATCTGTCATCAAAAATCAGCGTTCCTTACGACATGGCGGACTGAGCACGTTACAGGTTGTTCATTAACTCCGGACATTCATATTCGTTCTGTCTCAGCCAAAAGGGGATGGTCCACCCAAATGTCCCCTTTGGATGAATATGGTAATTAATGACACAACTTTATTATACCTTTACTCCATTAAACAGCGATGTGATGTGCATTTACCAACATGACCTCTGACCGACTTCTGTAACATTTCCTGCACAAAGTAATGTGACTTAGATGGAAGCCACGATATGCAAAAAAGAAATGGCACTGCATCAACCAGGAAAACAAAGAACTCCGGAATCAACATGAATAAATGAAATCACAGCTTTATTAACAATACGCCTGACACGTTTCAGACCTCCAGGTCCTAAATCATGTGGAAGCCACCATGCAGCATTTGCGTGACTGCTTATGAGCCAAACACCCTCTGGCCACCAAGTACTAATATATGTCCATGCAGTAACTAAGGACTGTCATAGCCCCATATTAAATTTCCCAGCAAAATAAAAAAAAAAGAGGAAACAAAAACTTGTCTTTTAAAAGGGCATGTTCACCCTGAAACTAAAAACTGCGACTTGTCTGTTATCCCCCTCAATTCCAACTGCTTTTTACCAGTTTATTACATGCATTGTAACCGATATTATTAATAACTTCTATTCTTTCTGGCATGAGCTTTTTATTAGATTGAGCGTGTGCAAAGGAGGCAGGGGAAACAGCAGTCAATAATTTACTAAAGGAGAGACAGCTTACTCTATGTACGTATGGAGGCAATAGCTATGCTTATATACTGTTAATAATACATGTAATAATCTGCAGAATTTAGTTGGGGTTGGAGGTTGATAATCAACAAGTGACCATTTTAATTTTGACGGTGGATATTCCTTTAAATTGCTTTTAATATTCAAAGATTCACAGGGTTATTCAATAAAAGTTCTTATTGTTTAAAATAGTGCTAATTTTTCCCCAACCAATCAGATCTTATTAACATTTAAAGCTAACATCTGATTGGTTGGGGCAAATTTGCACCAATTTACAATAAGAACTTTATTGAATAACCCTGTGTTTCAAACAAGCGGGAACCAGGAAAAAAACACAATGTTTCATTATATATAGACAAATGTTTTTTGTTTCCATAAGGGAATACATAAATCACTCTGTATACGATGAACCCAGACAGCAGGGCCTACACTCTGGATTGGTGCGGTCTGGTATTTTGATAGGGATCATTAATATACCAGTTGCGTCTTCTCCAGAGGAGGTTGTCATCTTATCAAGGAGCTTACATTGGGTCTTGTTACAAATCACGTGTTCTCCGCAGACGTTTTTCCTGCAGCTGTTTTTTCCACAACTTCTTTGTAGCCAGCCTTTGAGATAGGAACAGGTACACAGCAAGTTTTACAAAAAAATTCTTCAGGAATCTACATAAATAGACGCAAAACAAACCACCATTTTTGTACCTTTCTTCTGACCCACAACCCGCAGTCAGAACGCAAAAGCGGTCAGGTACGGACTTCACTGATTTTCTTTTCCCACCACGCACACCCAAGTAAGTAAGAGGTCTCACCGACTGGGAGAGAATATTTGGAGCAGTGGAGTTAACCTGCAAAAATAAGATAAAAAAAAATTAATTGGTGACTTGTTAAGGTTCTCATTCATCCAGGCAGGATGGTCTATCTGTATATTCATTCATCCAGGTCATGGATGGTAATCTGTATATTCATTCATCCAGGTCTGGTATATTTAATATTCATTCTCCGTCATGGATGGTTATCTGTAATATTCATTCATCAGGTCATGTATATCTGTATATTCATTCATCCAGGTCATGGTATATCTGTAATATTCATTATCCAGGTCATGGTATATCTGTATATTCATCCATAGGTCAGGTAATTGTAATATCCATCCATCCAGGTCACGGTAAATCTGTAATTTCATCCATCCAGTCACTGTACATCTGTAATATTCATCCCATCCATGTCACGGTACATCTGTAATTCATCCATCCAGGTCAGGTATCATCTGTATATTCATCATCCAGGTCATGAGGTAATCTGTAATATTCATCCATCCAGGTCACGTATATCTGTAATAGTCATCAATCCAGGTCAGTACATCTGTAATTTCATCCATCAGGGTCACGGTACATCTGTATATTCATTCATCCAGGTCAGTACATCTGTAATATTCATTCATCCAGGTCACGGTACATCTGTAATTTCATTTTCCAGGTCACGGTAACATCTGTAATATCATTCATCCGGTCACGGTATCTGTAATATTCATTCATCCGTCACGGTAATCTGTAATATTCATTCATCCAGGTCACGGTACATCTGTAATATTCATCATCCAGGTCCCGGTATCTGAAATTCATTCATCCAGGTCATCGTACATCTGTAATATTCATTCATCCAGGTCATCGGTAACATCTGGTAGTTCATTCATCCAGGTCACGGTACATCTGTAATATTCATTCATCCAGGTCAGGTACATCTGTAATATTCATCATCCGGTCATGGTACATCTGTAATATTCATCCATCCAGGTCATGTAATCTGTAATATCATTCATCCAGGTCATGGTATATATCTTAATATCATTCATCCAGGTCATGGTATATCTGTAATATTCATTCATCCAGGTCATGGTATATCTGTAATATTCATTCATCCAGTGTCATGGTATATCTGTAATATTCATCATCCGGGTCATGGTATATCTGTATATCATCACCTGGTCATGGTATCTGTAATATTCATTCATCCAGATCGTGGTATATCTGTAATATTCATCCATCCGGTCATGGTATGAATGAAAATAATTATGTACCTAAAAATCCCAATTAGCGATACTCCAGCCAGGTGTTAGGTGTAATTGCATAGGTGTTATAGGAACACCCAGGTAAGGTGTGGCTAATAGGGTGTTCCTAAAACACCTCTTAGCCACTATCCAATCACGCCCTTAACACATGGCTGTATTATGCTAATTGGTTTTCCAGGGTACATAATTGCCACAGATTCTTGTACAAGTCATTCTGAATGAGAAAGCCAGTCAGATGTCTAGCGAAGCGTCTTCAAGAACTAAACTTCAAGTCAGTTGATCTAATTGAATACAACAATATTTCGGTGGGTTTGTTTTTTTTATGTCCTATTTGTAATAATGAATGTCTTCTCCAAAGACAAACATCCTCCCATCTCCCCCATTAAAGTACCCAGGGTGAAACGTGAACTGGTATCAAAATAGATAAATAAGGGAAAAATTTAAGCTTGCTTGGCCCAGTCCAGTATGCCTACCAGTAGTGTCTAGTGGCCTATGGAAAGTCATGATCGCAAAGCACGTCTTCCTGTTGGCCATGCCCGACTCAGAATTGTGTGGGGTGAGACCAGAACCTAGTGATTTTATATTTAGGGTAAAAAGGAGATTTTCTCTTCTTGTGTAACAATATATCCCTCTACTGATTCATCTATCACGTGAAACATTCAAATGCAGGAAACATTAAAAGGAGCTTGCCTATTAAGTAACTGATGTGTTTGATGCAGATGTCGGCTTCCAAAAGCGGTTTAGTTTTTGTGGCTGGAAGACACCGTGTTCCTTGGCTAGGCAGGTAATTCGAGCACACAATTGGAGACATTTCTTATTTGATGGGAATGTTTGTCTTTAAGGATCTCTGGAAACTAAGGATAGAAGTAGATGGATAATGTATAAATGAGCTGACTATTCACTTTGTAGAAGGGATTACTCGTAATTTGCAGTATAAAATGGATAAAGCCTTGAACTAGTTTGCACATTTCTATATAGCAGAGCTCCCTAGCACAATTATTAAAACACAATAACCGAAATTAACATTCTTCTTTATTTCTACTAAGTTGTTATTGTATATCAGCTTAAGGGTGCCCATAACATCTTTATAATCTTGCAGAGCAGTTACAAGAGAGTAGGAGCCAGTCAGGGAGTTACCACCACATATGGAATCTGCCAGCATATATTGTAATGGCGGTCACATTTGTGCGGGAACCTACACTGCCCATGTATATAATGAATATTCAATTTCTCCCAACTAGATTTTTGATTCATGCAACTAAAAAGCATTGAGATAAGTTTCATTTTACACAACTACCACTCAGGAATATGAGACTTTGTCCCCCTAAGGACAGGGCACATTAAAATCCACCTTGGAATTCATGATCTGTGTAACAGAACTAGGCTGAGGCCTTGTATCTTAATGGTCATAGGTGGACTTGATTAAATCAAACTGATTTAAATCCCAATTTAAAATCACTAGTCAGTAAGGCTTGATTTAAATCATAGTTTGTCTACAATAAAGACTATTCTTGCTGGTTTAACTTAAAGGGCATCTATAGTGAAAAAAACACATTTGCCCTTTGCAATTAAATTCTGTTACTCTGTGCTGCCTTAATCCTATCTCTGTCACTGACTCTGTTTAACCCACGGTGTCAGATCTGTGTGCAGCATTCCCCCTTCTCCCCCCCCCTGTTATACCTCCTCCATGTCTCACGCTCCGGCTAACCGCAAGCTTTTATGTGCAGTAGGAGTTAAAAGTTCAACATCCTGAAAAACCAAACCCACGCACAGTGGCCAATAGAAATAGCTGTCCTGGAACACGGAGAAGGAGATCAGTACAGTTTGACGATCTCTCACTTGTGACCCATCATCAATCATGAAAGCTCTTAAAAGGGGGGTCAAGTGCGCCTATATCTAACATCAAAGCTACCTTTCTCCTCCCTGCTAATGCTGTTATTAATACTATCTGTATTCTCTGGTTTGGTACAGGGGATCCTACTATAATATTTGAAATTACTGGTATTAATAGATATATCTGTAGTTTCTGGTTGGTACACGGACTACCTATATAATTGAGAAATTACTGGTATTCCAATAGAATAAACTTAGTTCTGCTGGTGTACAGGAGACCACTTCAATATTGAGAATTACATTGATTAATAGATAACTTGTAATTTCTGCTGTTTGTTAAGTGGCTATAACTATTGAGATATGTAATACAATAGTGTCGATTCCGGTATGGTACTTGTATATAGAATATGTATAACTTATACGGTCTGGTTTTGTATGTGGATACTATATAATATTGAGATTACTGGTATTAAGACAGTACGTGTATACTGTAGTTTCTGGTTGGTACGGGATACTAATTTCATTGCGCATATACTGTAATTATACATATACCTCTGTAGATTCTGGTTGGTATGGGGGATACTCTATATCATATTGAGAATTACTGATAATCCTATCACTTCTGTAGTTCTGGTTGGTATTGGGGATACGCTCATAATCTATTGAGAATACTGGTATTATACATATACTGGTAGTTCTGGTTGTATGGGGGGGCATACTCTCATAATTGAGAACTCTGTTATCTTAGATACTATATAATTGGATACGTATAACATAGACTGTAGTTCTGGTTACGGAGGGACCTATATAATATGAGAATTACTGGTATTAATCATCTACTGTAGCTCTGGTTGGTACGAGGGATACTATATAATATTGAGAATTACTGGTATATACAATATCTGTAGTTCTGGTTGGTACAGGGATACTATATATTTGAGAACTTACGTACTTAAATACATATACTGTAGTTCTGGTTGGTACGGGGAAACTATATAATATTGAGAATTACTGGTATTAATACATATACTGTATTTCTGGTTTGTAGGGGATACTATAATATTGAGATTAACTGGTATTAATACATATACTGTAGTTCTCTGGTTGGTACAGGATACTATATAATGAGAATTACTGTAATATAATACATTAACTGTAGTTCTGGTTGGTACAGGTGATACTATATAATATTGAGAATTACTGTATTAATACATTACTGTAGTTCTGGTTGGTACGGGATACTATATGAATATTGAGAATTACTGGTATTAATACATATACTGTAGTTGCTGGTTGGTAGGGGA
Organism: Hymenochirus boettgeri; assembly: GCA_019447015.1. NCBI lineage: Eukaryota > Metazoa > Chordata > Amphibia > Anura > Pipidae > Hymenochirus > Hymenochirus boettgeri. The sequence goes on from CM033469.1 coordinate 36,385,957, forward strand.
TACTATATAATATTGAGACGTTACTGGTATTATACATATACTGTAGTTCTGGTTGGTACAGGGATACTATCTACGATTGAGAATTACTGGTATTAATAACTCATTGGGACGTCTATAATATGAGATCTATCTCTATGTAGCTGTGACAGGGATACAAAACCTGGCTACGATTATCACCATTATACTCGAGGTATACTACGTTCCGTGTACCTTTTTACCTCAAAAAGTAAGAAACATGATTGAACCTGAGATAAGCCGAGGGTTGAAATTATGGACCTCTGCTGATCCATAACAAGCCTCCTTCCTTGGCACTCCATATGTTTTGGAAACTACAACTCCCAGCATGCTTTAGTAGCTGTGGAGTTGTAATTTCCAAACCCCTTTAGTGGCCAATGAATGAGGCTTTTTTATGGACACACCCCCGGAGAAGGCCCAAAACATCCCCTTAGATAGCCCCCCCATTCCATGGATGAGTTGTACTCACAATGTGTGTAAATCAGGGTAAGGTAAATTTTTTTTTCCAAATCTGCTGCTGCTTCCAGGTACCATAAAGTTAATTCTCTGGATCCTGCTGGCACCTCTGCACTGAGGTCCGTCTCTCGGGCGGCTGTCAAATCTGTCTGACTCGTCTCGGGGCCGCCCGTATTGTGACGTCACTACTCGCTGGGCAAACATTAGACCGCCCCAGTATGGACTGGTGCAGATGCCAGCGGGAGACAGCAGAGGTGCCAGCCAGCAGGATCCAGAGGTTTAACTTACCGGTACCTGGTTACATAGAAAGTAAGCAGCAGCAGATTTTGGAAAAATTTACCGTGACCCGAGTATAAGCCGAGGTCGGGTTTTAAGGCTATTTTTAAAGCCTGAAAACCTCTGCTTATACTCGAGTATATATGGTACACAGTAGTTCTGGTTGGTACAGAGATACTTTATAATATTGAGAATCACTGATATTAATACATATACAGTAGTTCTGGTTGGTACAGGGATACTATATAATATTGAGAATTACTGGGATACTATATACTATTGAGAATTACTAGTATTAATACATATACTGTAGTTCTGGTTAGTACAGGGATACTATATAATATTGAGAATTACTGGTATTAATACATATACTGTAGTTCTGGTTGGTACAGGGATACTATATAATATGGAGAATTACTTGTATTAATACATATACTGTAGTTCTGGTTGGTACGGGGATACTATATAATATGGAGAATTACTGGTATTAATACATATACTGTAGTTCTGGTTGGTACGGGATACTATATAATATGGAGAATTACTGATATTAATAACTATACTGTAGTTCTGTGCTTTTAGCTGGTGTGAACTTAGCCAAAGATTGTGACTGAAATCCTCAAAGACTAATTGGGTACATGAGAATTGAGGGGCACCTCCATC
>CM033469.1:36387515-36505230 GCA_019447015.1 Hymenochirus boettgeri
TGGTTGGTACTGGGATACTATATAATATTGAGAATTACTGGTATTAATACATATACTGTAGTTCTGGTTGGTATGGGATACTATATAATATTGAGAATTACTGGTATTAATACATATACTGTAGTTTTGGTTGGTACGGGGATACTATATAATATTGAGATATTAATCCATATACTGTGGTTCTGGTTGTTAGGGGATAATATTAATATTGAGAATACTGGTATTAATACATATACTGTAGTTCTGGTTGGTATGGGATACATATATAATATTGAGAATACTGTATAATACATATACTGTAGTTCTGGTTGGTACGGGGATACTATTATATTGAGAATTACTGGTATTATACCTATACTGTAGTCTGGGGGTACATAATCAGACAGGGAGTGTACTACACTCCGTCTGTCTGATTATACTGTACTCCGTCTGTCTGGTTGGTACAGGGATACTATATAATATTGAGAATTACTGGTATTAATACATAATGTGTTCTGGTTGGTACTGGGATACTATATAATATAGTTGAATAATCACCCCCTACTGTAAATTATAAGGATATTAGAGTCACGGAGGAGTTCCGTGACCATATAAAAGCACGAGGCCGCACCGAAGTACCTTTTATCCAGGGCGCAGAACTCCAAGGTGACTTCTAATTCCGAATTTTACTGTAGGGGGTGCATATTTATTTAGTATATCCACCCCCTCATTTGAGAACCATCCAGGCCCTTGCCTTGCCTTGTCCTCTCCTCTCCCCTGTCTCACTTCCCCCAGCTCCATTTACTTTCCCTTTAGGTTTACACTGCCTTACCCTCTACTCTCCCCCCTTGCCTTACTTCCCCACCCTCCGTTACTTTTCCATTTAGGCTTCCACTGCCTTACCCTCTTCTCTCCCCCTGCCTCACTTCCCCACCTCTGTTTACTTTTCCATCTAGGTTTAGTGTGTTCGCATTCTGTTTCACGGACTTACGCGGCTTCCCCACCACTGTGTATGCGGCGGCTCCACTCTTCCTTTTACATTAAAAGGAAAAGGTGGAGCCGCGCCATACACAGTGGTGCGGAAGCCGCGTAAGTCGGTGAAACAGAATGCGAACACACAAACCTAAATGGAAAATAAACAGAGGTGGGGGAAGTGAGACAGGGGAGAGAAGAGGGTAAGGCAGTTCCGGAAAGTTTATAATCGGCGCGCTACTACGTAGTCGCGCCGATTATAATATATTATTTACTGTTTGGCCCCATAGGAATCCATGGAAGGGGTGGATTATATTGAGAATTACTGGTATTATACATATACTGTAGTTCTGGTTGGTACGGGACACTATAATATTGAGAATTACTGGTATAATAGATATACTGTAGTTCTGGTTGGTACAGGGGCATTATAATATTGAGAATTACTGGTATTAATAGATATACTGTAGTTCTGGTTGGTACAGGGATACTATATAATATTGAGAATTACTGGTATTCTAGATATAGACTGTAGTTCTGCTGGTGGTACAGGGACACTATAATATTGAGAATTACTGGTATTAAATAGATATACTGTATTTCTGCTGTTGTACAGGACACTATAATATTGAGAATTACTGTAATTAATCATATACTGTAGTTCTGATTGGTATGGGGATACTATATATATTGAGAATTACTGGTATTATACATATACGTAGTTCTGGTTTTGTATGGGGATACTATATAATATTGAGATTACTGGTATTAATACATACGGTGTATACTGTATTTCTGGTTGGTACAGGGATACTAATAATATGAGAATTACTGTAATTAATACATATACTGTAGTTCTGGTTGGTATGGGGATACTTATAATATTGAGAATTACTGATATATTAATACATATCTGTATTTCTGGTTGGTATGGGGATACTATAAATATTGAGAATTACTGGTATTAATACATATACTGTAGTTCTGGTTTGTATGGGGATACATATAAATTGAGAACTACTGTTATTAGGATACTATATAATATTGAGAATTACGGTATTAATACATATACTGTAGTTCTGGTTGGTATGGGGATCTATATAATATTGAGAATTACTGGTATTAATCACATTACTGTAGTTCTGGTTGGTATGGGGATACTATATAATATGTGAGAATACTGTATAATACATATCTGTAGTTCTGGTTGGTACGGGGATACTATATAATATTGAGAACTACTGTTATAATACATATACTGTAGTTCTGGTTGGTACGGGGATACTATATAATATGAGAATTACTGGATTTAACATATACTGTAGTTCTGGTTGGTACGGGTTTTAATATGAGATACTGATGTATAATATCTGTAGATAATACTATAAATTGGAATTACTTATAAAAAAAAAAAAAAAATAATACATATACGGTAGTTCTGGTTGGTACAGGGATACTATATAATATTGAAAATTACTGTAATTAATACATATACTGTAGTTCTCTGTTGGTACGGGGATACTATAATATTGAGAATTACTGGTATTAATACATATACTGTGTTCTGGTTGTATGGGGATACTATATAATTGAGAATTACTGGTATTAATAGATATACTGTGTTCTGGTTGGTACAGGGACACTATAATTTGAGAATTACTGGTATTAATAGATATACTGTAGTTTCTGGTTGGTACAGGGACACTATAATATTGAGAATTACTGTAATTATACAATCTGTAGTTCTGATTGGTTGGGGATACTATTAAAATTGAGAATTACTGGTATTAATACATATACTGTAGTTCTGGTTTGTAGGGGATGATTATATATTGAGAATTACGGGTATTAATACTACGGTATACTGTAGTTCTGGTTGGTACAGGGATACTATATAATATTGAGAATTACTGTAAATTAATACATATACTGTAGTTCTGGTTGGTATGGGATATACTATAATATTGAGAATTACTGATATTAATACATATACTGTAGTTCTGGTTGGTATGGGGATACTATATAATATTGAGAATTACTGGTATTAATACATATACTGTAGTTGGGTTGGTATGGGATACTATATAATATTGAGACTACTGTTATTATACATATACTGTAGTTCTGGTTGGTACGGGAGATCTATATAATATTGAGAATTACTGGTATTAATACATATACTGTACTCTGGTTGTTGACAGGGATACTATATATTGAGAATTACTGGTATTAAACATATACTGTATTTCTGGTTGTTACAGGGATACTATATAATATTGAGAATTACTGTAATTAATACATATACTGTAGTTCTGGTTGGTACGGGATACTATATAATATTGAGAATTACGGTATTAATAAATATACTGAGTTTCTGGTTTGTATGGGGATACTATATAATATTGAGAATTACTGGTATTAATACATATACTGTAGTTCTGGTTGGTAAGGATACTATATAATGAAATTACTGTAATTAATACATATACTGTAGTTCTGTTGGTACGGGGGATACTATATAATATTGAGAATTACTGTTATAATACATTTACTGTGTTCTGTGGTTGGTATGGGGATACTATATAATATTGAGAATTACTGTATTTATACATATACTGTAGTTCTGGTTGGTACGGGGATACTATATAATATTGGAATACTGGTTATTCTACATATATAGTAGCTCTGGTTGGTACAGGGATACTATATAATATTTGAGAATTACTGGTATTATACATACCATATATACTCTCGAGTATAAGCCGACCCGAGTATAAGCCGAGGTACCTATTTTACCTCAAAAAGTAAGAAAACATGATTGACTCGAGTATAAGCCGAGGGTTGAAATTATGGGAACTCTGCTGTCCATAAACACCTCATTCCTGGCACTCCAGATGTTGGAAACTACAACTCCAGCATGCTTAGTAGCTGGGAGTTGTAATTTCCAAACCCCTTTAGTGCCAATGAATGAGGCTTTTTTATGGACGACACCCCCCGAAAGGCCCAAAAACATCCCCTTAGAGAGCCCCCCCAGTTCAGGGATATGAGGTGGTACTCACATTTGTTGGTAATCAGGGTAAGGTAAATTTTTCCAATCTGCTGCTGCTTCCAGGTACCAGTAAGTTAAATCTCTGGATCCTGCTGGCACTCTGCACTGAGGTCCGTACTCGGCGGCTGTCTAACTTACTGCTCGGCGCCAAGTAGTGACGTCACTACTCGCTGGGCAGTAAATTAGACAGCCGCCAAGTATGGACGTCAGTGCAGCGTGGAGACAGCAGAGTGCCAGCAGGATCCAGAGGTTTAACTTACCGGTACCTGGTTACATAGAAAGTAAGCAGCAGCAGATTTTGGAAAAATTTACCGTGACCCGAGTATAAGCCGAGGTCCGGTTTTAAGGCTATTTTTAAACCTGAAAAAAACCTGCTTATACTCGATTATATATGGTACAACAGTAAGTTTCTGGTTGGTACAGAGATACTTTATAATATTGAGAATCACTGATATTAATACATATACAGTATTCTGGTTGGTACAGGGATTACTATATAATATTGAGAATCCTGGTATTAATACATATACTGTAGTTCTGGTTGGTACGGGGATACTTAAATATTGAGAATTACTGATATAAATAACATATAACTGTTATTCTGGTTGGTACAGGATACTATAAATATGGAGAATCTGGATTAATACATATACTGTAGTTCTGGTTGGTACGGGATACTATATAATATTGAGAATTACTGGTATTAATACATATACTGTAGTTCGGTTGGTACAGGGATACTATATAATATTGAGAATTACTGGTATTAATACATATACTGTAGTTCTGGTTGGTACGGGGATACAATTAATATTGAATTTATCTGGTATTAATACATATATTGTAGTTCTGGTTTGTACAGAGATACTATATATATTGAGAATTACTGATATTAATACATATACTGTGTTTCTGGTTGGTACAGGATACTATTAATATTGAGAATTACTGTATTAATACATATTATTGTATTTCTGGTTGGTACAGGATACTAAGATATTGAGAATTACTGATTTAATCATTATACTGTAGTTACTGGTTGGTATGGATACTATATAATACTTTAGTTTTTCTTTTAACGACTACCAAGCAGTATATTGAATGGTACATCTGTCATCAAAAATCAGCCTTCCTTACGACCTCGGCTGACTGAGCACGTTCACGTTGTTCATTAACCAGGACATCATATTCGTTCTGTGCTCAGCCAAAAGGGGATGGTCCACCCAAATGTCCCATTTGGATGATATAGGTAATTAATGCACGACAGACTTTATTTTATACCTTTACTCCATTAAACAGCCTGATGTGGATGTGCATTTACCAGACATGACCTCTGACCGACTCTGTAACATTCCTGCACAGTAATGTGACTTAGATGGAAGCCACAGATATAGCAAAAAGAACGGCACTGCCATCAACCAGGAAAAGACAAGAGAACTCCGGATCCAACATAATAATGAAATCACGCTTTATTAACAATACGCCTGACCGTTTCAGACCTCCAGGTCCTTAATCATGGAGGAAGCCACCATGCAGCATTTGCAGTGACTGCTTATGAGCCAGACACCCTCTGGCCACCAAGTCTAATAGATATGTCCATGCAGTAACTAAGGCTGTCATAGCCCCATATTAAATCCCTCAGCAAAATAAAAAAAAAGAGAGAACAAAAACTTGTCTTTTAAAAGGCATGTTCACTCCTTGAAACTAAAACGGGCGATCTTGTCTGTTATCAGCCCTCAATTCCAACTGCTATTTTTATACCAGTTTATTACATGCATTTGTAACCAGATATTATTAATAACTTCTATTTCTTTCTGGCAATGAGCTTTTATTAGATTTGAGCGTGTTGCAAAGGAGGCAGGGAAACAGCATGTCAATCAATTTACTAAAGGAGGAGACAGCTTACTCTATGTACGTATGGAGGCAATACTATGCTTATATATCTGGTTAATAATACATGTAATACTCTGCAGATATTAGTTGGGGTTGGAGGTTTGATAATCACACAAGTGACCATTTTTAATTTGACGGTGGATATGTCCTTTAAATTGCTTTTTAATATTCTAAAGATTCACAGGGTTTTCAATAAAGTTCTTATTGTTAAATAGTGCTAATTTTGCCCAACCAATCAGATCTTATTTAACATTTGAAAGCTAACATCTGATTGGTTGGGGCAAAATTTGCACCGATATTAAACATAAAGAACTTTTATTGAATAACCCTGAATGTTTCTAACAAGCTGGGGAACCAGGGAAAAAACACAATGTTTACATTATATATAGCGACAATGTTTATTGTTTCCATAAGGGAATACATAAATCACTCTGTATACGATGACCCCAGACAGCAGGGCCTACACTCTGAGATTGGTGCGGTCCGTGGTATTTTGATAGGGATCATTAATATACCAGTTGCGTCTCTTCCAGAAGGAGGTGTGTCATCTTATCAAGGAGCTTACATTGGTCTTGTTACAAATCACTGTTCTCGCAGACGTTTTTTCCTGGCAGCTGTTTTTTCCACAACTTTCTTTTTGTAGCCAGCCTTTGAGATAGGAACAGGTACACACGCAAGTTTTACAAAAAAATTCTTACAAGAATAGCCTAATATGACCAAAACAAACCACCATTTTTGTACCTTCTTCTGACCCACAACCCCAGGCTACGCAAAAGCGGTCAGGTACGGACTTCACTGATTTCTTTTTTCCCACCACGCACAGCCAGTAAGTAAGAAGAGGTCTCACGACGGGAGAGATATTTGGAAGCAGTGGAGTTAACCTGCAAAAATAATGATATAAAAAAAAAATTAATTGGTGACTTGTTAAGGTTCTCATTCATCCAGGTCTGGATGGTATATCTGTATATTCTTCATCAGGTCATGATGATCTGTATATTCATTCATCCAGGTCTGGTTATCTTAATATTCTTCATCCAGTCTGGATGGTATATCTGTAATATTCATTCATCCAGGTCATGGATGGTGTATCTGTATATTCATTCATCCAGGTCATGGATTATATCTGTAATATTCGATTTCATCCAGGTATCAGGTATAATCTGTATATCATTCATCATTGTTCATGCATGGTATATCTGTAATATCATTCATCCAGGTCATGAAGTATCTCTGTAATATTCATTCATCCAGGTCATGGATGGTAACTCTGTAATATTCATTCATCCAGGTCGGATGGTATATCTGTAATATTCATTCATCCAGATGATGTAATCTGTAATTTCATTCTCCAGGTATGAGGTATATCTGTAATTTCATTCATCAGGTCATGGTATATCTGTAATATTCATTCATCCAGTCTGTACAATCTGTATATTCATTCATCCAGGTCATGGTATACTGTAATATTCATCCATCCAGGTCATGGTATATCTGTACTATTCCTCACATCCGGTCACGGTAATATCTGTAATATTCATTCATCCGGTCACGGTATTATCTGTAATTTCATTCATCCAGTCACGGATATCTGTATATTCATCCCTCCAGTCATGGTACATCTGTATATTCATCCATCAGTTCATGGTACATCTGTAATATCATTCATCCAGGTCATGGTACATCTGTAATATTAATTTCCAGGTCATGGTACATCTTAATTTCATTCATCCAGGTCATGGTACATCTGTAATATTCATTCATCCAGGTCATGGTACAATCTGTAATATTCATTCATCCAGGTCATGGTATATCTGTAATATTCATCCATCTCAGGTCATGGATATCTGTAATTTCATTCATCCCCAGTCAGGGTATATCTGTAATATCAATCCATCCGTTCATGGTATTTGTAATATTCATTCAAATCCAGGTCATGGTATATCTGTAATATTCATTCTCATTATGTACGATCATTCACCAGGTCATGGTATATCTGTAAATATTCATCACCTGGTCATGGTATATCTGTAATTTCATTCATCCTAATCTGTATATCTAATATTCATCCATCCAGGTCATGGATGAATGAAATAATTAGTACCTAGAAATCCCAATTAGCATATCACAGCCAGTGTTAAGGGTAATGCATAGGTTATAGGAACACCCAGGGTAAGTGGCTAAAGGGTTTCTAAACACCTCTTAGCCCACTATCGCAATCACCCCTTAACACCTTGCTGTTATATGCTTAATTGGATTTCCAGGGTACATAATTGCCACAGATTCTTGTACAAGTCATTCTGAATTGAGAAAGCCAGTCGGATGTCTAGTGCGAAGCGTCTTCAAGAACTAAACTTCAAGTCAGTTGATCTAATTGAATACAACAAATATTTCATTGGTGGGTTTGTTTTTTTTATGTCCTATTTGTGAATAGAATGTCTTCTCCAAAGACAAATCATCCTCCCATCTCCCCCATTAAAGTACCCAGGGTGAAGACGTGAACTGGTATCAAAATAGATAAAATAAGGGAAAATTTAAGCTTGCTTGGCCCAGTCCAGTATGCCTACCAGAGTGTCTAGTGGCCTATGGAAAGTCATGATCTGCAAGAAGCACGTCTTCCTGTTGGCCATGCCCGAACTCAGAATTGTGGGGGTGAGACCAAACCTAGTGATTTTATATTTAGGTAAAAGGAGATTTTCTCTTCTTGTGTAACATATACCCTCTACTGATTCATTCTATCACTTGAAACAGTCAAATGCAGGAAACATTAAAAGGAGCTTGCCTATTAAGACTGATGTGTTTGATGCAGATGTCGGCTTCCCAAAAGCAGGTTGTAGTTTTTGTGCTGAAGACACGTGTTCCTTGGCTAGGCAGGTAAAATTCAGCACACAATTGGGAGACATTTCTATTTGATAGGGAATGTTTGTCTTTAAGGAGCTCTGGAGAACTAGGATAGAAGTAGTGGATAATTTATAAATGAGCTGACTATTCACTTTGTAGAAGGGATTTACTCTTGTAATTTGCGAGTATAAAATGGATAAAGCCTTGACTAGTTTGCACATTTCTATAATAGCAGAGCTCCCTAGCACAATTATGTAAAGACACATAAACCGAAATTAACATTCTTCTTTATTTCTACTAAGTTGTTATTGTATTATCAGCTTAGTGCCCATACATCTTTATAATCTTGCAGAGCAGTTACAAGAGAGTAGGAGGCCAGTCAGGAGTTACCCCACCACATGCATATGGAATCTGCCATCATATTTGTAATGGCGGTCACATTTGTGCGGGAACCTACACTGCCCATGTATATAATGAATATTCAATTTCTCCCAACTAATTTTTGATTCATTGCAACTAAAAAGCATTGAGATAAGTTTCATTTTAACAAACTACGACTCAGGAATAATGAGACTTTGTCCCGCCTAAGGACAGGGCACATTAAATACACTTTGGAATTCAATGATCTGTGGTAACAGAACTAGGCCTGAGCCTTGTAATCTAAATGGTCATAGGTGGATTTGATATTAAATCAAACTGATTAAATCCAATTAAAAATCACTAGTCAGTAGGCTTGATTTAAATCATAGTTTCCTACATAAAACTAGATTCTTGCTGGTTTAACTTAAATGCTCCAGTAGACAGGAATTTCTTTAGAATACGTAACAATTATCAATAAGTACTGTACTCACTGAAACCATTATACATTACAGCTACCCTATGTTATTTGCTTAAAACAAACACCAGATCTCATTCCACCACAACAATCAGAAAAATATTGTTTTCTATTCTATTCACTGAACTTCTTGAAATTAGCCCTAAGGGATGATTATTATTATTATATATTTACATTACATGTTAAATTCTACACCTATGGGGCCCTGCCCTGAAGAGCTTGCATCTAAGCACATTATTTGACACATACAACCTATCAGTATGTCTTTATGATGTGGGGGAACCGAATTGCCTGAGGACACCACGCCAGCCGGGAGAACATCCATATTTTATGGTTTTTAGAATCATAGATTAAGGTCCTTTTTCTCAACTCATGTTCAATGTATGAACAATTTTGCTGAGGCGTGTGATCTCTACTGAGTTCAAATTCAGTTTCAGAATCTGGGCAAAAGTAACGGCAAGACATCTGTGGATAATATCGATTGAGGCCCGGTAGAAACTGCCACATAATCTTATAAAACCTCTGGAGAGAAGAGCTGTAATGTGGTTAATGGGTTCATTACCACATAAAATTAAATATAAAGCCTTTATTCTACATAATTAAAAAAACCATCACATGTTTATAAATAAAGACATGTACCGCTGTTCTGCTTCCTATCAATGGATTGACGCGCCCATATAACTGCCTTACTAGATAAAAGAAAATCAATTTTTACTTCTAAAGTAGGCCTTTGTTAAATTCAAAACACATGTACGAATCCATTAAGGTTGGATGTCCATTAGTGGTAGTCCTGGAGGGCGTCTTTACGTGAACCATGAATTTCCTTTTGGAGGGTGAACAAGCCTGTTAACTTGACATTTCTTAATAGATTAATAAACAAAGATTGCTATTTTGTGATTGCAGATTTGGACATATTGAAGAAGGGAAAGTTGAAGGCCATAATAGCCGGCTACAGTAGTTCAGGCTCGAGTATGACAGCAATTAATTAAAGGGAAATTAATGGCAAAACATGTTTTAAAGTGTGAGTATATTCCCCATTGGGAAGGAAAGCATTATCTACTTGTGAGTTGATCAAAAACACCCACCACTCTGTTTTTTGGGGCCCAAGCATCTCTTCCATCGATAAGTCAGAACCAGGGGAGCAACCAGGGGAGACAAATCTCGGTTAATTTCCCTATGACAGATGAGCCTCCTCCCCAGAAAACCTCTGTGGATGAAGCACAAATAGGGAACTGTAGTTTTTTGGTTATTCTTTTTGTTTCTAATCATGAACGTCAAAAGGGGTAATGTTGGAGGGTATAGCAACCCCCCTACCCTAATGGTACCCAGGGGAGGACCTAAACCAACCAAGTCTCATCCTTTGCGTTTGCCAAAATCTGACTCACCATACGTCAAGATCTGGATCATATGCTTGTCTCTAGCCCTGCCCCCTCTCAGAATCCCACCGTTAGTCAATTGGAAGATGCCACTCTGCAAGGAGTTCCTCATTGGACATTCCAGGGTTTCACTACTCTTAGAACGGGGGGTGCTAGACTGGCACTCGAATCCAGACTTTGGTAGGCATGGATCGGATTCAGGGCTACCTGGGGGTGGTGGGGTGGTTACATGCCCTCCATCAACAACATGTGCAGAGCTACCAGTGGAGGATAATTAAGGGAACCTTAGGTAGGGGTTTGGGGGCACTACAGTTGCCCCTTTAAAGCATGTGTCAAATAGGGGGATACGTGACTGAACGTAAGCCATCAACCATGGCAACGAGTGAAGTTTGACAGCTCAGCAGTGGCATAACTAGGAATCAACTGGGCCCCCCAGCAAGCTATGATGGGGCCTCTATCCAGGCTTCATCCACCGTGGGTTTTCTAAGAGGAAATAATGGCGGTCAACAGAAAGAACAAGATGGGGGGGCCCCCCCCCCCCCCCCTGCAATTGCTCCCCTGGAGTTACGCCCCTTAGCAGCCCTCACAGGTATAGGACTCTTAGAAGAATATCCTTTTAATATTTAAGGGCAATTATACCGAAAAAGGTTAGGTTTTTTAAATTGGCCATACTGGAACTATAATTCTTCCCAACCACAACTGGTATCATTTTTTTGTTGATCTGCCCCTATTTCTTTAGATCTCCAATTAAAACTTCTTATATTTCAGCTGTCAAGCATTCCTTGCCTCTCAAAACTATTCTTCTTGTGAGTAGTTTTTACGTAGCTTGTATGTGACAGAGTTTTGACAGTTGGAATGCTGTATGTTGGTGCAGGCTTGACTTTGGTTTGTGGAAAAAGTCATGTCGGTGGAGTGGGTGTGGTTAAACAGGGGGGGGGAGGGGATAGTGCGCCAACACAAAAGGTGGTGGCGGATTGAAGGCATGCGCAACACACACAAATCAGAGTAAGTGCACAACATGTATTCTTAGTGATTAAGATGAGCAAGTCATTATTTTCAGTATAGTGTCCCTTTAATATTTTAATACTTACTTGTTGCCATGGTCTCCCTATACACAGTTCGCTCCCACCCTCTTATCCTGCATGGATCTAACCATCACAGGACTGTCAGGTCTCTATGGATTGCAAGCTTGCATTTAATTGGTACTAGCAGCCTGTGGGTTTTCATATGGTCAATGTTAAAGGGAAGATTAACCTACCCCTATGTACATGACATGGGGATTAGATCCTGGTACCAAGTAGTGTCTTCCATACCCACCCGGAACATAGAATGATAAGGATATTGTATATTACGGGAAGATGACCCTACCTATGTACAATACAGGGGGATTAGATCCTTGGTACCAGGGTCAGTGCCTCCCATAACCACCCTGACATAAATGATAATGGATCTATTGTATATTACAGGGAAGATGAACCTACCTATGTACTATCCCAGGGGGCATTAATCCCTGGTTACCCTACGGTCAGTGCCCCCCATCCTGACATAGGAATGGGTATTAATGTGTTGATAGTTAGTATAGGGTTACAGGGAAGATGACTACCCTATGTACTATACAGGGGGATTAGATCCCTGTACCAAGGTCAGTGTCCCCCCCCCCCCCCCCTCCCCACACTGACATAGAATGACAATGGAATATTGTATATTAAAGTGAAGATGAAACCTACCCTATGTATCTATACAGGGGGATAGTTTCCCTGGTAAACCAATCAGTGCCTCCCACCCTAACTAGAATGATAAGGGAAAGTGTCTATTACAGAGAAGATGAAAAACCTACCCTAGTACTATACTGGGGGATTAGATCCCTGGTACCAAGGTCAGTCCCCCTCCCACCCTGCATAGAGATAATGGATATTGTATAATTAAGTGAAGATGAAACCTACCCTATGTACTTAAATATCATTTTTTGTAGATCTGCCCATTCTTTAGAGATCGCAATGTACAACTTCTTATATTATCAGCAGCTGTCAATCAGGTTCCTTGCTCTCAAAAAACTAATTCTTTCTGTGAGTAGTTTTTTACTGGTAGCTGTAATGGTTTATAGAGTTGTTGACAGTGGGAATGCTGTATGCCTGTGTGCATGCTTGACAGTTGGTTTTGGGAAAAGTCAGGTCGGTGGAAGTGGTGTGTGGTTAAACAAGGGGGGGGGGGAGGGAATAAGTGCTCCAAACAAAAGGTGTGCTGGATTGAAGGCATGCAGCAACACACACAATCATAGTAAGTGCTACTGACATGTATTCATTATAGCTTAATATGAGGCAAGCATTATTTCAGTTAATAGTGTCCCTTTAAAGATTTTAATACATTATTGTTGGCCATGGTCTCCCTATAAAACATTACTCCCACCCTCTAATCCTGCATGGATCTAAACACAAGGACTGTCAGTGTCTCTATGGATTGGGCAGCATTGCATTAATGGTAGCTATAAGCCTGTGGGTTTCATATGTTCACTGTTAAAGGGAAGATTAACCTACCCTATGTACATTACGGGGGATTAGATCCCTGGTAACCAAAGGGTAAGTGCCTCCCATACCACACTGACATAGAATGATAATGGATATTGTATATTAAGGGAAGATGAACCACCACTATGACAATACGGGGGATTAGAATCCTTGGTATCCCAGGTCCAGTGCCTCCCATACCCACCCTGACATAGAATGATCATGGAGACTAATGTATATTACAGTGAGATGAACCTTACCCTATGTACTATACAGGTGGATTAATCCCTGGGTACCAAGGTCCTTGGCCTCCCACACTGACATAGATGACAATGGAATAATTAGTAAATATTACATGAAGATGACCTACCCTATGTTCTATACAGTGGGATAGTTTTCCTGGTACCCACAGGTCAGTGCCTCCCACCCTAACATAGAATTATATGTAATAACTTGATATTACAGAGAGAGACCTACCCTAATTTCCTATACAGGGGGATTAATCCCCTGGTACCAAGTCAGTCCCTCCCACCCTGACATAGAAAGATCATGGAATATTGTATATTAAAGTGAAAGATGAACCTACCTATGTACTATACAGGGGGATTAGTTCCCTGGTGAACCAATGTCATGCCTGGTGCCCTCCCACCCACCCCGCATAGATGATAATGGTATATTGTATATTAGGAAGATGAACCTACCTAGGGTACTAGCAGGGGGATTAGTTTCCCTGGTACCAAGGTCAGTGGCCTCCCACCCCGACATAGAATGATAATGGTATATTGTAATTACACAGGGAAGATGCACCTACCCTATGTTAACTATACAGGGGGATTAGATCCTGGTACACCAATGTCTAGTTCCTCCCACCCTGACATAGAAAGATATGGAATATTTATATTAAGTGAAGATGAACCTGACCCTATTACTATACACAGGGATGTAGTTCCCTGGGACCAAGGTCAGTGCCTCCCACCCTGACACAGAATGATAATGGAATAATTGTATCTTAAATGTGAAGATGAACCTACCTTATGTACTATACAGGGGATTAGTTCCCGGTACCAAGGTCAGTGCTCCCACCCTGACTAGAATGATATGGAATATTGTATATTTAAGTGAAGATTACCCTACCCTATGTCTATACAGGGGGATAGTGTCCCGGAACCAAGGTCATGCGCCCACCCTGACCACAGAATGATAATGGAAATTGTATAATTTACGTGAGGATTCACCTACACCAGGTCTATAGCAGGGAGATTAGTTCCCTGGTACCAAGGTCATTGCTCCCACCCTGACATAGAATGATATGGAATATTGTATATTTAAGTGAAGATTAACCTACCCTATGTACTATACAGGGGATAGTTTACCTGGAACCAAGGTCGTGCCTCCCACCCTACATAGAAATCATAATGGACTAGTTTATAAGTACCCCCCCCTTACTGTCACTTCTTTTCTCCTTCACATAGCGTACTCAATAGGGCTCCTGAACATCGAAGAACCCCACCTATTCGCGCACTGGGCGCCGCATGACAGTCCCGCTCAGGCCTGTTTGGACTGAATACCATTCATAGAACTGGGGGACACTACTACTGCTCACCCTTTTAAAAAATGATTTTAATTATCTCCTCATACCCATACTAACAATCCTGTATCAACACAGTTTCACTATATTCTGCCAAGTTGTATTGTCCCTTGCTCCCCCATCCTCGTTTTTTTTTTACAAGTTGGTTCGTTCCCTTCCGGGGTGCACGTGGGGTCCTGCATGGGAACTTGGAGGTTGGTGGTTCTAATCGGCTGGAGACTGCTCATAGCAAGGATGTCCCAGGGGCCTTTGCGCGTGACATTTCATTTGACTATACTCGTTGAAAGATCAGTTCAGCCGCCAGTGGTTTATATGGAATGTGACAGGGACATTTGCTATTGTTCTGTCTAGTGCAGTCATGTCAAACCTGGGCACGCCAGGTGTTTTAGAAACTACAACTCCCAGCATGCCTTGTTTGCTTTCCTGGAGTTGTAGATACAGACAGTGTAGTGCCCAGGTTGAGCTGGGTCCCTGGTTGCAGAGCTTCAGGGGGAGCTAAGAGTGGACCCTGATAACCGCCTAGCCCTGTGTGATGCATTTCTCAATACTGGCCTATTTAACAGGGGGAAGGTTGCGTACAGTCCAACCTGAATAACTATTGATAAATAGCAATACTTTGTAGATTTTGTGTTTGGAGACATTACACTGATGGTATTAGGTTGGTCACTGCCATATGAATGCAGACTTTCAACTCCAGTGACAATGATATTGAACCTTGACCAACTCGCAGATCACTGTCCCATGGTTTTAGTTTAAAAGATTGTATCGTATGGATACCTTAAATCTAAAGTCATGCCATTCTCTCATTCTCCCAGTTTTAAGTTCTTGTCGGGGCTATTTACAGTTGGGTTTATGTACCTAATGGAAAGTCCGCTAAACGCGCTGTCATATATTCAGAGCCTCAAGCAGTCCTCCAGCTCATGTCCCTTCCCATACAAATGCTACAATGGACCTAAACTAAGTAACGGTAGAAGGAGGTGGTGGGCTAAATCTCAGTGCTGGCAAACAATAAACCGCACGGAAGATGTTGGCTCTGTATAAATCAATAAAATAATACTGCTTTGCATGAAAGCGCTTTAACAACTGCTTGTCCCGTTTTGGCTCCATGTATTTAGGACCCCCAAAGATAATAGTTAATTTTTTAAAGGGATGCAATATGGGAAATTTTGATTGGATGGAGGAAAGGTAACACCATGTAATATTGTGTGATATGTTTAAAATGCAGCTTTCTAATTCACTTCTCCTCGCCTGAGATCAATTTTTAATACTCAGTAATTTGGTTTCCCATTCAAGTTACATTTGTTGACAAAATTTTTTTCAGAACCTGAGTTAAAGCCATAACCATCCACGATACTTGGACATCTACGGACACCCAATTTAATGGCCTGTAATGACTGCTCTGGGATCCACCGGACAATAAGAATTATGCACTACCTTGTGCTCAAGACTTCAACAGACTGCCCTGGTCATCTTGGACACATTTACCTGCCCTCACAGTCTATAAACCCGCTATTCTTTGAATGTAGGTATATTCATCATATATAATTTTTCCCACACTACATATATCTTCACGCTATCAATAAGGTTTCAAAGCTCTTTATATTTCTTTTAACAATGTTGGGGTATTTTATACTCTAAAGGACCTTTCTAGCCTATTGGCATACATTTTACAAATGGTGTTTCTTTATTCACCGGAATGATATTCCAGAATCTTTAGGTTTTTAGCTTTAAACTCTTTAGTGCGAATTATAGTGACTTTTTAAGTGTAGTTTTAGCTAAAGTGGGCACCCGGGGTCAGTACTTATCCAGTATACAGTAATCATCAAATAAAAGTTAAAACACTAACTAAAAAGTTTTGTAAGTTGTAGAATGGACTATTAGATGATCGCAGGAAACTAATATAAAAGGGCCCGGAGGAATGCCACATTTTTCTGTACATGGTACATATTGTGTGTTTTTAGGAGTAGTGTATCTGTGCATACTTGAGGGTCATTTCGTTGTTATAATTGTGGTGTGTTGGTAAATGTGTGCTATTTTCCTTATCTGTTTTGGATTTCAGGCATGTTTTGTGTGGTGTGCCCATTGAAGAACCTGCTTAAAAAAGAGCACTATACTCATGCAAACACTGACCTGCATTCTGGCTCCCTCCCCCGGTCATTTGTCATGACAATTCTCCCATTCGCGACATAGGCCCTATATTTTAAGGGGCGGAGTCGAATACAGCCATTGCTTGCACGATTATATGTTTTGTCCCATATAACAAATTTCATTTTTTCACTTTTATTTCCCTAATAGAAATTATACTTCTACCTTGGCTTCGTGCTTTCACTGCAACTTGCTGACAATGCCCACGTGCTGTTATACACCTTATTGCTTAACCAATTAAAGCTAACTGGACCCGGGGAGCGTCCATGAGGTCTCTGAGTTGGAGGCTGTGCTGCACAGGTAAGTGTCATTCTCACTCTTTATATTTTAGGGAGATTTTTTACTGGGTTGCCTGGCTAATGTATGTTTAGCCTACTTCCCCCCGTTATAATCAGTTGGCAATTATAAGATTATCTTTTGACAGTTGGATCCCATAGGGGGTTAGCACAGTTAGATCACATCTGAATTTGTTTGCTGCAGATTAATAAGCTCTTTTATTACATCTGCCCATAGTGTTTTAGTAAATATAAAGTACTATTTGTGTAGTACAATTCCATCTGGGACATCATCTAGTCAATCTTGTGATTATGATGATTTCGTCTATATCGCACCTGGGCAAAGTAAGGCCAGGGGCCACACGCGGCCTTTGGCCGTTCCTGAACAGGCTCCTCAATAGACCTCGACCCCAAAATGACATAAAATAATGTTCATTGGTTGTCTCAGGCTGGATAATTTGTTTATGAAAACAAATACCGGTAAATGAAGTGATCATAGTGATTACCTGAATTTTTTATGGAACTGATCGGAAATATTACTCACTTATATTACAGTTGCAGCAAATGAAAAAGCATCCAATGGAACTAAGGATTATTAAATCTAAATCTAAAAAATCTTCTTTTGCAATCTCTATAATGAGAACTGTAGTTGAACCTTTTGGTTCTGGCCCTTCATGCCAGTTCAGTGTCCTCATGTGGCCCCCTGGGAAATTTAGTTGCCCACCCCTGGTCTATATCATAAAGGGTACAGTAAATCCCGATGTACAGTAATATTGGGAAACAGATGCTATCACATCTAATAAACAAATTTCCTTAAAGATGTGATACAATTGATAAAACTAATTTTCCCCCCAAACAATTCTGATTAATAAATATGTAAAACTGAAACTCAATGGTAGAGCTGATAGTGTAGTCTCCCACTTACCAGAACACTTTCGTGGATGGCGCACAGTGACATTCATGAACCACTGGTTGACGAGAGGGTATTGTTTGTAACTTTTGTGTGTGTGCTTGTCCTTGTTGTCAAGAATAGTTTAGAAAGGTAAGTTTTATTATTTTATTCTATTCAATTTCAGGACATCTCTGTATGACAGGAGGGGGGATTTCTATTTAGAATGCCCCACTGTCCTTGCACTATCCTGCTTATCACTGGGAGGGGTTTTGTTTCATGCTAGTGCTATGTGTCCCTCTTTTCTTTCTTTAGTTTGTTGGAAGCAAGTCCTGATGTCAACGGTAATGAGATTCAGGGAAGAGCTTGAAGATTACCAACAACAACCTCGAAAGTGTTTAAAAAGTACAAAAGGTGGAGGAGAGCAGCTTTGTAATCTTTGCAGCTGTATTTCTTAGTTGGTAACCTTGTCCTTAACGGGCAAGTTCACAATCCCTAATGAAAACTCTATAAGGTAAATTGCCACACCAAACCCCAAAACTGCAATAGTTATAAAGTCATAGAGGTTTAAGTTTAACATGAATGCTGCCTGATTTAAGCAGCTGGTCATTCATGGAAGTAATTGATGAATATCATAGCCATGACTCATGCTATTCCCTAGCTGCTCCTCTGACTGTAAAAGCTTGGACAGTTTTAAGAGGAGGCAGAACCTTTTGAGAGCAGAGGAAGGGGGAACAATTTGTAGTTTTAGGGTGTGCTTACCTATGTATTTTTTAGTTTGAGATGGTGCACATCCCTTTAAGCAGAATTCCTAGGTGAGGTCTTGAAAGTACATGTTTCCCCCAGCAACAAATCTGTACTTACCTTCCCTGTGTCCCCCAAATCTGGGATTGTTTATAGTTTCTTACCACTGCCCATTGCCCCTAACCCAAGCCTATACATACTTACATTTCCCCTCCTCCCTGGTCTCTCTTCCTCTGAAGTTCAGAGAGCTTTTACAGAGGGCCCACATGGTAAGGGAAGGGTTATGTCATACTGTGTTTTTGTCTGTGTTCCTGGTCCACTACTGCCGTGTTAACAGACATGCAATTTCTTAAGCATTTGTCCTCATTTGTGTGCCTCTTTTCAGTTTCCTGTTTAGCAAGGTGGTTTTATTAAAACACTTGTTTTTTACGTTCCATAGACATTTTTTAAAGTCACACCCATTTGCTAAAAACGGACCACATAGATTTTGGAATGCAATTACATATGTGGGAACTGATTCAGTTTCATTAATGTTACATTACATGGGAATCGCAAAACGCACGGAAAATGGAACACAAAGCACAAGGCAAGGGCTCAGTCCCGTAACTGCTCAACTGAACGTAGCTTGCATCTACGTATTGCCATGTCTTGTGGTGGGAAAATGTAAGTATTATGGGCTTCAGGGTCCAAAGGGAAGTAAGATATATAACACCTCCTCTTGGGGTTTGGGAAGGTACGTATAGGTTTTTTTATAGGGATTGACATTCCCTTAACTGGTCTCTGACCACTTTTAACCTAGGAAATAAAGTATTGAACTGAAGGTCAGAGTGGCTAAAGTTTTTTATAGTGACTTTTATCTGCAAGAGTTTTGCTCTGTACCTGGTATTCTGTCACCCTGTTCATTCTGTGTGGCGGGTACTTGAGGATAGAACATTATCAAGACCTGGCGGGCATTCTTCTTGTGTATGTGTAAGCTATAATGGGCATCTCTTTCTAGAAGTATAAATGCAGAACATGTGATGAAATAACTTTCCCAAGCAAGCTCCATTGTTTATACTGCTGATCTATTTATTGTTCCCATGGTTTCAATATATAAACGTATGTTTGTTTATTGGGCTCAGTGAAGAATATCTGTGGAGAGAAACGTTGATAGGAACTTCTGGAAAACAGAAATGGTTTCGGCAATGCTCCCACTGCAAGTGGTAGTGATTAATTGTCTGACTCTCCCGTTCCTTTACAAGTGTATATGTTGGCTCTGGCCATTTGTATACAATCATGTAGAGGCAACCGCTGTGTTTATTTCCTTGTTTTTGTTAGTTTCTCTAGTCTGTATTAAAGGTTTACACTATATTCCTGCAAGTAACTATATAGTTCCCTTTCCTCCTACTCTTCGTTAACAAAACATGCTCATCTATGTCAGGGATGTGTCAGTAGACACTGACTGAGGGAGGACACAGGAGATCAGTCAGTTACTCTTGAGTGTGGTTAAGCTCGGCACATCTGTTTTAGGCCACTGATCTAACCATATGAAGCACCTGTCAGGCCTTTATTAAAGAGTATCTATACTTCAAAAACTTAATTTTTCTAAATTCATACCTTTAGATAGTGTAATGGTCTGCCTACTCCAACACATCTTTCAGATTTGAAATCTGAGATGTAGATTCCAGAAATCTTCTAAATAACAGCATGTAACAGGGAAAGACCTGTCACTTAAACCAGTATGCTCATTTTTTGTCCCTCTATTGACCTCTTACTAGGATCTCCAAAACGTGTTAAACATTATTACCCAAATCTAATGAGATGTTATCTTATTGGTTTGTCTGTATGCCTGCCTGCTCGCCGTACCATCCGTCCATCTAGGTCTACCACCAGCAGCAGCACACCCATTTTTCAGCAGTGTCGGGAAGATATGTGAATGAGCTTATAGTGTCGGCTGAATAGGCTCAATTATTATGTAAATGAATGTATCCCAGTGTCTGCTGTATTACAGTGGGCCAGTGACTAAGGAGGTGGGGGCCTTGGGAGCTGTTAACTAAACATTGAAAATTCACTAACAAAGCAGGCACAGACACAATGTAAGTTTACCATTGGAAATGTCTCCCCAATTGCACACCCTCCCTATCGTCGCTCCAAATGTGTGCATTAAAACACATTGGTTATCGCCTTTGGGCCTCAAGTTGGAATCTAACCCTTATATTCTCTATCATGTACATAAGAAAATCCTGCATATCGAAATGTACATGTTTTTTGTGTCCGTTTGTATTTGATGGTTATTTCTGCTTCTGATTTTCCTTAGGCCCCAAATCGTTTGTTAGGAAAAAGGAACCAACAGCAAGTTACCTATAAGTACTGTCCGCTAAACCTGGAAACGAACAAGACGAGGCCTCAGAGAGTGAGTATCCTGATGTCAGACAATACGGCTTGCTTATCTGACGAACATTTTGACAGAAAAATCACAAGATGTTTTACATACCTGTTAATAATACATACGTTGGTAAATATGCAATGTATGTAGGACTATAATAGGTTTTTAAGAGGTTCCGGTTATACCATTGCAGGTGTTCATAACACGAAGGTAAGTGTGTGATAATAAGGATTCATCAAGTTTGCATCCATTGATTCAGAGATCAGATCTGAGACCTCTGTCTCTCTCCCAACTTTATTTATGAGACAATGTTTTTCCTTTACAGTGACTGACAATGCAAACATTCCAAACTATGTTACCTGACACCCACATGGCTAAGGAGATATTGAAGCAATTATGGAGAATGAGGTAAAGATTTATCAGTTTCTCCACAAATTACATTAGTTACAAATGTATGTTTGGTATAGTTTATTTTTATACCACTTGGGGGCGCGCGCTGTACAAGTAACAAATACATAAAGTCCATACACGGGGATAAAAACATAGATGATGACAAAAAACAAATGCAGTAAGATGCATCAAAATCTGTTTCCTTTAATTCACCAAATATGAATATATCATATAAAGGACCATGTTTGCAACTGGTATCCAAACGACAGATGGATAAATACTTTTTTTTTTTTTTTCCCCTAGAAAATAAAGAGTAATATTAAAAAGTATACAGAGAAAAAGATATTTCTATCCATCTGCCGTTATGTCACAGTCTGCTATCGTTGAGCTATTTGATACCTTCCATTCAACTTCATGAGTTACGACTATGTAACATAACCTTCTGTGCATCCTTCTGAGTGTATATGAATGGTTTCAATCTTGTTTTTTAGTATGTGTCTTTTGTTTCTTGGATAGTATTGACATTTCGTTTTTACTTTAGTCCCATCTCTTTTCCCATTCCTTTAATTCTTTACTTCCTTGTTCAGATGGGAAATTGGTTGCATTTAATATTCTCAGCCAGGGGTTTGTGTGCTAGTGGCTGTTTTTGTTGAAGGTTTATGGGAATCAAAGGGAGGGATTTGTGTTGAACGCGGATATCTCTGATGAAGTATCATGACTGACACGAAACGCGTCCGGTCCATTGGTGGTCCATTGATTTCACAGTTTATTGATGAAATTATTGCACTTGGGTATGCAAATTGTACACACTGATTGTGAATGAACATCAGAGGTGTTAAATGTAATATTGTAGAAGGACAATGATTTAATGGCTATAAAGGTTTTTATCCTTATATTATCGTGAATATCATTTTTTTCTCCATAGAGAATTGCTTTGAGTTTTTAGGTAGCTACCCATGAGGTGGGGGTATAGATTTACATAAGGAAAGGTGTATTGTAATGTGTGTTAACTATCCTCACTTTTATATCTGGTTGTATTCAATAGATCGACCTGGACTTTAAATGTAAGTTCTTGAAGACGTTTCGCTAGTCAATCCGAATGGCTTTCTCATTCAGAATGCTTGTACAAGAACTGTGGCAATTATGTACCCTGGAAAATCCCAATTAGCATATCACAAGCCAGGTGTTTAAGGGTGTGAATTAGATAGTGGCTAAGAGGTGTTTTAGAACGCCCAGAGTAGGTGTTAAAACAAGCAATTGTAACATGGCAGACAAGTTGGTGGTCGGGGTAACTAATTGCCACAGATTCTTGTACAAGTCATTCTTAATTGAGAAAGCCAGTCGGATGACTAGCGAAACGGTCTTCAAGAACTACATTTCAAGTCCATTTGATCTAATTGAATACAACAGATATACCAATGACCTGGATGAATGAGAACCTACACAAGCATATCTCACTGTTACCTTTAATGACCATCATTAAATGTATATAAGAATAGCAACTGACTATATTAGGTAAAAGACAAAATATACAAAATACATAAACTTACTGAAAAAGCCTGAGTCCCTATTTCAACATGGAATGGGTCAAATAGAAGGTTAAACCACACCCTGTGTCGTCTCCATATGAAAGAAGTGTAATCCAAAAAATGATTCTTCTGCTTACACCGTATGTAGTGCATTGTAATGTGACATATAACGTCAATGTTCTCCCCAGAATTTTTTACAAGCCAGGGTGCATGAAAAAGTAGCCGGGTGGGGGGGGACAAGGAAATTTTTGTTGTGGGGAAAAATGTGCACTGCACTGCTCATTATATAGTTTTAAACAACATCTGCAGGGAATTGTTTGTTCTACAACATCTGAATGTAACCCATGTAAAATGGAATCCAATACAATGTGCCAACCTTTTGTGGCCTTGGGGATCTTGGAAAAGCTAGTTAACATGCTACATAAGCTTACAATTGTAAACAACGGGTCTGGAAACTGGGCAGATTTTGGGCAAGAGTTTTTACTGTTAGTGGCACCCCTATTAAAACCTACATCTACTTTTTTGTTAAATCACAGTGTTCTCTTAACTTTTTTTTCAGCCGGTGGCATGAAAAAGTAGCCGGTGGGCCGCCCGCGTAAAGACCCTAGTGGAGACGCACTGCATAACCCAAGGCGCCTTATATACACCTCCACCTGATGGGGTGTCCAGTAGTAATAAAAGACAAGACATCCCTGGATCTCTATGGTTAGGAGAGAGTGGAAGTGGATTGTTGGTGTGTTTATGGAGTGCAATTGACTAACACCAGATCCTGTGTATAACGGTCCTGTGGTATAAGATCAATTCTGTGTGTAAGAATCCTGTATATAAGATTGGTCCTATGTATAAGAATCCTGTGAATAAGATCCTGTTAACACCTTTTGGGGGACGATTATTGGCAGACCATTTACCTATTGGATACAAAACTCTGAGTGACAGATAGTAACACAACTACAAGACACACATATACATGCCCTGGTCAATATTCAAAGTTGGTGGCACGCATAGACAAGGAACACCCCTGATTCTGCGTTATGTGGGAACCTGTTTATGTGCACTGTCTGCTCTTGTGGCCATACCACCAAAGTAACCCACTTGTGTGCCATGCCTAACCCATAATCATTCCGTTAAGAGGATCTGGTACAAATTGTGGCACGCTGTTCCTGTGTGTATACCTTTTATTCTCCTTTTTACTTTGTATGTTGTTTCTCTGTATTAAACTATGGAGGCTGCTTCTGATAGTATTGATTTATATCCCTCCTGTCCTTGTACCTGCAGATGAAAATGCCCCAATTAGACTCAGTACTCTACCAGGCCCCAATTGCCAAACCTATTTTTTAAAACCCGATCCATTTTATAGGGTACCGAGGGAGTGGACTGATTGGCTAGAACAAATTGAATTGGCAGTCACACTATTATGGTTTGGGGATGAAGTGCTTGCCTTGCAAGTCCTTAGTCTTTTGCTTAGTGGTACAGCAGGCAGGTATACCAAGGATTTACACACTGTGTTGTTTTTTTTGTGGCTCTTCTTGGGGATGGGGTGGAATATCGGGGGGGGCTATTAACCAAGGCTTCGCAGGTGCTCCCCTCCCTTGGTCCCTACCCAGGTATTTTAAAGCTATAAGCCCCAGCAAAGAAACTGTGAGGGGCACCTTGAAGTGTACATCCAAAGTCTTTATTAATCACACATACACAACGTTTTCACCACACCTTGCTATACCAATGATTTACTTAATACTTTTTTTTTCACTTAGATCTGAATCAAACCTTATATGAAGGATAATCCTTTTCTTTACGTAACTGGGAATGAGAAATGTTTGTTTATACCATTAGATTATTAGGGCAATGCTATTACAATAACATGATTCTGTGAGTACATTCTGTTATCATATATGAGGTAACCTTCACGCACTTTGCCGTGGTGAATACAATAAGTAATATCGAACCCAGCATTGTCTCTCCTCAGACCTGCAGGATTATCCTATTTGGTTCCTCCTCTTGATGCTGGTGACTGTCTGCGTAACATTGTGTTAAAAATATTCCTGTTTAAGATTCTATATCCACTATATCCACACATAGCAAAACATACAATCATTTTCATTGTGCATCAACGGGCCCTTTTGCTAGTTTCCCAATACTTTACATTATTTTGTTGCTTTATAGTTTTTCTTTTTTCTCTTGTGTCCGGTATCCGTTGTTTCACTACTTTTGCCTGAATCAGTCTTGCTTGTGTTTCCTTGCAGATTCTTCCTAATCACCTGTTTTCTTGGGATAGGAGCTGATGGGGAGTTGGCGTTTACGCCAGACATGTTCTTTCTTTCTGGAACTTATTGTTGTACCTTCCGTCTGGTAACGAAATCGTCCCTAACTGATTTGTCTTGTATAAACAACCTTGTTCATTTCTTTACAACTCACATCCAAACCTAGGAGATAATCATCTCTAAATGCAGGGTTAAAATGCAGGAAGCAAGCCTTTA
Organism: Hymenochirus boettgeri; assembly: GCA_019447015.1. Taxonomy (NCBI): domain Eukaryota; kingdom Metazoa; phylum Chordata; class Amphibia; order Anura; family Pipidae; genus Hymenochirus; species Hymenochirus boettgeri. Next base: position 36,413,361 of record CM033469.1, read on the forward strand.
TACACAAAAATCTAAAATGTAACACAAAATTGTCTGCCTTCAGACTCATACTTTTCTGTGTTGATGGATTTCACGTACATGGTTTTTAATAACAATCTGTGGTTTTGTGTAAGTTATGTCACCTGTTGACCCCTATCTCCGAACTACTTACTGTGTATTCTACATTCTGGACCCATTGTCTCCTGCTTCCTGTGGTGCGTCTCTGCAGGCTCCAATAAGCCCCATATCTCATATTTAACTGCTGCTTGTGAGAAGTTATAAACCCAACCCGCATTTTCTGATTTGGTCTGCTTTCATGTACTCGCAACTTGTCTGCCCAGCATTTTAGCCACACCCCATCCACGCAGCAATTCTTTTTTTATCCAGCCATTAGTCTGTTGGCACTGGTAACCTTCCTTAGTTGTCTGTGTGGAACTTTCCAGCATAAAGTTTTTCAGCAGCTTGACGCCCAAGTACAGGTTATGGAGGAAGCAGGGTGTAGATGTCACCAAGCTAACGAAAGCAGGAGGAGTTTACATTTCAAATTTTCAGCAATATAACTTCTCACAAAGCAGCATTATAATTGAGATATGGGTCTTATTTGGAGACTGCAGACGTAGGCACCGCGACAGGAATGCAGAGACATGTCCAGATGTAATATACACATTAGTAGTTCGGAGATAGAGGTGGTAACAAGGTTACATAACTTTAACACCAACACAGATGTTTTATCAAACACACATGTACGTGAATCCCATCAATACCAGAAAAGTATGAGTGGGGGCGGTGGGAAAGGCAGACCATTTGGTTTACATTTAGATTTTTTGTCATAAAGAGCTTGCTCCTAGCTTTAACCTGCAATTTAGAAGCTTTTTATCTCATAGTTTGGATGTTGAGTTTGTCAAGAAATAACAAGGGGGGGTTTATCAAGACATTCATAATAGGGACGATTGCGTTACCTTAGACGGAGGTACAACAATAAGTTCCAGACAGACCTGGCGTAAACTCGCAACTCCCATCAGCTCCTATCCCCGAAAACAGGTGATTTAGGAAGAATCTCTGCAAGGAACAAGTCGAATACTGGATTCAGGCAAATGTGAACAACTGTATACCGACACAAGAAGAAAACTATAAAGCAACGAAAATAATGTAAATTTATTGTGAACTACAAAAGTGTGCCTTTGCATGCAAACATGGAAATGATGTGTATTTTTGCTATGTGTGGATATGTGGATATAGGAATCTTTACACAGAATATTTTAAACTGTTACGCAGACAGTCACCAAGCATCCAGAGGAACCAAATAGATAATCCGCAGGTCTGAAGTAGACACATGCTGTTATTACCTTATTAGTTATTCACACGTCAGTGGTGAAGGTACCTCATATATTATAACAGAATGTACCTCACAGCTCATGTTCTTGTAATGCATTGCCCTAATAATCTTAAGTATAATCAAACATTTCTCATTTCCAGTTTACGACAGAAAAGGATTTCTCCTTCATATACTGTTTTATTCAGATCTACTTGAAAAAAGTATTACAGTAAATCTTGTAGAGCACAAGGTGTTGTGAAAACTTTGTGTATGTGTGATTTAATACAAGACTTTGAGATGTACACTTCAAGTGTGCCCTCACAGTTTCTTGCTTGTGCTATAGCTTTAATCCTGGGTATAGGACCAAGTGAGGGAGCACCTTGCGATGCCATTGGTTAATAGCCCCATAAGAGCCACAAAAAAACAACAACATTGCTGTAGATCCTTGGTATACCTGCCTGCACCTTTACCACTAAGGCAAAGGCTAAGACTTGCAAGCAGCACTTCATCCAACATTAATAGTGGCTGCCAATTCAATTTGTTCTACCAATCAGTCCACTCCCTAGTTACCCTATTAAAATTGATCGGGTTTAAAAATAGGTTTTGGCAATGGGCCTGGTAGAGGCTACTGAGGTCTAATTGGGGCATTTCCATCTGCAGGTTACAAGGACAGAGGATATAAATCAATACTATCAGTAGCAGCCTCCCTAGTTTAATACAGAGAACAAACCTACCAAAGTAAACGGGAGAATAAAATGGTATTAACAGCACTCTGCCACCAATTTGTACCAGATTCCTCTTAACGGAATGATTATGGGTAGCAGGCACACGTGGGTTACTCTGGGGTCGGCACAAAGCAACAGTGCACATAAACAGGTTCCCCACATAACAGGCAGTAATCATGGGTGTCCTTGTCTATGGTGCACCCTTTGAAATTTGACGCAGGCTGTATATGTGGTGGTCCTTGTAAGTTTGTGTACACTTTCTGTCACCTCAGAGTTTGTATCCAATAAAAGGGGAATGGTCTGTCCAATAACTGTCCCTCCAACAGGGGTAACAGGATCTTATTCCATGATCTTTATACATGGGACCAATCTAATATACAGTATCTTACCACAGAAATTGATCTTATACACAGGACCGTATCACAGTATCTGGTGTTGTAGCAATGTCACTCCATACACACCACAATCCACTCCACTTTCTCTCCTAACCATAGAGATCAGGGATGTCCTTGTCTTTTTATTAACTACTGAACCCCCTGAGGCTGGAGGTGGTAGATAAGAGCCTTGGTGTATTGCATTGTCTCCCTAGGTCTTTTTGTCCGGGCGGCCCACCCGGCACTTTTTCATGCCACCGGCTGGAAAAAATTCTTCAGAGACCACTTGTGATGTAAAAAAAATTGATGTATGTTTAATAGGTGTGCCAATATATCAGTAAAACTCTTGCCAAAACTGCCCAGTCCAGACCCTTTGTTTACACTTGTAAGCGTAATTTTAGCATGTTAACTAGCTTTTCCAAGATCCCCAAGGCCCACAAAGGTTGCACATGTACTTGTCTTCCATTTTTACATGGGTTACCTTCAGATGTTGTAGAACAACCATTCCCTGCAGAAATGTTGTAAAACTATATCATGAGCATGAGCAGTGCACATTTTCCCACCAACAAATTTCTTGTCCACCCCACCCGGCTACTTTTTCATGCCACCCGGCCTTGTAAAAAAATTCCCTGGGGAGAACACTGCTATATGTCCATACAATGCAACATCACATCCTGTGTAGCAGACAGAATCATTTTTTGGATTACACCTTCTCTTTCATATTGGGAGCAGACCACAGGGGTGTGTTTTAAACCTCCTATTTTTGACCCTTTCCTGTTAAATAGGGATCTCAGCTCTTTAAGTAGTTTATGTATTTTGTATATTTTTGTCTTGTACCTAATAAAGTCATGCTATTCTTTATATACATTTAATATGGTCATTTAAATGGTAACAGTGCGATAGCTTGTGTAGGTCTGTCATTCATCCCGGTCATGGTATATCTGTTGTATCATTAGATCAACTGGAACTTGAATGTAGTTCCTTTGAGACGTTTCGCTAGTCCCTCCGACTGGCTTTTTCTCATATCAGAATGACGTTGGTACAGAATCTGTGGCCAATTATGTACCCGACACCAACTGTCTGCATTACAATGCTGTTTTAACACCTTACTCTGGGCGTTCCTATAACACCCTACCACTATCTAAAGCACACCCTAACACCTGGCTGTGGATATCTAATTGGGATTTTTTCCAGGGTACATAATTGCCACAGATTCTTGTCCAAGTCCCTTCTGAATTGAGAAATCCAGTCGGATGACTAGCGAAACGTCTTCAGACACATTCAAGCCCAGTTGATCTAATTGAATACAACAGATATAACAGTGAGATAGTACACACATACATATACACCTTTCCTATGTAATATTATTACCCCCACCTCATTGGTAGCTCCTAGAAACCAAAGCAATCTCCCTATGGAGAAAAAAATAGATTTATATACTATAAGGATAAAACCTTTATAGCCATTAAATCATTGTACGTATCCAATATCTACATTTAACAACCTCTGATGTTCATTCACAATCAGTGTGTCACTTTGCTACCAGTTGCAATAATTTCATCAATAAACTGTGCAATCAATGGCCAACCAACATGGACCGGACGCGTTTTCGTGTCAGTATGACACTTCATCAAGATATCGCGTTCACCACAATCCCTCCCTTTATTCCCATAAACCTCACAAAAACGCCAATAGCACACAACCCCGGCTTGAGAATATTAATTCAACCAATTTCCTCTGGTTGGTACAGGGATACTATATAATATTGAGAATTACTGGTATTAATACATATAATGTAGTTCTGGTTGGTACTGGGATACTATATAATATAGTGAATAATGCACCCCCTACTGTAAATTATAAGGATATTAGAAGTCACGGAGGAGTTCCGTGACCATATAAAAGCACGAGGCCGCAGGCCGAGTACCTTTTATACAGGGCGCAGAACTCCAAGGTGACTTCTAATATCCGAATATTTTACTGTAGGGGGTGCATTATTTAGTATAATCCACCCCCTCATTTGAGAACCATCCAGGCCCTTGCCTTGCCTTGTCCTCTCCTCTCACCCTGTCTCACTTCCAACCAGTCCATGTACTTTTCCACTTTAGGTTTGACAGCTTAACCCTCTGATACTCTCCACCTTGCCGTACTTCCCACACTCGTATTACTTTATTTAGGCTTCCACTGCCTTACCTTTCTCTGCCTACTCCCCACCTCTGTTACTTTTCCATCTAGGTTTTTGTGTTTGCATTCTGTTTCACGGACTTACGCGGCTTCCGCACCACTGTGTTATGCGCGGGACTCACACTCCTTTTACATATAAAAGGAAAAAGGTGAGAGCGCCATACACAGTGGTGCGGAAGCCGACGTAAGTCCGTGAAACAGAATGCGAACACACTAAACCAATGGAAAAGTAAACAGAGGTGGGGAAGGAAGTGAGACAGGGGGAGAGAAGAGGGTAAGGCACAGGTCCGGAAAGATATAATGGCGCGCTACTACAGTGTAGCGCGCCGATTAAAGATTATTATTTACTGTTTGGCCCATAGGAATCCATGGAAGGGGTGGATTATTTGAGAATTCCTGGGAGAATAAATATACTGTAGTTCTGGTTGGTACAGGGACACTATAATATTGAGAATTACTGGTATTAATACATATACTGTAGTTCTGGTTGGTACAGGGACACTAATATTGAGAATTACTGGTATTAATACATATATTGTAGTTCTGGTTGGTACAGAGATACTATATAATATTGAGAATTACTGATATTAATACATATACTGTAGTTCTGGTTGGTATGGGGATACTATATAATACTTTAGTTTTTCTTTTAAAGACTACCAAGCAGTATATTGAATGGTACATCTGTCATCAAAAATCAGCCTTCCTTACGACATCGGCGGACTGAGCAGCGTTAACAGGTTGTTCATTAACTCCAGGACATTCATATTCGTTCTGTCTCAGCCAAAAGGGGATGGTCCACCCAAATGTCCCCATTTGGATGAATATAGGTAATTAATGCACACAACTTTATTTTATACCTTTACTCCATTAAACAGCCTGATGTGGATGTGCATTTACCAGACATGACCTCTGACCGACTTCTGTAACAGTTCCTGCACAGTAATGTGACTTAGATGGAAGCCACAGATATAGCAAAAAAGAAACGGCACTGCATCAACCAGGAAAAGAACAAGAGAACTCCGGATACAACATGAATAAATGAAATCACAGCTTTATTAACAATACGCCTGACGCGTTTCAGACCTCCAGGTCCTTAATCATGGATGGAAGCCACCATGGCAGCATTTGCAGTGACTGCTTATGAGCCAGACACCCTCTGGCCACCAAGTCTAATAGATATGTCCATGCAGTAACTAAGGACTGTCATAGCCCCATATTAAATTTCCCAGCAAAATAAAAAAAAAAAGAGAGAAACAAAAACTTGTCTTTTAAAAGGGCATGTTCACCCTTGAAACTAAAAACTGGCGACTTGTCTGTTATCAGCCCTCAATTCCAACTGCTATTTTTACCAGTTTATTACATGCATTTGTAACCAGATATTTATTAATAACTTCTATTTCTTTCTGGCAATGAGCTTTTTATTAGATTGAGCGTGTGCAAAGGAGGCAGGGGAAACAGCAGTCAATCATTTACTAAAGGAGGAGACAGCTTACTCTATGTACGTATGGAGGCAATAGCTATGCTTATATATCTGGTTAATAATACATGTAATAATCTGCAGAATATTAGTTGGGGTTGGAGGTTGATAATCAACAAGTGACCATTTTTAATTTTGACGGTGGATATGTCCTTTAAATTGCTTTTTAATATTCTAAAGATTCACAGGGTTATTCAATAAAAGTTCTTATTGTTTAAAATAGTGCTAATTTTGCCCCAACCAATCAGATCTTATTTAACATTTGAAAGCTAACATCTGATTGGTTGGGGCAAAATTTGCACCAATTTAAACAATAAGAACTTTTATTGAATAACCCTGTATGTTTCTAACAAGCTGGGGAACCAGGAAAAAAACACAATGTTACATTATATATAGACAAATGTTTTATTGTTTCCATAAGGGAATACATAAATCACTCTGTATACGATGAACCCAGACAGCAGGGCCTACACTCTGAGATTGGTGCGGTCGTGGTATTTTTGATAGGGATCATTAATATACCAGTTGCGTCTCTTCCAGAAGGAGGTTGTCATCTTATCAAGGAGCTTACATTGGGTCTTGTTACAAATCACGTGTTCTCGCAGACGTTTTTTCCTGGCAGCTGTTTTTTTCCACAACTTCTTTTTGTAGCCAGCCTTTTGAGATAGGAACAGGTACACAGCAAGTTTTACAAAAAAAATTCTTACAAGGAATAGCCATAAATAGACGCAAAACAAACCACCATTTTTGTACCTTTCTTCTGACCCACAACCCGCAGTGCAGACGCAAAAAGCGGTCAGGTACGGACTTCACTGATTTTCTTTTCCCACCACGCACACCAAAGTAAGTAAGAGGTCTCACCGACTGGGAGAGAATATTTGGAAGCAGTGGAGTTAACCTGCAAAAATAATGATATAAAAAAAAAATTAATTGGTGACTTGTTAAGGTTCTCATTCATCCAGGTCATGGATGGTATATCTGTAATATTCATTCATCCAGGTCATGGTATATCTGTAATATTCATTCATCCAGGTCATGGTATATCTGTAATATTCATTCATCCTGGTCATGGTATATCTGTAATATTCATTCATCCAGATCGTGGTATATCTGTAATATTCATCCATCCAGGTCATGGTATGAATGAAAATAATTATGTACCCTAGAAAATCCCAATTAGCATATCACAGCCAGGTGTTAAGGGTGTAATTGCATAGGTGTTATAGGAACACCCAGGGTAAGGTGTGGCTAATAGGGTGTTCCTAAAACACCTCTTAGCCACTATCCAATCACGCCCTTAACACCTGGCTGTTATATGCTAATTTGGATTTTCCAGGGTACATAATTGCCACAGATTCTTGTACAAGTCATTCTGAATTGAGAAAGCCAGTCGGATGTCTAGCGAAGCGTCTTCAAGAACTAAACTTCAAGTCCAGTTGATCTAATTGAATACAACAAATATTTCATTGGTGGGTTTGTTTTTTTTATGTCCTATTTGTGTAATAATGAATGTCTTCTCCAAAAGGACAAATCATCCTCCCATCTCCCCCATTAAAGTACCCAGGGTGAAGACGTGAACTGGTATCAAAATAGATAAAATAAAGGGAAAAATTTAAGCTTGCTTGGCCCAGTCCAGTATGCCTACCAGTAGTGTCTAGTGGCCTATGGAAAGTCATGATCTGCAAGAAGCACGTCTTCCTGTTGGCCATGCCCGAACTCAGGAATTGTGTGGGTGAGACCAGAACCTAGTGATTTTATATTTAGGTAAAAAGGAGATTTTCTCTTCTTGTGTAACAATATACCCTCTACTGATTCAATTCTATCACGTGAAACATTCAAATGCAGGAAACATTAAAAAGGAGCTTGCCTATTAAGTACTGATGTGTTTGATGCAGATGTCGGCTTCCCAAAAGCAGGTTGTAGTTTTGTGCTGGAAGACAAACGTGTTCCTTGGCTAGGCAGGTAAAATTCAGCACACAAATTGGAGACATTTCTTATTTGATAGGGAATGTTTGTCTTTAAGGATCTCTGGAGAACTAAGGATAGAAGTAGATGGATAATGTTATAAATGAGCTGACTATTCACTTTGTAGAAGGGATTTACTCTGTAATTTGCGAGTATAAAATGGATAAAGCCTTGACTAGTTTGCACATTTCTATAATAGCAGAGCTCCCTAGCACAATTATGTAAAGACACAATAAACCGAAATTAACATTCTTCTTTATTTCTACTAAGTTGTTATTGTATTATCAGCTTAAGGTGCCCATACATCTTTATAATCTTGCAGAGCAGTTACAAGAGAGTAGGAGGCCAGTCAGGGAGTTACCACCGCATATTGGAATCTGCCAGCATATATGTAATGGCGGTCACATTTGTGCGGGAACCTACACTGCCCATGTATATAATGAATATTCAATTTCTCCCAACTAGATTTTTGATTCATTGCAACTAAAAAGCATTGAGATAAGTTTCATTTTAACAAAACTACCACTCAGGAATAATGAGACTTTGTCCCCCTAAGGACAGGGCACATTAAAATACACCTTGGAATTCAATGATCTGTGTAACAGAACTAGGCCTGAGGCCTTGTAATCTTAAATGGTCATAGGGTGGATTTGATTTAAATCAAACTGATTTAAATCACAATTTAAAATCACTAGTCAGTAAGGCTTGATTTAAATCATAGTTGTCTACATAAAGACTAATTCTTGCTGGTTTAACTTAAATATGCAAGTAGAGGAAGATTTCTAGAATAATTACAATTTCAATAAATGTACTCAACTGAAACATTAACATTACAGCATATGTTATTTGCTTAAACAAACATCCAGATCTATTCCACCAAACAATCAGAAAAATATTGTTTCTATTCTATTCACTGAACTTCTTGAAACTTAGCACTGAAGGGATGATTATTATTATTATATATTTACAATTACATGTATAAATTCACACCAGGCCCTGCCCTGAAGAGCTTGCAATCTAAGCACAATTATTTGACACATACAACCTATCAGTATGTCTTTATGATGGTGGGGGGAACCGGATTGCCTGGAGGAAACCCACGCAAGCACGGGGAGAACATACATATTTATAGGTTTGTAGAATAATAGGATTAAGGTCTTTTTCTCAACTCTGTTCATGTTATAACAATTTTGCTGAGGCGTGTGATCTCTACTGAGTCAAATTCAGTTTTCAGATCTGCAAAAGTAAACCAAGCATCTGTGATAATATCTTGTAGGCAGAGAAACTGCCCAATAATCTTAGAAAAACCTCTGGGAGAGAACGACATTGTAAATGGATTAATGGAGTTTATTTACCCAAAAAATTAAACATATAAAGCCTTATTCTACATAATTAAAAAAACCATCACAGTGTTTTATAAATAAAGACATGTACCTGTTCTGCTTCCTTCAGAATGGATGGACAGCCCAGATAACTGCCTACAGAGAAAGAAAATAAATGTTGACTTATAAAGTATGGCCTTTCTTAGAATTCAAACAACATGTAACGAATCCATTAAGGTTGGATGTCCATTAAGTGTTAGTCTGGAGGGTGTCTACGTGAACCAGGATTTCCTTTTGAGGGTGAACAAGCCCTTTAACTTGACATTTCTTAATAGATTATAAACATTGCCTATTTTGTGATTGCAGATTTGTACATAAATTGAAGAAGGGAAAGTTGAAGGCCAATAAGTAGCAGGCTACAGTAGTTCAGGCATAGAAGGATGACAGCAATTAATTAAAGGGAAATTATGGCCAAAAATAATGTTTTAAAGTGTGAATGTATATTCCCCAGGGAGGAAGGAAAGCATTCTCTACTTGTGAGTTGTCAAAAACAGCCCACCACTCTGTTTTGGGGCCCAAGCATCTCTTCCATCTATAAGGCAGAACCAGGGGAGCAACCACAGGGGAGACAAATCTCCTTATTTTCCCTATGACAGATGAAGCCTCCTCCCAGAAAACCTCTGTGGATGAAGCACAAATAGGCAGAACTGTAGTGTTTGTTTATTCTTTGTTGTTTCTATCAGTGAACGTATAAAAAGGGGTAATGTTGGAGGGTATGCAACCCCCCTACCCTAATGGTACCCAGGGTGAGGACCTAAACCACCAAGTCTTCATCCTTGCGTTTGCCCAAAATCTGACTCACCAGACCTTCAAGATCTGGATCATAGTGCTTGTCTAGCCCTGCCCCCTCTCAGAATCCCACCGTTAGTCAATTGGAAGATGCACTCTGCAAGGAGTTCTCATTGGACAGTCCAGGGGTGTCACATACTCTTAGAAAGGGGGGTGCTAGACTGGCACTGGGATCCAGACTTTGAGGCATGGGGAGTCGGATTCAGGGCTAACCCGGGGGGTGGTGGTGGGTGGTTTACATGCCCTCCATCAACACATGGTGCAGAGCTACAAGTGGAGGATAATTAAGGGAACCTTAGGTAGGGGTTTGGGGCACTACAGTTGCCCTTTAAAGGCAGGTGTCATGCAAAAAATAGGGGGATACGTGGACTGAACTGTAAGCCATCAACCATGGCACGAGTAGAAGTTTGACAGCTCAGCAAGTGGCATAACTAGGAATCACTGGGCCCCCCAGCAAAGCTATGATGGGGCCTCTATCCAGGCTTAATCCACAGTGGTTTTCTAAGAGGAAGATAGGGCGGTCACAGAAAGAATAAGATGGGGCCCCCTGCAATTGCTCCTCTGGTAGTTATGCCCCTTAGCAGCCCTCACAGGTATGAGGACTCTTAGAAAATATCCTATTTTCATGTCATCCCCGTCAGGGTATATCTTAATATCAATCCATCCCGTTCATGGTATATCTGTAATATTCATTCATCCAGGTCATGGTATATCTGTAATACATTAACCGTCATATGGTCATAATCTGTATACTATTCATTCATCCAGGTCATGGTATATCTGTAAATATTCATCACCTGGTCATGGTATATCTGTAATATTCATTCATCCAATCGTGTATATCTAATATTCATCCATCCAGGTCATGGAGAAATGAAAATAATTAGTACCCTAGAAAATCCCAATAGCATATCACAGCCAGTGTTAAGGGTGTAATGCATAGGTGTTATAGAACACACCCAGGGTAAGTGTGTGCTAATAGGGTTTCCTAAACACCTCTTAGCCCACTATCCAATCACGCCCTTAACACCTTGTGTCTATATGCTAATTGGATTTTCCAGGGTACATAATTGCCACAGATTCTTGTACAAGTCATTCTTTCGAATTGAGAAAGCCAGTCGGATGACTAGCGAACGTCTTCAAGAACTACATTTCAAGTCCAGTTGATCTAATTGAATACAACAAATATTTCATTGGGGTTTGTTTTTTTTATGTCCTATTTGTGAATAATGAATGTCTTCTCCAAAAGGACAAATCATCCCTCCCATCTCCCCCATTAAAGTACCCGGGTGAAGACGTGAACTGGTATCAAAATAGATAAAAATAAGGGAAAATTTAAGCTTGCTTGGCCCAGTCCAGTATGCCTACCAGTAGTGTCTAGTGGCCTATGGAAAGTCATAGATCTGCAAGAAAGCACGTCTTCCGTTGGCCATGCTCCCGAACTCAGAATTGTGGGGGTGAGACCAAAACATAGTGATTTTATATTAGTGTGTAAAAAGGAGATTTTCTCTTCTTGTGTAACAATATACCCTCTACTGATTCAATTCTATCACTTGAAACATCAAATGCAGGAAACATTACAAAGGAGCTTGCCTATTAAGACTGATGTGTTTGATGCAGATGTCGGCTTCCCAAAAGCAGGTTGTAGTTTTTGTGCTGAAGACAACGTGTTCCTTGGCTAGGCAGTAAAATTTCGCACACAATTGGAGACTTTCTATTTGATAGGGAATGTTTGTCTTTAAGGACTCTGGAGAACTAAGGATAGAAGTAGATGGATAAGTTTATAAATGAGCTGAATTACCATTTGTAGAAGGGATTTACTCTTGTAATTTGCGAGTATAAAATGGATAAAGCCTTGACTAGTTTGCACATTTCTATAATAGCAGAGCTCCCTAGCACATTATGTAAAGACACAATAAACCGAAATTAACATCTCTCTTTATTTCTACTAAGTTGTTATTGTATTATCAGCTTAATCTGTAATATTCATTCATCCAGGTCATGGTATATCTGTAATATTAATTCATCCAGGTCATGGTATATCTGTAATATTCATTCATCCATGTCATGGTATATCTGTAATATTCATTCATCCAGGTCATGGTATAGACATCTGTAATAGACATCCATCCAGGTCATGGTATATCTGTAATATTCATTCATCCAAGTCATGGTATATCTGTAGAAAACCGGATTGCCTGGAGGAAACCCACGCAAGCACGGGGAGAACATACATATTTATAGGTTTGTAGAATAATAGGATTAAGGTCTTTTTCTCAACTCTGTTCATGTTATAAACAATTTTGCTGAGGCGGTGTGATCTCTACTGAGTCAAATTCAGTTTTCAGATCTGCAAAAGTAAACAAGCATCTGTGATAATATCTTGTAGGAGAGAAACTGCCCAATAATCTTAGAAAAACCTTGGGAGAGAACGACATTGTAAATGGATTAATGGAGTTTATTTACCCAAAAAATTAAACATATAAAGCCTTATTCTACATAATTAAAAAAACCATCACAGTGTTTTATAATAAGACATGTCCTGTTCTGCTTCCTTCAGAATGGATGGACAGCCCAGATAACTGCCTACAGAGAAAGAAAATAAATGTTGACTTATAAAGTATGGCCTTTCTTAGAATTCAAACAACATGAACGAATCCATTAAGGTTGGATGTCCATTAAGTGTTAGTCTGGAGGGTGTCTACGTGAACCAGGATTTCCTTTTGAGGTGAACAAGCCCTTTAACTTGACATTTCTTAATAGATTATAAACATTGCCTATTTTGTGATTGCAGATTGTACATAAATTGAAGAAGGGAAAGTTGAAGGCCAATAAGTAGCAGCTACAGTAGTTAGGCATAGAAGGATGACAGCAATTATAAAGGGAAATTATGGCCAAAATAATGTTTTAAAGTGTGAATGTATATTCCCCAGGAGGAAGGAAAGCATTCTCTACTTGTGAGTTGTCAAAAACAGCCCACCACTCTGTTTTGGGGCCCAAGCATCTCTTCCATCTATAAGGCAGAACCAGGGGAGCAACACACAGGGGAACAATCTCCTTATTTTCCCTATGACAGAGAGCCTCCTCCCAGAAAACCTCTGTGGATGAAGCACAAAATGGCAGAGAACTGTAGTGTTTGTTTATTCTTTGTTGTTTCTATCAGTGAACGTATAAAAAGGGGTAATGTTGGAGGGTATGCAACCCCCCTACCCTAATGGTACCCAGGGTGGACCTAAACCACCAAGTCTTCATCCTTGCGTTGTGCCAAAATCTGACTCACCAGACCTTCAAGATCTGGATCATAGTGCTTGTCTAGCCCTGCCCCCTCGAATCCCACCGTTAGTCAATGGAAGATGCACTCTGCAAGGAGTTCTCATTGGACAGTCCAGGGGTGTCACATACTCTTAGAAAGGGGGGTGCTAGACTGGCACTGGGATCCAGACTTTGAGGCATGGGGAGTCGGATTCAGGGCTAACCCGGGGGGTGGTGGTGGGTGGTTTACATGCCCTCCATCAACACATGGTGCAGAGCTACAAGTGGAGGATAATTAAGGGAACCTTAGGTAGGGGTTTGGGGCACTACAGTTGCCCTTTAAAGGCAGGTGTCAAAATAGGGGGATACGTGGACTGAACTGTAAGCCATCAACCATGGCACGAGTGGAAGTTTGACAGCTCAGCAAGTGGCATAACTAGGAATCACTGGGCCCCCCAGCAAAGCTATGATGGGGCCTCTATCCAGGCTTCATCCACAGTGGTTTTCTAAGAGGAAGATAGGGCGGTCACAGAAAGAACAAGATGGGGCCCCCTGCAATTGCTCCCCTGGTAGTTACGCCCCTTAGCAGCCCTCACAGGTATGAGGACTCTTAGAAAATATCCTTTTATATTTAAAGGGCATTTATACCGAAAAAGGTTAGGTTATTTTAAATTGGCCATAACTGAAAACTATAATTCTTCCCAACCACAACTGTATCATTTTTTGTAGATCTGCCCCCTATTTCTTTAGATATCCAATGTAAAACTTCTTATATTTCAGCTGTCAATCAAGTTCCTTGCTCTCAAAAACTATTCTTCTGTGAGTAGTTTACTGTAGCTGTAATGGTGACAGAGTTTTGACAGTTGGAATGCTGTATGTTGTGTGCAGGCTTGACAGTTGGTTGTGTGAAAAAAGTCAGGTCAGGTGGAAGTGGGTGTGGTTAAAAGGGGGGAGGGGGATAGTGCTCCAAAACAAAAGGTGTGTGCTGGATTGAAGGCATGCAGCAACACACACAAATCAGAGTAAGTGCTACTAACATGTATTCAATTATAGATTAAGATGAGGCAAAGTCATTATTTCAGTATAGTGTCCCTTTAAATATTTTAATACTTATTGTTGGCCATGGTCTCCCTATAAACAGTTACTCCCACCCTCTAATCCTGCATGGATCTAACATCACAAGGACTGTCAGTGTCTCTATGGATTGCAGCATTGCATTTAATGGTACTAGCAGCCTGTGGGTTTCATATGTTCAATGTTAAAGGGAAGATTAACCTACCCTATGTACATTACAGGGGGATTAGATCCCTGGTACCAAGAGTAAGTGTCTCCCCATACCACCCTGACATAGAATGATAATGGAATATTGTATATTAAGGGAAGATGAACCTACCCTATGTACAATACAGGGGGATTAGATCCTTGGTACCAGGTCGTGCCTCCCATACCACCCTGACATAGAATGATAATGGACATATGTATATTAAGGAAGATGAACCTACCCTATGTACATACAGGGGGATTAGATCCCTGGTACCAAGGTCAGTGCCCCCATCCTGACATGAATGATAATGGTATATGTATATTACAGGAAGATGAACCTACCCTATGTACTATACAGGGGGATTAGATCCCTGTACCAAGGTCAGTGCCCTCCCACACTGACATAGAATGACAATGGAATATTGTATATTAAAGTGAAGATGAACCTACCCTATGTACTATACAGGGGTAGTTCCCTGGTACCAAGGTCAGTGCCTCCCACCTAACATAGAATGATAATGGAATATTGTATATTACAGAGAAGATGAACCTACCCTATGTACTATAGGGGGATTAGATCCCTGGTACCAAGGTCAGTCCCTCCCACCCTGACATAGAAGATAATGGAATATTGTATATAAAGTGAAGATGAACCTACCCTATGTACTATATCATTTTTTGTAGATCTGCCGCTATTTCTTTAGATATCCAATGTAAAACTTCTTATATTTCAGCTGTAATCAAGTTCCTTGCTCTCAAAAACTATTTCTTCTGTGAGTAGTTTTACTGTAGCTGTAATGGTTATAGAGTTTTGACAGTTGGAATGCTGTATGCTGTGTGCAGGCTTGACAGTTGGTTTGTGGGAAAAAAGTCAGGTCGGTGGAAGTGGGGTGTGTTAAAAGGGGGGGGGGGAGGGGATAGTGCTCCAAAACAAAAAGGTGTTGTGGATTGAAGGCATGCAGCAACACACACAAATCAGAGTAAGGTGCTACTAACAGTATTCAATTATAGATTAAGATGAGGCAAAGTCATTATTTCAGTATAGTGTCCCTTTAAATATTTTAATACTTATTGTTGGCCATGGTCTCCCTATAAACATATACTCCACCCTCTAATCCTGCATGGATCTAAAATCACAAGGACTGTCAGTGTCTCTATGGATTGCAGCATTGCATTTAATGGTACTAGAAGCCTGTGGGTTTCATATGTTCAATGTTAAAGGGAAGATTAACCTACCCTATGTACATTACAGGGGGATTAGATCCCTGGTACCAAGGTAAGTGCCTCCCATACCACCCTGACATAGAATGATAATGGAATATTGTATATTAAAGGGAAGATGAACCTACCCTATGTACAATACAGGGGGATTAGATCCTTGGTACCAGGGTCAGTGCCTCCCATACCACCCTGACATAGAATGATAATGGACTATTGTATATTACAGGGAAGATGAACCTACCCTATGTACTATACAGGGGGATTAGATCCCTGGTACCAAGGTCAGTGCCTCCCACACTGACATAGAATGACATGGAATATTGATATAAAGTGAAGATGAACCTACCCTATGACTAATACGGGGATAGTTCCCTGGTACCAAGGTCAGTGCCTCCACCCTAACATAGAATGATAAGGAATATTGTATATTACAGAGAAGAGAACTACCTATGTACTATACAGGGGGATTAGATCCTGGTACCAAGGTCAGTCCCTCCCCACCCTGACATAGAAGATAATGGAATATTGTATATTAAAGTGAAGATGAACTACCCTATGTACTATACAGGGGGATTAGTTTCCCTGGTACCAGGTCAGTGCCTCCCACCCCGACATAGAATGATAATGGTATATTGTATATTACAGGGAGATGAAGATGAACCTACCCTATGTACTATACAGGGGGATTAGTTCCCTGGTACCAAGGTCAGTGCCTCCCACCCCGACATAGAATGATAATGGTATATTGTATATTACAGGGAAGATGAACCTACCCTATGTACTATACAGGGGGATTAGATCCCTGGTACCAATGTCAGTCCCTCCCACCCTGACATAGAAAGATAATGGAATATTGTATATTAAAGTGAAGATGAACCTACCCTATGTACTATACACAGGGATTAGTTCCCTGGTACCAAGGTCAGTGCCTCCCACCCTGACACAGAATGATAATGGAATATTGTATATTAAAGTGAAGATGAACCTACCTTATGTACTATACAGGGAGATTAGTTCCCTGGTACCAAGGTCAGTGCCTCCCACCCTGACATAGAATGATAATGGAATATTGTATATTTAAGTGAAGATTAACCTACCCTATGTACTATACAGGGGGATAGTTCTCAAAAACTATTCTTCTGTGAGTAGTTTTACTGTAGCTGTAATGGTTATAGAGTTTTGACAGTTGGAATGCTGTATGCTGTGTGCAGGCTTGACAGTTGGTTTGTGGGAAAAAAGTCAGGTCAGGTGGAAGTGGGTGTGGTTAAAAGGGGGGGGGGGAGGGGATAGTGCTCCAAAACAAAAGGTGTGCTGGATTGATTGAAGGCATGCGCAACACACACAAATCAGAGTAAGTGCTACTAACAGTTTCAATTATAGATTAAGATGAGGCAAAGTCATTATTCAGTATAGTGTTCCCTTTAAATATTTAATACTTATTGTTGGCCAGGTCTCCTATAAACAGTTACTCCCACCCTCTAATCCTGCATGGAGTCTAACATCCAAGGACTGTCAGTGTCTCTATGGATTGCAAGCATTGCATTTAATGGTACTAGCAGCCTGTGGTTTTCATATGTTCAATGTTAAAGGGAAAGATTAACCTACCCTATGTACATTACAGGGGGATTAGATCCCTGGTACCAAGGTAATGTCTCCCCATACCACCCTGACATAGAATGATAATGGAATATTGTATATTAAAGGGAAGATGAACCTACCATGTACAATACAGGGGGATTAGATCCTTGGTACCAGGGTCGTGCCTCCCATACCACCCTGACATAGAAGATAATGGACTATTGTATATTACAGGAAGATGAACCTACCCTATGTACTATACAGGGGGATTAGATCCCTGTTACAAGGTCTTGCCCCCCATCCTGACATAGAATGATAATGGTATATTGTATTACAGGAAGATGAACTACCCGTACTATAAGGGGGATTAGATCCCTTACCAAGGTCATGCCTCCCACACTGACATAGAATGACAATGGAATATTGTATATAAAGTGAAGATGAACCTACCCTATGTACTATACAGGGGATAGTTCCCGTGGTACCAAGGTCAGTGCCTCCCACCCTAACATAGAATGATAATGGAATATTGGTATATTACAGAGAAGATGAACCTACCCGTACTATACTGGGGGTTAGTCCCGTGGTACCAAGTGTCAGTCCCTCCCACCCTGACATAGAAGATAATGGAATATTGTATATTAAAGTGAAGATGAACCTACCCTATGTACTATATCATTTTTTTGTAGATCTGCCGCTATTTCTTTAGATATCCATGTAAAACTTCTATATTTCAGCTGTCAATCAAGTTCCTTGCTCTCAAAAACTATTCTTCTGTGAGTATTTTTTCTGTAGCTGTAATGGTTATAGAGTTTTGACAGTTGGAATGCTGTATGCTGTGTGCAGGCTTGACAGTTGGTTTGGTGGGAAAAAAGTCAGGTCAGTGGAAGTGGTGTGGTTAAAAGGGGGGGGGGAGGGGATAGTGCTCCAAAACAAAGGTGTGCTGGATTGAGGCATGCGCAACACACAACAAATCAGAGTAAGTGCTACTAACATGTATTCAATTATAGATTAAGATGAGGCAAGTCATTATTTCAGTATATGGTCCCTTAAAATATTTAATACATATTGTTGGCCATGGTCTCCCATAAACATTTACTCCACCCTCTAATCCTGCATGGATCTAATACAAGGACTGTCAGTGTCTCTATGGATTGCAGCATTGCATTTAATGGTACTAGAAGCCTGTGGGTTTCATATGTTCAATGTTAAAGGGAAGATTAACCTACCCTATGTACATTACAGGGGTTAGATCCCTGGTACCAAGGTAAGTGCCTCCCATACCACCCTGACATAGAATGATATGGAATATTGTAATATTAAAGGAAGATAACCTACCCTATGTACAATCAGGGGGATTAGATCCTTGTTACCAGGGTCAGTGCCTCCCATACCACCCTGACATAGAATGATAATGGACTATGTATTTACAGGGAAGATGAACCTACCCTATGTACTATACAGGGGGAGTTAGATCCCTGGTACCAAGGTCAGTGCCTCCCACACTGACATAGAATGACATGGAATATTGTATATTAAAGTGAAGATGAACCTACCCTATGTACTATACAGGGGATAGTTCCCTGGTACCAAGGTCAGTGCCTCCCACCCTAACATAGAATGATAATGGAATATTGTATATTACAGAGAAGATGAACCTACCCTATGTACTATACAGGGGATTAGATCCCGGTACCAAGGTCAGTTCCCTCCACCCTGACATAGAAAGATAATGGAATATTGTATATTAAGTGAAGATGAACCTACCCTATGTACTATACAGGGGATTAGTTCCCTGGTACCAAGGTCAGTGCCTCCCACCCCGACATAGAATGATAATGGTATATTGTATATTACAGGGAAGATGAACCTACCCTATGTACTATACAGGGGGATTAGTTCCCGGGTACCAAGGTCAGTGCCTCCCACCCCGACATAGAATGAATATGGGTATATTGTATATTACAGGGAAGATGAACCTACCCTATGTACTATACAGGGGGTTAGATCCCTGGTACCAATGTCAGTCCCTCCCCACCCTGACATAGAAGATAATGGAATATTGTATATTAAAGTGAAGATGAACCTACCCTATGTACTATACACGGGATTAGTTCCCTGGTACCAAGGTCAGTGCCTCCCACCCTGACACAGAATGATAATGGAATATTGTATATTAAAGTGAAGATGAACCTTACCTTATTACTATACAGGGATTAGTTCCCTGGTACCAAGGTCAGTGCCTCCCACCCTGACATAAATGATAATGGAATATTGTATATTTAGTGAAGATTAACCTACCCTATGTTACTATACGGGGATAGTTCCCTGGAACCAGGTCATGCCTCCCACCCTGACACAGAATGATAAGGGAATATTGTATATTTAAGTGAAGATTACCTACCCTATGTACTATACAGGAGATTAGTTTTCCCTGGTACCAAGGTCAGTGCCTCCCACCCTGACATAGAATGATAATGGAATATGTAATTTAAGTGAAGATTAACCTACCCTATGTACTATACAGGGGGATAGTTACCTGGAACCAAGGTCAGTGCCTCCCACCCTAACATGATCATAATGGAATATTGTAATATAGTATCCCCCCCTTACTGTCACTTCTCCATTCTAGCTGTACCTCAATAGAGCTCCTGAACATCGAAGAACCCCCCCTATTCGCGCACTGGGCGCCGCCATGACAGTCCACAGCTCAGGCCTGTTTGGACTGAACCATTCATAGAACGGGGGACACTACTACTGCTTCACCCCTTTAAAAAATCGAATTTATATCTCCTCATACACATACTAACACAGCCTGTATCACACAGTTACATATTCTACCTATGTCTGCCAAGTTGTATTGTCTTGCTCCCCCCTCCTCGTTTTTTTTTTACAAGTTGGTTCGTCGTTCCACTTCCCGGGTGTGCACGTGGGTCCTGCATGGGAACTTGGAGTGTTGGTGGTCTATCGGCTGAGACATGCTCATCAGCAAGGATGTCCCATGGAGGCGCTTGCGGGACATTTCATTTGGGATATACTCGGTGGAAGAGATCAGGTCAGCCCCGCAGTGGTTTTATATGGAATGTGACAGGGACAGTGCTAGTGTTCTGTGTCTAGTGCAGTCATGTCAAACCTGGGCACTCCGGGTGTTAGAAACTACAACTCCCAGCATGCCTTGTTTGCTTTCTGGGATTTGTAGATTACAGACATGTGTAGTGCCCAGGTTGAGCTGGGTCCCTGGTTGCAAGCTGCAGGGGGAGCTAAAGAGTGACCCTGATAACAGCCTAGCCCTGTGTGATGCTTTCTCAATACTGGCCTATTTAAAGGGGAAGGTTGCTGTACAGTCCAACCTGAATAACTATTGATAATATCAATACTTGTAGAGTTTTGTTGTTTGGACATTACACTGATGGGTATTAGTTTGTTCACTGCCATATGAATGCAGACTTTTAACTCCAGTGCCAATGATATTGAACCTTTGACAACTCGCAGATCACTGTCCCTGGTTTAGTTTAAAGATGTATCAGTATGAATACCTTAAATCTAAAGTAATGCCATTCTCTCAATCCCAGTTTAGTTCTTTCGGGGGCTATTTACAGTTGGGTTATGTACCTAAATGGAAAGTCCCTAACGCTGTCATATATGCAGAACGTCAGCAGATCTCCAGCTCATTCCTTCCCATTACAAATGCTACATGACCATAAACTAAAGTAACGGTAGAAGGAGTTGGTGCTAAATCTCAGTGCTGGCAAACAATAAACGCCACGAAGATGTTGGCTCTGTATAAATCATAATAATAATACTTGCTTTGGCATGAAATGCGCTTTACAAACTGCTTGGCCCTTTGGCTCCATGTATTAGGACCCCCAAAGATATAGTAATTTTTTAAGGGATGCAATATGGGAAATTTTGATTGGATGGAGGAAAGGTACACCATGTAATATTGTGTGATATGTTTAAAAATGCAAGCTTTCGAACACTTCTCCTCAAGGCATGATACAATTTTTAAATACATATTTGGTTTCATTCAATTACATTGTTGACAAATATTTTTTTCAGAACCTGAGTGTAAAAGCCATAACCAATCCACGATACTTGGACAATCTAGAAACCCAATGTAAATGGCCTGTATGACCGGCGCTGGGTCCACCGGACAATAAAGAATTATGCACTACCTGTGCTCAAGACTTCAACAACTGCCCTGGTCATCTTGGACACATGACCTGCCCCTCACAGTCTATAACCCTCGATTCTTTGATGTAGTATATTCACATATATATTTTCCCTACACATACATATATCTTCACGCTATCAATAAGGTTTAAAAGCTCTTTATTATCTTTTACAATGTTGGGTATTTTATACTCTAAAGGACTTTCTAGCCCTATTGGCACATTTAAATGGGGTTTCTTATTTCAGGAATGATAATTCCATAATCTTTAGGTTTTTAGCTTTAAACTCTTTAGGTGCAGAATTTCATAGTGACTTTTAAAGTGTAGTTAGCTAAAGTGGGCACCAGGGGTCAGTAATATCCAGTAATAAGTAATCATCCAAATAAAAGTTAACACTAAATAAAAAATGTTTTGTAAGTTGTAGAATAAGGACTATTAGATGATAGCAGGAAGCTAATATTAAAAGGGGACACATGAGGAATGGGCCACATTTATCTTGTACATGGTACAATTGTGTGTTTTTAGGAGTATGTGATTCTGTATACTTGAGGGTAATTTCTTTGTTATAAATGGTGTTGTGTTGTAATGTGTGCCTATTTCCTTATCTGTTTGGATTTCAGCATGTTTGTGTGTGTGTGTCCATTGAAGAACTGCTTAAAAAAGCACTATACTCATGCAAACACTGACTGCATTCTGGCTCCTCCCCCGTCATTGTCATTGAATTCTCCCATCGCTGACATAGCACATATATTTAAGGAGGGCGGTCGAATACAGCCAGTGGCTGCACGAGTATAGTGTTTTGTCCCATATAAAATTCATTTTTTCACTTTTATTTCCTATAGAAATTATATCTTCTTACCCGTGGCTCGTGCTTTCACTGCAACTTGCTGACATGCCCACGTGCTGTTATACACTTATTGCTTAACCAATTAAAGCTAACTGGACCGGGGAGCGATCCATGAGGTCTCTGAGTTGGAGGCTGTGCTGCACAGGTAAGTGTCATTCTCACTCTTATTATAGGGAGTATTTTTACTGGGTGCCTGCGAATGTATGTTACCTACTTCCCCGTTATAATCAGTGCAATTATAAGATTATCTTTTACAGTTGGATCCATAGGGGTTAGCCACAGTTAGATAACATCTGATTGTTTGCTGCAGATTAAGCTCCTTTTATTACATCTGCCCCATAGTGTTTTAGTAAATATAAAGTACTATTTGTGTAGTACAATTCCATCTGGGACAATCATCTAGTCATCTTGGGATTATAGATGATATTCGTCTATATCGCACCTGGGCAAAGTAGGCCAGGGGCCACACGCGGCCCTTTGGCCGTTCCTGACAGGCTCCTCAATAGACCTCGACCCAAAAAATGACTAAAAATAATGTTCATTGGTTGTCTCAGGCTGGATAATTTGTTTTAGAAAACAAATACCGGTATGAAGTGATCATGTGATTAACTGAATTTTATGGAACTGATCTGAAATATTACTCACTTTATATTACATTTGCAGCAAATGAAAAAGCATCCAAAACTAAGGATATATTAATCTAAATCTAAAAATCTTCTTTTGCAATCTCTATAATGAGAACTGAGTTGAACCTTTTGGTCTGGCCCTTCATGACAGTTCAATTTCCTCATGTGGCCCCCTGGGAAATTTAGTTGCCCACCCCTGGTCTATATCATAAAGGTACAGTAATCCCTATGTAAAAGCTAATAATTGGGAAAACAGATGCTATCACATCTAATAACATTTCTTTAAAGATGTGATAAAATTGATAAAACTAATTTTCCCCCCAACAATTCTGATTAATAAATATGTAAACCATGAAAATCTCATGGTAGAGCTGATAGTGTAGTCACTCCCACTTACCAGAACACTTTCGTGGATGGAGCACAGTGAGCATCCTGAACCACTGGTTGACGAGAGGGGATTGTTGTAACTTTTGTTGTGCTTGTCCTTTTGTAAGAATAGTTTAGAAAGGTAAGTTTTATATTTTATTCTATTCATGTCAGGACATCTCTGTATGACAGGAGGGGGATTTCGATTTAGAATCCCCACTGTCCTTGCACTAGTTCCTGCTGATAGGGGGGTTTGTTATCTGCTAGTGATATGTGTCCCTCTTTTCTTCTTTAGTTGTTGGGAAGCAATCCTGATGTCAACGTTAATGAGATTCAGGAAGAGCTTGAAGATTACACCAAGAAAGTGCTTAAAAAGTACAAAAGGTGGAAGGAGAGCACTTTGTAAGTCTTTGCAGCTGTATCTTGTTGGGTAACCTTGTCCTTAAGGGCAAGTTCATCCTCAAATGAAAAACTCTATATAGTAAATTGCCCACCAAACCCCAAAACTGCAATAGTTAGAAAGCAGAGAGGTTTAAGTTTAACATGAAATGCTGCCTGATTTAAGCAGCTGTCATTCATGGAAGTATTGATGATATCATACCAATGACTCAATGCTATTACCCTAGCTGCCTCCTCTGAGCATGTAAAAGCTTGGACATTTGAAGAGGAGGCAGACCTTTTGAGAGGCAGAGGGAAGGGGGAACAGATTGTAGTTTAGGGTGTGACTTACCTATGTTTTTTTAGTTTGAGAGGTGAACATGCCCTTTAAGCAGAATTCCTAGGTGAGGTCTTGAAGTACATGTTGCCCCCAGAACACAAATCTGTACTTACCTTCCCTGTGTCCCCAAACTCCTGGGATTGTTATAGTTTCTTACCACTCCATGGCCCCCCTAATACTTACATTTCCATTCCCACTCCTCCCTGGTCTCTCTTCCTCTGAAGTTCAGAGAGCTTTTACAGAGGGGCACACATGGTAAGGGAAGGTTTAGGTCATACTGTGTTTTTTGTCTGTGTTCTGGTCCATTTGCGTGTTAACAGACATGCAATTTTCTTAACATTTGTCCGCATTTGTGTCCTCGTTTTCAGTCCGTTAGCATGTGGTTTTATTTAAAAACACATTTTTTTTTACGTTCCATAGACTATTTTTAAAGTGCACACATGTGGATAAAAACGGACCACATAGATTTGGAATGCAAATATATAGTGGGAACTGATTCAAGTTTTTCATTAATTTTACATTACATTGGGAATCGCAAAACGCCGGAAAATGGAACACAACACAAGGTGCTCAGTCCGTAACTGCTACAAGCTGAAAGTAAGCTTGCATCTACGGTATATGCCATGTCTATGTGGTGGGAAAATGTATATTATTGGGCTTCAGGGTCCAAAGGGAAGTAAGATACTATAACACTCTTGGGGTTGGGGAAGGTAAGTATAGGTTTTATTTATAGGGATGGACATTCCCTTAAACTGGTCATGCACACTTTTAACCTGGAGAATAAAAGTATTGGAAACATGAAGGTCAGGAGTGGCTAAAGTTTTTTATATGACTGTATCTGCAAGAGTTTTGCTCTGTACCTGGTATCTGTCACCCTGTTCATTCTGTGTGGCGGGTATTGAGGGAAGGACATTAGCAAGACGGTGCATTCTTCTTGTGTATTTGTAAGCTATATGGCAGCTCTTTCTAGAAAGTAAAAATCAGACATGTGATGAAATAACTTATCCCACAAGCTGCCCTTGTTTATCTGCTGATCTATTTATTGTTTCCCATGGTTTCATATATAAACGTATGTTGTTTATTGGCTCAGGTGAAGAATATCTGTGTGATGAGAAACAAGTTGAAGAGGGAACTTCTGGAAAACAGAAATGGTTTCGCCAAATGCCCCCACTGCAAGTGAGTAGTGATTAATTGTCTGACTCTCCCGTTCCTTTTACAATGTGTATATGTTAGGTCCTGGCCATTTGTATACAAGCATGTAAAGGCAACCTCTGTGTTTATTTCCTTGTTTTTGTTAGTTTCTCTAGTCTTGTATTAAAGTTACACTATATTCCTGCAGTAAACTATATAGTTCCTCCTACTCTTCGTTAACACATGCTCATCTATGTCAGGGATGTGTCAGTGACACTGACTGAGGGAGGAGCCAGGAGAGCAGTCAGTTACTCTTGAGTGTAGGTAAGCTACGGCACATCTGTTTAGTAGGCCACTGATCTAACATATGAGCACCTGTCAGCCTTTATTAAAGAGTATCTATACTTCAAAAACTTAATTTTCTAAATTCATACCTTTAGATAGTGTATTGGTCTGCTACTCTCAACACTTTTTCAGATTTGAAATCTGAGATGTAGATTCCCAGAAATCTTCTAAATACACAGATGTACAGGGAAAGACCTGTCACTTAAACCAGGTATGCTAATTTGTGTCCCTCTATTGACCTCTTACTAGGATCTCCCAAAACATGTTAAAACATTTATTACCCAAATATAATGAGATGATTAATCTTATTGGTTTGTCTGTATGCCTGCCTGCTCGTCCGTCCATCCGTCCATCTAGTGTCTAACACACAGCAGCAGCAACACCCATTGTCAGCAGTGTCGGGAAGATATGTGAATGAGCTGTATAGTGTCGGGCTGAATAGGCTCATTATTGTAAATAATGTATCCAGTGTCGGCTGTATTACAAGGGCATGACTAAGGGAGGTGGGGGCCATTGTGGAGCTGTTACTAAACATTGAAAATTCACTAACAAAGCAGGCACAGACACACATGTAAGTTATCCCATTGAAGGTCTCCCAATTGCACACCCTCCCTATAGTCGCTCCAAATGTGTGAACTTAAAACACATTGGTTATCCCTTTGGAGCCTCAAGTTGAATATATACCCTTATAATTCTCTATCATGTACATATGAAAAATCCTGCATACGAAATGTACATGTTTTTTTTTCCGTTTGTATGTGATGGTTATTTCTGCTTCTTGATTTTCCTTAGGGCCCCCAAATCGGTTTGTTAGGAAGGAACACAACACAAGTTAACTATAGTAATGTCCTCTAAACCTGGAAACGACAAGAAGGCCTCAGAGAGTGAGTATCCTGAGTGTTCAGACAATACGGCTTGGCTTCTCTGACGAACATTTTGACAGAATAAATCACAAGAGTGTTTACATACCTGTTAAATATACATACGTGTAAATATGCAATGTATGTAGGACTATAGGTTTAAGAGGTTCAGGTTATACCATTGCAGGTGTTCATACACAGAAGGTAAGTGTGTGATAATAAGGTTCATCAAGTGTGCATCCAGTTGATTCAGAGATAAGAATCTGAGACCTCTGTCTCTCTCCCAACTTTATTTATGACAATGTTTTTCTTTACAGTGACTGACAATGCAAACATTCAAAACGAGGTTACCTGACACCCAACATGGCTAAGGAGTATATTGAAGCATTAGGGAGAATGAAGGTAAGATTTATCTATTTCTCCACAAATTACATTAGTTACAAATGTATGTTTGGTATGTTTATTCATACCACTTGGGGGCGCAGCGCTGTACAGTAACAAAATACAATAAAGTCATACACGGGGGATAAAAACATAGATAGATGAACAAACAAATTGCAGTAAGATGCATCAAAAACTTGTTCCTTTAATTCACCCAAATATGAGATATCATATAAAGGACCATTGTTGCAACTGTATCAAAACGACAGATGGATAGAAATACTTTTTTTTTTTTTCCTAGAAAATAAAGAGTATAATAGAAAAGTATAACAGAGAAAAAGAATATTTCTATCCATCTGCCGTTATGTACAGTTCTGCTATCTTGAGCTATTGGATACCTTCATTCAACTTCATGAGTTTACGAATATGTAACATACCTCTGTGCATCCTTATGAGTGTATTATGAATGGTTTCATTGTTTTTAGTATGTGTATTTTGTTTCTTGGATATTATTGACATTTCGTTTTTACATTTAGTACCATCTCTTTTCCCTTACCTTTAATTCTTTACTTCCTTTTTTCAGATGGGAAATTGGTTGCATTTAATATTCTCAAGCCAGGGGTTGTGTGCTATTGGCGGTTTTTGTGAGGTTTATGGGAATAAAGGGAGGGATTTGTGGGTGAACGCGATATCTCTGATGAAGTGTCATTACTGACACGAAACGCGTCGGTCCATGTTGGTTGGTCCATTGATTGCACAGTTTTATGATGAAATTATTGCAACTGGTAGCAAAGTGACACACTGATTGTGAATGAACATCAGAGGTGTTAAATGTATATATTGTATAAGTACAATGATTAATGGCTATAAAGGTTTTATCCTTATATTATATAAATATATTTTTTTCTCCATAGGAGATTGCTTTGAGTTTTTAGAGCTACCAATGGGTGGGGTATATAATATTCATAGAAAGGTGTATAGTATGTGTGTACTATCTCACTGTTATATCTGTTGTATTCAATTAGATCAACTGGACTTGAAATGTAGTTCTTGAAGACGTTTCGCTAGTCATCCGACTGGCTTTCTCAATTCAGAATGACTTGTACAAGAATCTGTGGCAATTATGTACCCTGGAAAATCCCAATTAGCATATCACAGCCAGGGTGTTGGGTGTTGATTAGATAGTGGCTAAGAGGTGTTATAGGAACGCCCAGAGTAAGGTGTTAAAACAAGCATTGTACATGGCAGACAGTTGGTGTCGGGGTACAATTGCCACAGATTCTTGTACAAGTCATTCTGAATTGAGAAAGCCAGTCGATGACTAGCGAAACGTCTTCAAGAACTACTTTCAAGTCCAGTTGATCTAATTGAATACACAGATATACCATGACCTGGATAATGAGAACCTACACAAGCATATCTCACTGTTACCATTTAAATGACCACATTAAATGTATATAAAGAATCAACTGACTTATATTAGTACAAGACAAAATACAAAATACATAAACTTACTTAAAGAGCTGAGATCCCTATTTCAACATGGAATGGTCAAAATAGGAGGTTAAACCACACCCCTGTGTCTGCTCCATATGAAAGGAAGTGTAATCCAAAAAATGATTCTGTCTGCTACACAGGATGTGAGTGGCATTGTAATGGACATATACGCAGTGTTCTCCCCAGAATTTTTTACAAGCCGGGTGGCATGAAAAAGTAGCCGGGTGGGGTGGGACAAGGAAATTTGTTGGTGGGGAAAAATGTGCACTGCATCATGCTCATTATATAGTTTTACACCATCTGCAGAATTGTTGTTCTACAACATCTGAAGGTAACCCATGTAAAATGGAAGCACAAATACATGTGCCAACCTTTTGTGGCCTTGGGGATCTTGGAAAAGCTAGTTAACATGCTAAATAAGCTTACCAAGTGTAAACAAGGGTCTGGACTGGGCAGTTTTGGCAAGAGTTTTTACTGATATATTGGCACACCTATTAAACCTACATCTAATTTTTTTTTAAATCACATGTTTCTCTTAAGAATTTTTTTTCAGCCGGGTGGCATGAAAAAGTAGCCGGGTGGGCCGCCCGCTAAAAGACCCTAGGGAGACCACTGCATATACACCAAGGCTCCTTATATACCACTCCAGCCTGCAGGGGGTGTCAGTAGTAATAAAAGACAAGACATCCCTGATCTCTATGGTTAGGAGAGAAGTGAAGTGGATTGTGGTGTGTTATGGAGTGACATTGACTACACACCAGATCCTGTGTATACGGTCCTGTGTATAAGATCAATTCTGTGTTGTAAGATCCTGTATATAAGATTGGTCCTATGTATAAGATCCTGTGAATAATCCTGTTCCCACCTGTTGGGAGGACAGATTATTGGACAGACCATTTACCTTATTGGATACAAACTCTGAGTGACAGATAAGTGTACACCAACTTACAAGGACACACAATATACAGGCCTGGTCAATATTCAAAGTGGTGCACCATAGACAAGGACACCCCTGATTACTGCATGTTATGTGGGGAACCTGTTTATGTGCACTGTCTGCTTTGTGCAGACCACCAGAGTAACCCACTGTGTGCCATGCTACCCATAATCATTCCGTTAAGAGGGATCTGGTACAAATTGGTGGCAGCGGTGCTGTTAATACCATTTTCTCCCTGTTACTTTGTATGTTTGTTCTCTGTATTAAACTATGGAGGCTGCTACTGATAGTATTGATTTATATCCTCCTGTCCTTGTACCTGCAGATGAAATGCCCCAATTAGACTCAGTATCTCTACCAGGCCCAATTGCCAAACCTATTTTTAAACCATCCATTTTATAGGGTAACTAGGGAGTGACTGATTGGCTAGAACAATTGAATTGGCAGCCACTATTAATGGTTTGGATGAAGGTGCTTGCTTGCAAGTCCTTAGCCTTTTGCTTAGTGGTAAAGCCAGGCAGGTATACCAAGGATTTACAGCATGTTGTTGTTTTTTTTGTGGCTCTTCTTTGGCTATTAACCAATGGCTCGCAAGGTGCTCCCTCACTTGGTCCTCTACCCAGGATTAAAGCTATAGCACAAGCAAAGAAACTGTGAGGGGCACACTTGAAGTGTACATCTCAAAGTCTTTATTAAATCACACATACACAACGTTTTCACCACACCTTGTGCTATACCAAGGATTTCTGTAATACTTTTTTTCAATTAGATCTGAATAAAACAGTATATGAAGGTAAATCCTTTTCTTTACGTAAACTGGGAATGAGAAATGTTTGTTTATACATTAGATTATTAGGGCAGCTATTACAATAACATGATGCTGTGAGGTACATTCTGTTATAATATATGAGGTACCTTCACCACTTTGCCGTGGTGAATACTAATAAGTAATAACCCAGCATGTGTCTACTCTCAGACCTGCAGGATTATCCTATTTGGTTCCTCTGGATGCTGGTGACTGTCTGCGTAACAGTTTAAAATATTCCTGTGTAAAGATTCTATATCCACTATATCCACACATAGCAAAACATACAAATCATTTCCATTGTGCATCAACGGCACACTTTTGCTAGTCACAATAATTTTACATTATTTTCGTTGCTTTAAGTTTTTCTTCTTCTTGTGTCCGGTATCCAGTTGGTTCACACTTTGCCTGAATCCAGTCTTGCTTGTTTCCTTGCAGGATTCTTCCTAATCACCTGTTTCTGGGATAGGAGCTGATGGGAGTTGGCGTTTACGCCAGACATGTTCTTTTCTGGAACTTATTGTTGTACCTCCGTCTAGGTAACGAAATCGTCCCTAACTGATTGTCTTGTATAAACCAACTTGTTCATTTCTTTACAAACTCACATCCAAACTGAGATAATAAGCTTCAAATGCAGGTTAATGCTAGGAGCAAGCCTTTATACAAAAAAATCTAAATGTAACCAAAATTGTCTGCCTTCAGACTCCATACTTTTCTGTGTTTGATGGGATTCCACGTACATGGTTTGTAATAAACCATGTGTTTGTGTAAAGTTAGTCACCTGTTACCACCTATCTCCGAACTACTTACTGTGTATATCTACATTCTGGACCATTGTCTCCTGCATTCCTGTGGTGCCTCTCTGCAGTCTCCAAATAAGCCCCATATCTCATATTAAACTGCTGCTTGTGAGAAGTTATATTGCTGAAAATGTAAACTCCTCCTGCTTCAGTAGCTTGAGTGACATTCTACACCCCTGCTCCTAACCTGACTTGGGGTTCAAGCTGTGCTGAAAACTTTATGCTGGGAAAGTTCCCACACAGACAACTAAGATGTTACCAGTGCCCCCCCAGACTAATGGCTGTATAAAAAAAGATTGCTGTTTGATGGTGTGTGGCTATCAATGCTGGCAGAAAAGTTTTGCTAGTTACTGAAAGCAGACCAAATCAGCAATATACTTCTCCCAGGTTTAACCTAGAGATGTGATCCCAGGGAAAACGGTTTGAAGACCACATTTTCCTTTATTTTTTTTGCGTTTCCTGTTGGGTCTTTAATTAATGGGAGGTTATATTACAATAGCTAATTGCATCAACTGCTAAAATTATTACAATAATTTAATATAATGTTTTCTTTCTGACAGATATCGACCTGTGAATCGCCTTGGGGATCAGATGTTTACCAATGGACATACGGTTAATTTTGCAGGCTGTTCTGAAAGATGTCTCATTAATACAGAAGCTCTTAGCGTGTGATGGCCCAGGATCAGAGAAACACATGAGGTTGAGAATTAGGATCTAATCTGGTAGAAATTGAAGGACTGGACTTGGTTTGGTTTAAAGAGTTGGTTTACTCAAAAATCAACTTTCCATATAATAAAGTTCCCCACCTCTCATTCTTCTTTAAGAGTATGACTTATCAGTCTTTCCCTGTTCCTCTGACACTTCACAATATTTGTAACAATTTATTCTTTGAACTCGGCCAAGGGGACTACAACTGGAAGTACTGCAAAACGTCTACACTACATAAAGCAGGCAAGAATTAGGGAATACTTGCTCCTACTGCTTTTAGAATTATCATTCGGGGTGGGGGGCTCTCCTGCCTAAAACAAGCAGAAGATTAATGATGTTTGATGTGTTTACAGATTACAAGGCCAGGGCAAAGTTTTATATTTTGGCATTAAAGGGTCTTTCTGAATAAGTCATTCAATAAGTGCCCGCTTGCACTAAATAATTTAAAAGGAACTGACGCGCTTCATTTGCAGGCTGGTTGAAGTTTCTTCTGTAATATATAGGAGTGGTAATAGACATCACTGCAGACTATCATGAAAGCTGTGCTTGCTGGGTGCAAAACATAATCTATTGTGTTTATTATGAGAGATTTCATTGCTGTTCTTGTGAGAGACTTCTTGATAGTGTCCCTGTTTAGGTGTGGATTGGATTGCAGTCCCCTGTATCCGTTCTTCAGGTAAAGGTATTAATAGGTCAGATAGATTAATTTTATCCAAGCCATAGTAGTGCTTCTGTAGTGTATATCCTAGGCTGTAGGGACAGAAGTGTTACGTTTCTATGTCGAAAGCACAAATATTTTCTCTAATTTAATGACTATAATCTGCCCATCCTGGTAATTATGGCTTTTTGCAGGACCCCTATATGTCCATAATGGTCTCCATCCCTGGGTTGATTCAGTTGCTTAGTAGAGATCTGAGCATGTTTGACCCATCCAACAGCCAGTAGATTTTCGAACATTCCAAGGAGTGGTGAATCCTGGGAAAAGAGGCATTGCTGAACCTGAAATGGCAGCTTACTGCGGACCCACGCAAGCATAGCAAAGGGCTTGGAATTGATATTTTTCAAAAATTAAGAAAAATGTGTAGATAATACCTCAGTATGTGTAATTAGAAGTACACACACACACACGACACACTAAAACCTCTCCTTTAAGGAAAAGTCTTAAACTCACTTTAAAGCCACAACCCAGCCTTTAGGGAACCGTACAGAGACAATTGGAAAGGCTATCTGCTCCCTGTAGAATACAGGTAAGACTAATGGACTATACAAGTTAGACATTAAAGCAATTCAGCGTTTGAAGAATAATGCGCATTGGCTTTAATGTCTTGGATCGGTTTCTACGGATCACATTTACATAAAGCTTTTTGGGCCAGGCATTTTGTTTGGAATGTCACAGAACGTCTGGGGGTAATCTCTATGTTATGGGCACCTTAAAGGGCATGTCCACCCCCAAAACTATAATCCCCCCAACTACTGGCCCCATCATGTAGTGTAGTTTAATCTTACCTCACTCCCAGCTCCATAGGGTTCTCCTGTAGTCCCCCCCCAAAGTCCCAAAAACTGCCCACAGAGGCTAGCAGGTGCCATATAGGACACACTGCCTGCAGCTGGCCCAGTAGATTTTTGCCATGCGTACTGCAGCCCTTCTTCCCCCCTCCCCTCTCCCTCCCGTTCTACTATCCCTCCCCTACCATAAACCCCTTCAGTGCAGTATTCCCCCATGTCTCCCAGCCCCAACCGCAATATTTTGTATCTTCAGAAAGCTCCCCAAACTCTTACTTACCTCTCCTCTTTCCTCCGTGATGAGCTGCCGGCAGCCGCGTCTGTGATTGGCTGCCGCTCAGCCAATCAACAGACGCGCTGCCTGTCCCCCCCGCCCCTCTGCTTGCATTTCCTTGCAAGCAGAGGGCCGGGACGCGGCGGAGGAAAGAGGGGAGGTAAGTAGAGTTTGGGGGCTTTCTGAAGATACAAGTATAGCGGTTGGGGCTGGGAGCCCTTGGGGAAACTTATATAAAAAATATATTTGTGGGTGGACATAGCCTTTAGACAGCAGGACACAATCCTTATCCACATAATCCTACACCTCCCAGCTGGATCAATCCATAATGTGAAGACTAGAAAATCTATCATAAGCCATTTACTTACTTCCCAGGGTTACTTATATTTGGTGTTTTAATTCATTTAAAGCAGCAAAATGTGCTTTACTGCGGTAGTATCTGCTGATTTATAAAGGGGAGCAATACAAATTCTACGGCCCACATCTAGTAGTACAGCTGATAGTGAATACTGTCACAATCTTGTCAGGTCCGCCCATTCCTCCCGGCAACCTAACCTGCAAGAATGTGTGTGCTCCTATAAGCAGAGCATCCTCTGGGTCAGGAGAGGGGGCAAGACCGGATCTGGACTTCTGCAAATGGGACTGGTTGGCCAGGCTGAAATTCAGTCCCAACTGGTCTGGTGTGAGACTGCACAATCAACTAAAATTCCCCTTTGACCAAAATTGCTCGGTCACAAATCGGAAAATTTGTTCTGTCTTATCGTCCCAATCGGCCAAAATTTAGGTTGGCCCGTAATTCATGTGTGTACACAGCCTAACACCATGGGTCTCCTTTTAGGCGTGTGAATAGACCCTTGAGTAGCTCCATGTAGAGGCTTAAATAGCTGCATCTGGACTGAGGGTTCAGACATTTCAACCTTAGTTAATATGGTTTTCTGTAACAGGGAAATTTAATTTTTCTTTCCTCAAAAGAGATTGAGACTCGACCAATAGACCGTTCTTTCCTCTCTCCCTTGATGGGGAATTCCCTCACTGATAAGTTGTACAACGCTGGGTCCGACTTCAGAGCCATGTTATATAGTGTTTCGATAGTGACAGGACAAATTGATGACTGAGAAGTTTCCCTGGATCCGCCAGTTACGTCTTCCCAACTTAAATAGAAATACAACACTCTCCAGGTCCAAGGGAACTTCCACACATGTAGATCAGGGACCTAGAAGATTTAACTCAACATGTAATCCTCAGTCTTCTGGAAAGGCTCAGAAACAAAAAAATGTAATAATAAATTGTTGTCTATCTACAGCAGCTAATTGTATTTTAAAGTGGCACCCCCAAACCTAGATTGAACCCACTACTGGCCCCACTGTGTAGTGTTCAAAAATCCTTACCTTACATATCTGCTCCTTATGGTTTCTCATGCAGTGCCTGTCCACAAGTCCAGGAAAGTGAAGAGTAGGAGCTGTCATCCTCTGTGAAAGGTTCCACCTCCATGTGGCATGTGCTGGGGTTTACCCCGCCCCATCCCTCTGCAGACCTCTTTGATGCCATGCCCCTACCTCTAAAAACTCTAAAACAATGGTATGGCACCTTAGCCCACCCAACCGCTAAGTCAGTTTGTAAAAAAGCTGCAGAATTCTACTTACAATCCTTGTTCCCCTGGCGTTCTGTATTGCGGCAGCAGCATCTCGGATTGGCTGCCTCTCGCCATCAGAGATGCGGTTTGCAGGTGGACACACCCTTTAAGGCCTGAATTAGAAATCCTAAATGTCAAACTAAAGCTGCCATTTTGGATCCCTGTCCTTTTTTGCAGTTCGCTGCTTTATCTTTAGGTAGGTTTTTGACATTTTATACTGGCCATGCCCTAATCCGTATCTTCCAACGTTCCCCTGATGATCGCAAAGTGAGTGGGACAGGAACATAGAAGGTAGAATGTTTAGGCAGGCAAGAAAACCATTAAAATGTTTTAATTTATATAAAAAATGTTAATTTCTTTTGTTGTGATGTCATTATTCCAAACCGCACTGCCCGGACAGTTACTAGGAAGAAGAAGGTCTGTTTCGGAAGCAATGAGGGGAAACGTGTGGACTACGCGGGCACGGTCAGTTTCTGTCCTGACATGTACATCAACACCAACGAAATTGGAATCCCTATGGTGAGAGTCTTTGATCTTCTCTGGAATTTCATTTCTTTGCCAAAAATATGGAACCTACTGCACTTTACTTTCCTTGAATCTAGTTGCTTCTCTGGGTTACAATATTTTTCTCCTCGGCAGGGTTACTCTTTATTACCTAAATCTGTGCAATTCCTATGGAGGGGGGAAATGTTTTTAATTTTGTGTGGAATCCATTAATACTGTGTGTTACTGTTACTGCGGAGAATTTGATATTAAAGATTTTAGAGATGGTAATAGATAATATAACTAGCAGACACCTATGGGGGAATGCAGTAATGTTTTCTACTCTGGCCGAGATCCCACGATGTGTCACGTAAGCAGAACAGTGTCGCTGTCCATGTAAAACCCACATTAATCATAAGTCACTGGTTAATCGCTTACGCTGACTTCATCTCCAATAACATTGAATCTCCCTATTTACTAAATGATAGTGATGTGAGTCTTTATGACCATAGATTTCTCTTCTCACATGAAGATAAAACCTTTCTGAATTAAACCATTTCTGTTCTTGCTTGTGTGCCATTCTATTTTGGAAATCAGGATATAGTAACAATATACAAAACCATAATATTCTGTAAATTAGTTTCTTCAAAACATAAGGACCATGGGCATATCCTGGGAGTGTATTGCCTATAAAAGGCTCTCCATGATTGGTTCTAACTTTGGTGTAGAAAGAGATGAGTGCATCCCTCTGAAAATAAGGAACTCCTTGGGACTTTTTAAATACCTTCTATTTAACATAAATAGATTATGGATTATATCTTTACAATCTTATTATACGGTCATGGAACTCTAAATCCCTATATTGGCAAAGGCTGGTATCGGTTAGTGGTTAGACCACCTACAGTTGGTCTTTACACATGTGAGTAACCCACCCCAGCATGTCATTATTAACAAGTGGGGTCTTGTAGCCTGAGGTGGGATACAGCTGTAGATGGCAAGCCCTCCTCTTACCTTTTTATTACCTAAAATACAGATATTTCTCTGCTCTACTGTCGGCCCCTGTCGACCCCAGTGATGGCCCTGTACATAGCTGTTGAGTGTGTGTTGAATTAGATTGTACTATAACCACATAGTAATTGGATATTTTTCCTCTCTATATAAAGGTTTTGTGCTACTAAGGCTGACCTATCCCCAGCCTGTTACTCCCTGGAATGTACAACAGTTACGTCAGGCCGTTTCTTAAGGACCCAATATCCATCCGGGAGCCTCAATGGTGATCAACGAAGATGGATTCTCGCACCATATTAAGCTCTGTGGACCACACACAAAGAAGGCCATAGCAAAGCAACTTCTTACCCCCTTCCACTGGGACCCAGAGACTGCTGCTAAAATGTGATTGTTGTAGAATATGTGTCTATATAAAGATGTTACAGTAGGTTGGTATTTTGCGTATCTGAAGTGAAAGCTGATTTGACATTTCCAGCTCTCTGACACAACCGCCTTAAACCATGGGTTATTGCAGCTTTAAGACACAAATAGCCAATAACTCCCGTACATAGTCCGTTTCTATTAATCTACGTTGTTACGTTTGGGGGTTGATTTCCAAATCAGGTGTATCCAGATCTTACAAACCTTTGTGTGTACCAGACACCCTTAATATATATGACTAATATGTACAGACATAAGTGTGTGTCCTTGACTTGATTACTGTTTTATTTGTGAATGTTCTGATGGGACATGACTCCAAGAGACGAGTAATTTGTTTTGTTTAATGATAACATTATCTAAATGGAGGGGCACTTTTTGTGTCCGGGTCCAAATATTCAGAATTATTGGAGTAAAGCTGCAAAAGTTTTATAACCTCTCAAAACTGTTCTCATTTGTGCTTTTCTCTCAGGTCTGTCGCCATGTAAGAACGGGGACGTTTTATCTTCTAACCGGCAACCCACCCTACACAGGCCTTCCATTCAAGCCCACAAGGCGCGTATTCTTCCAGGGGAGAAGGTACTTCCCGACTCCACTATGCCAACTGCCAGGCCTACAATGCTGACTTTGATGGGGACGAAATGAATGCTCACTGTTCCCCAGAGCGAGTTGGGCAGAGCTGAAGCCTACACCATAGCGTGTACCGATGAGCAGTATTTGGTGCCTAAGGTACCGTTGTTTAGGGTTTAATCTTATTACACTTTTTTTCTCTTAAGGAAACAACAATAGTAAGCATACAATGGCCCCTTTTTAAAAAATCTTAATTAGTAACAAAACACAATTAAAAAACCCATACACTATAATAATTAAGGAGGTAGGATTGATTATTCTAACCTCACAATTCTTGAGGAGCGCCATCATTAAGTTTTTATCTGTCCCCAGGTTAGTGTCTTGGACTTTCCTGTATTAAAGATGACGCCAGAGGAGTCTTGTGGGAAGCTGTTTTCCTTAGTGCTGGCACTCATCACAGAAATTATTTGGAGGTGGAATTACCACATCCTTCCTCCCTACCAGTTTTTTTCCCACACGTCCATTTATGTCCATTCCTCCATAACCCCTTCTATTTACACGACATGAGAATCCACACAATTTGACTTAAAGAGGCAACTGTGGTCTCAAAACAGTTATGGGTTAAAGTAAAAGCCTGCAGTATTTCCTTTAATGAGCCGACAATCACATCTCTGGCTAGAGGCCTGTGAGACCATTACACTGGGGTGAATGTTCAAACTTCCTGCTCCTGACCTCTGCCCTGCCCCTCCGCCCTGGGGGAGAAGCATGCTCAGGTTAAGAATTAATGCTGGGGAAATCAGGAAGTTACCTGGGGGAAAAAATGACAGTTGAGAAAGGGAGAGCCTATTAATGCAGCCGGATGGTCACATGACAACAGCTGGTCACATGGCTAAAAACAGGAAGAGTTCAAGCAGGAATGTATATTGCTGAACCTTTCCATTTTTTTCCAATAACTTCTCCACATTTTTATCTAGAGATGTGATTTAGGTTTATTTTGAAGGTACGATGGAAGGATTTTTATATAATTCTTACTATTTGGAAGAATTCAAGACCACAGTTACCCTTTAATTATTAAATAATACGAGAAGGTGGGGAATGGATAGGTCCAGCAAGCTTGACCTGGTTAGGAATGTTTAGAAATGTAAAATGCTACAGGCGTCTTGGTTGCTGATCTTTTTATTCTTCTTATGGTTCCAATGGTTGTGAGGTGTTTATTTTCAGTTAAGCCTCGGGTATCTACCCTGACTTGGCAACTGGAATACCAGCGCAGTGGAACATGGGATCGCATGGATTTCTAGAATGTTTTATTCCATGTCCGTCTTTAATTAATTGAGATTTTAATCGTTCCTAGCGTTAACTACCATAGCAACCAATGGATTGGATCATTATAGGGAATTAATAGAACTCCAGGATCTTTTTTTTAATACTGTGTAAATACATATTGTGACGCCATGGATTCGGTATAGGAATGCAGAGAATAGTGAGAATACAATCAAAAATGAATATCATATGGTATACCCATTTTTGCAATAGCAATATAGGCTCTAATATGCAGTTTATATGGCCCACTATTCTATTGGCTAAATAACTATCCTAATACCAATATATGTAAATCATAGTAATGATTATACAACTGCTCATAGGGAATTTTCCAACTGTTTCATTAATCAATTTCAGTCTATGTAACCGAATGGGAATCCTTTTTGACCAGTTCAAAAAAGCAATTGAACTATGATGCGTCTATGGCCACCTTAGGTCACACTGTATTAGGTACACACTGTGTAATCTGTTGTATTCAATAGATCAACTGGACTTGAAAGTATTGTTCTTGAAGACGTTTCGCTAGTCATCCAACTGGCTTTCTCAATTCAGAATGACTTGTACAAGAATCTGTGGCAATTAACAATTAAACAAGTCATTCTGAATTGAGAAAGCCATCGGATGACTAGCGAAACGTCTTCAGAACTACATTTCAAGTCCAGTTGATCTATTGAATACAACAGATATACCATGACCTGGATGAATGAATACTTACCAGATATACCCATGACCTGGAGTGAATATTACAGATATCCAGACTGATGGATAATACAGATTACCTGACGTGGATGAATGAGAACCTTCACAAGCAACACACTGTATAGATTTAAACAGATGACCGAGAACTTCATTGGTTATAAAACCCACTATACCACTTCCCGGACTTTTTTCCTTTGTCATGGCCGCTATTGGCTCCTTATACTAAACGTATAGGGGCCAATTGAATGTGCAGTTGTAGACAACCAATCCTGCTGCAGCCAGCAGTAGTCAATCAGCCACAAATTAGTGGATTTTTCGGCACACCCTGTGGCTTATAATAGGCCTATCCTGACAGAATTTTTGTTTGTTTGATGTGAAAAATGTTTTTTTTTTATTTTTCTTTCTATGATTTCATTACTTTTCTCTTGAAGTAAATGTGATATTTTGTTGCAGGATGCACGCCTTTAGCTGGCCTAATTCAGGCCACATGGTTTCTGGCCGAGCATGACCATCCTGGCTGCTTCTTCACCCGAGAAACATACATGGAACTGGTCTATCGAGGACTAACCGATAAGCAGGGTCGGGTAAAAACTCTTCCGCCAGCGATCCTGAAACCCTGTCGACTCTGGTCCGGAAAGCAGTAATCCATATAGCGTTAATATCCTGTTAACAAGGGGAGCATTAGAGGTTCTTCGGTTTTCAAAACACGTTTAATTTTGGCCGTAGGGCTTTGGCCTGGAATGTGGTGTAAGTTTCTTGTATTTCTATAAACCACTTTCTGCACCTTGACTCTCCCAGTTGCTATTGCCCCAGATGCATTGTTAAATGGGCTTTATTCATAGGTTCTGTGTCTAGGAACCATTTCTCCTAGCCCTCCCGCTCAGCCATGCTTCAGTTTAAGTGTCTTCAAGACAGGAGGTTTCAGACTCGGCCCTTTGGTCTGACAACTGGAGTACAGGGGAACTGTACTTAGTACTTTCCCTAAACTGCTATCTCCCTACCTAGGATTATATATATATCTTTAGTGCATGCCTCATAGGTATTTGCAGATGCGGCCTAGGCGAGAGTGGACCACCATTCCTTCCACTGAAAGGAGATCCACACAAATACGACCATCATAAGGTACCATTTGGTGGATCAGCTTTCCCTCAAAATTTGCAGGCAACCAGGGTCGTTTGTTTTTCCTGCAGGTACCGGCAGACTACTGGCTTACTACATAGCATTTTCTGATCATTTTCAATCCAACTGTTTCTGACAACACGTTTGTTTTCTGTGCAAGTTAATACTGGATCAACTTCCTCTCAACTTGGGCGACTTCCACATGATACCACTGGACTCTTTAATTACAGCCAGAGGCTACCAGATGGAGCTTTTGCAGGCCTCCCTCCTCAATGGTTTTTGATGTCTAGACTCCTAAGGGATCTACTTACAAGGGTGGTGATTTATCCTGTACCTGCGAACCACTGGTTTCAAAGGATTCTATTTAAAGCTCCTTTTGGTTCCCAAACGAGGGGGAGCTTCCGACCTGTTCACAATGGAATCCCTACAAATTGTCACCCCTCTTGATGGAAAAAGGTGGACTTTTTGGATAGTGGACGCCATATACCCTCAGGCTGTCCTCAGTCCCCAGGGTATTTACAAAATTGATGGCAACCCTAGCAGTTTTCATACGTCAGAGAGGTATCACTCTAGTACCATATTTTGATGAACCTCTTCATAAGGGCACCCAGTTTCTCTGCAACCCGAAACGGTCTGGTCCGAATGGAGTTGGTGACAAGACTTCGTCGGTCCCCGCAACATCCCCTTCCAAAAGGCGGCGGGTTGTGAGCAAAATGGTGGCCAAATAGAGGAGTACGATATGCCCTGTTCCATCTCCGCCCATTCAGTGGTTTCATCTAAACGCTGGAACAAAACTCTCTGTCTCTGGAAACAGGGTAGTTTCGCTGCAGTCAGTAAGGCTCACAATGTTGTGGATGTGTCCTGAACGAATCTCCAACTAGGACCGCCCTCTACAGGTCCTCTAGTGGGACAGTCCTCCACAACCCGGAAGAATGGGCTCTGCATCCAGAAGTGTTCCAACAACTAGTTCAGCTTTGGGACTTCCAGACTAGATTCATGGCATCTGTTGAATAACAAAGTACCATTATCTGTGCCAAAGTCTGATCCGCGAGCCCTCCTGGTAGAGTTCGGTGGCACGTACCAAAACAGATTGTATGCACACCGCTCACCTGGTAATATTTTTTAAATACCCTCCATAAAGGAATGTTGTATTGATAAGAAATCAGGATATATATGCAACATGGTATAAATTAATACAAATAAAACATGAATCATTTTGTTGTATTCAACATCATTAACTTTTAACATAAAGTTTTCTCACAGTTTCATATTGTTATTGGGATAGAAAACAAGAACATTAACTAATTTAACAGTAAGTATCACATCTTAGAGAGGGGAAACAGCTGTTTCAATAAATCTATTGTTGTATGAAGGGGGTCCGTTAGGGTATTCCTGTGCTTTTCCAATGGGAAGAATATGCATATTGGTTCGTTAGGCTGTGGGGGGCTAGTTCAGTCACGTGGGGTGATATTCAGTATTACAAGTTGGTCTGATTCCTCCCATCTTGCCCAGAGATTAATATGTTTTTTATATAGTAGGGGCTGTGTTAACCAACATTTCTCACAAGTTGATCTGGGGTATGGCTGGTTGTATCCTGGTACAGGGCTATTCGTTTTCTTTGCTGGAAATGTGTTTCCATCAGAAAGACCTTGTGGTATTTATCAATGGGTAGGTGATTAAGAATTCCTAGTGTGCATATTTTGGGGTCCAGCCTAGGGGAACCCATGTTTGTGTGTAGAAACTGGATGATCTGTTTCCAGTGGTCCTGGATTTGCGGGAGGCACCATAAGATGATAGAATATGCCCACAGAGGACTGACATTTCAGGCAGGAGGTGGGCTTTTTATTTGGCCTGTAAATAGTACTGCTAACTGCAAAACATATGTTTATTGCAACATGTTCTCGACTACACAATCTTTCTCAGCACTAAAAAAAAAACATGATACAGTCAAACATATATACAAACCCCCCACACTATTGGTGAGACAAACATCATGATGGCTAATAAATTCCATCTGGATGGCTATTGAAAGTCCCAATCGTGATGGCTAATTGAAAGTCCAATCCTGGATGGCTAATTGAAAGCCCACGTGGATGGCTAATTGAAAGCCAATCCTTGTGGCTAATTGAAAGCCATCGTGAGCTAATTAAAAGCCCACGATGCTATAAGCCTGTGGATGGCTAATTAAAAGCCAATCCGTGATGGCTAATAAAAGCCCAATCCGTGGATGGCTAATTAAAAGCCCAACCGTGGATGGCTAATTAAAAGTCCAATCCGTGGATGGCTAATTAAAAGCCCAATCCGTGGATGGCTAATTAAAAGCCCAATCCGTGGATGGCTAATTAAAAGCCCAATCCGTGGATGGGCTAAATTAAAAGCCAATCCGGATGGCTAATTAAAAGCCCAATCCGTGGATGGCTAATTAAAAGCCCAATCCGTGGATGGCTAATTAAAGCCCAATCCGGGATGGCTAATTAAGCCCAATCGTGGATGGCTAATTAAAAGCCCAATCGTGATGCTAATTAAAAGCCCAAATCCGTGGATGGCTAATTAAAAGCCCAATCCGTGGGATGGCTAATTTAATTGCCATCCACGGATGGA
This sequence comes from Hymenochirus boettgeri, assembly GCA_019447015.1. Classification (NCBI taxonomy): domain Eukaryota; kingdom Metazoa; phylum Chordata; class Amphibia; order Anura; family Pipidae; genus Hymenochirus; species Hymenochirus boettgeri. The sequence continues at coordinate 36,456,688 of CM033469.1, forward strand.
CTTTATTAGCTAATTAAAGTCCAATCAACTCGATTTCTGTGAATGTGTTCCATTTTTGTGAACTCCACAATTGGTATCCCAAAATAGAACAAGATGTTCATATGTGCAAATGCAAACATCTATAATAAATATATATCCACATGTGCTGTTGGGGCCTGCTAGGCCGCCATCAAAATGGGACCTTGGTAGAACAGCTTTGCCATGCAGCTACTGGTCTCAGTGTCCATGTTCAGTTAAATTTTACAGCACTGGAGAGTTTCTCCCAGGAACAGCCCTTGGGACGAATGGTTCTGTTACTTAAAGTTCATCGTCCTTCCCCTCCCAGTGAGGGGTTTTTGGGTCATCCGCAGCGTGTTGCCTGAAATGATTCTCTCAACCCTAGCCCCTCTCGTCAGCCATGCTTCAGTTTTGTACCAAAGTGCCAAAAAGCAGGGGACTAGGAGGAGAAATCTTCTTCAAGCTTTCTATGTTTACACACAGCAAATAAAATTCTTTGCAACAACTTCAAGTTTAAATTTAATGTGATGAATTAATGGCTTGTAAAACTGTACAACCGCCTATATAAAAGAACAATGTCTTTCCTGGCAGTGTTCCAGATTGGACAACCTTTACCCTAGTGTGTAATCATTGGACGGTTCCACCAACCAATCAAATTTATTTTAAGAATGGAAGCGTATCCTGGACTGATACACAGAAGTAGTTGATGGCCCATTTGAATTGTAGAAACACTGTCACCTGTATTGTAAAGCATCCGTGCTAAGAAAGTGGTGTATAGGACAATGCAGTGGATTAATACAGGTTCCTAAGAACAATAGGATATTGAAACCCTTAATGTCACAGCATTAGAAAGGACAAAAACACATGATTATATATTTTGGAGGGGATCTGAGTGCATTTGAAAGAATCTGAATTTAAACACCATGCTAAATATCCAGAAATGCTGAGAATAGTTTATTACCTTCCGGCTGTGAACAGAAACAGATTGTTTTCTATGACACTAAAACATACTCCAGGTTTGAAATTGAAATGTTACTTACATACAACTCTTTGTCTATAATTCTTTTTCACTCAAGTAAAAACCTATTCTATTTCGCAACAGGAGGTAAAAAAATACGCCTTCCCTCCCTTTCTCAATAATGTAAAAGGAGCTGTTCTCCTGCTTAGTCCAGGGAGCCATCCTTATACCGGAATTTGCTGCCCACCAATCGTAAGTGTACAAAGCACAATTCCAATTGGTTTGGCTCTTGATATTTTTGAGGATTGTCCCCCCGATAACCCAGTTGGTGGGATGTTGCCACACAGAAGCTACAAAGTATAGGGGCAGCCCCTAAGTGGACAGCAATAAAAACTACCATCAGTTTAGGCATACAGGGGCCAATGCTGTAAGCAACTCCATACAGATAGCTAAACATGATTCATCTCGTTGTCCCATTGGAATCACACAGGCTAATTGATTTAGGAATTGATTTCTGCTAACGTCATTCCATGATGTGCTTCCAAAATGGACAAAGGTTTCCAAACTTGCCCAGTCAGACTTTCCAGTCTTCTTTCTGGAACATCCCCCAGTTCAGATATCGGTAATAGAAAGAGTCCTTTAATATCACCTGAACACAACCAGTTGTAAACCGAATAAAAAACCAGGATTTAAACCTGTAGATTTTCTGTGGTGATACATTTTACACTAAGACGACAGGCCTCCATACTCTCTGGTTTCTTTTTAGGTAGTATCTACTTGCTTATTAACGTAATCCCTGAAAATCTGATTCCCCGAAACTGACTGAAAAGCCAGATTGGAGAAAAAGCATGGCTGAAGCGAAACCTCGACCATCCCGGGATTCTCGCCAGGCTCCATGTGTGAGTCTCAGGTACTAGCCATGGCTGAAACTGAAATATGATTGGATGACTACTAGAGACAGGATAGACAATGTAATCACTAATATGGTCACCAGATCTGTGCATATTGGTGTATGAATGATACCATGTGGGAAATGGGCGGTGCCAAACAGAACAATATAGAGAGACCTGTGCACCTAATTTCCGAATAACTGGAATGATTGAGTCAATGAAACTCGATGAGGATTGGTTGGTTGTGGTTGAAAATGACGGCCAATCCAGGCTGATCTGATAAACCTATTAGGCTGGGGGATCATCATGCTGAGAAAACGAGTCTTGGTGTACCCAGTTTAAGCTGTTTACACACAGTACCAATCTCTCAAGATGAGGGGGGGTAAAATGGTCCCGAGCTTGTTTATAGGTATTACAGGGAGAAGTTCGGGACTGACATGTTTCCCATACCGCCTGGACGACTCCTATGCTTTGGTGCAAGGTTCACCGATCACGGAGAACTTGTCAGCACCAGGAAACCTTGTTTGGAGGCACACACACATTGCTGAGAAAAGGGGCGATTCCGTCTGATCAAATGAAACTATCCTCCATTTTTTCGTTCATGTGTGTACCCAGCCTACAGAAATGAGTTTGGAGATATATGCACTATACAATGTATATATGTAAAATAATCAGTGGACAAAAACCGTACACTAGAGGTTTTAGTCAATATTTTTATTTTTAGAACGTTATTGCTGTGTTAGGTCTTTTCATATTTTAAATTCTTTATATATGCAAACAGTAAGCATGCAGTTAGTTTATTGTACAGTAAGCATGCAGTTATTTTATTGTACAGTAAGCAATGCCGTTAGTTTATTGTACAGTAAGCTGCCGTTAGTTTTTATTGTTAGACAGTAAGCATGCAGTTAGTTTTTTTACAATTGTAGCAGTAAGCATGAACGTTAGTTTTTATTGTACAGTAAGCATTGCAGTTAGTTTTTATTGCACAGAATAGTGTTATTGCATAGGCATTCGTTAGTTTTTAGAAATAGCAGCAGTTATATGCAATACATGCAGTTATTCCCGGGCTTGCAGTTGTTATTAGCACGCATGCAGTATATGCACGACATGCTTAATTTATCAGAAGACGAGTTTTTATTGCACCAGTACGCACGCAGTTCTGTTGTAATTGACAGTAAGCATGCAGTTAAGTTTTATTGCACGGCATGCATTAGTTTCAGACATGCCGTTAGTTTGTGATTGCCACAGAAGCACGCAGTTAGTTTTTTGCACTATGCACCATAGTTAGCACAAGCACGCAGTTCGTTTTATTGGCACAGAGACTTGCAGTTTACCCTACTGTGCCCCTTGAACTAGAAATTCACAATTTCTCAAACCTAAATAGGTATTTCTGGTGAAAGTAATGGGATTACCCCGACACTGACTCTTTCTTATAGAATTATGTCTGGGTTTTTTCTTTTAGTGACTGTGTTGGAAAACCCAATACAACTGAGTCTTTGTTTCATGTAAATGAAAATTCATACAGTACTGTGTTCCTTATGTTGAATGTGGGGATTTTTACGTTAGTGGGGCCTCCTTATATCCATAAAAGTTTGCAAAACCTGATCGGGCATCCGTAGCAGTGAATGTTTTAGTTCTGAAGTGTGAGTAAATGAAAATATATGTTGGCAAAACACAGAAAAAAACCACCAGTGCTGGTGTAACCTCGCGTGTGGGTTGACCATCTGGTAGAAGACCCTGTGCCAGCGCTCTGTAACCCATGTCTGGATTGACCAGCTGTTAAAAATGATTAAAAGCACATTATCTGTATGTAAAAACAATTGCATGTTTATGTCAGGTTGGGTCTTTTCTTTGGAGCTAGCTTGTCTGTAGCAGCCCTTATGTAAGGTATGTGTCATATGTTGCTTCAAAATTTCTAGGTTATCATTTAGAAAGGAGAGTTGCTTGTGGCGTTCTGCAAAGCTCACTATGGAACGCTCCTCTTTTGGCCTGGTGCACTGCTGCTATGAGATCTCTAAGCGTGGGGAGACCAGTGGAAAGCTGCTGACCTGCTTGGCCGTCTCTTCACGGCTTACCTTTCTTCAGCTAACAGAGGGTTCACATGGGTAGATTTGACTTTGTTTTAAAATAGTGAATTCGGGTATCCAAACAACTTTCTTAATTTGTTTTATTACGTTGTCATCCGGTGATGCTTGGTGTTATTTATATTTTAAAATTGTTTTATATGACTTAATTATACCCTTGGTTACAACCATAAAGAAGTTTACAAATGGTCCCTGTCTGTGGTTCAGCAACAATGTCATTATGAAAGCATTCTTTGAATCAATGGGAGCGCTTTTTAGCTTGACCCCTTCGTAAAGAATATCTTGAATCAACATTGGCTTAGCCAGAACTGGTTTATAAGATGAGTTCTTTATTTTCGATATCTCTATATTGGGAATGCTGTGGGTTTTTGTTGTTTAGCCCAGATTCTGATCAATTTCCTTGTATTATTGATTGTTTGAACAAACCTAGATTCTGTCCTCTAGCCTGGGTTACACAACAGCAAATTTTTCGTTCTGACCAACTGCTCTCCACTATTTCCCCTTTGCTTTTCTGACATGCCCATCCGCCCGAACCAGATGAATAGTGGAACAATCGGTCGTGGCTTTCCACAAATACACCATCAATTTTTCATGTCAACCAAAGGGATACATAGTAATATTCTTTTCTTCCAACATTGGATGTGTGTACCGCCTGAAAGTAAAATGCACAATCTTAATGTCTACATGCAGTTAGCCTTACTTTGTGGCAACCTCAACCCATATAGGTTTAGTGGACACAATGTGGATTAATATTTTATTTTCTCTAATCCACCTGTGTCAATTTCTATAGGAGTGTGAGATATCCTTGTTACACCATTACGCTAGATCAAGAGAGGGGAGATTATAGTATGGCACTCTCTACACTGTGGGGACGGGTAATTTTCTCGGGTCCTTTAGCTCTCTAACCCAGATGGGGGGTTTCTTACAAACAGCAACAACTTACCCAAGAATAGAAGAAACAATATAAGGTTGCTGGAATTCATCTGCTTGTTACTGATTTTACATGTTGTGTTTCCCTGTACTGTTTTCTGAAGTTTCCATTTTCCTTTTTTCCAAATATCTTCTTTGTTTTTGCAATTTGTGTCACGCACACCACCGAAGTGGTTAAGAATGCTACCAAAATAACCAACTTTAGCAGGGACTGCTTCTATCCAGTGTGTTTCCAATGAACTCATATTTTTAGGCTATTATAGGCGGCTTCGTTCAACTTGTCCCAGTCTTGCATTCGGATAGCCAAAGGCTCATGGGAAATGGGAGGATGCTCACCTTAGCAAGGAACCGAGAGATTTTAACATGGGATCTTAGTTTAAGGAGGAGTAAACCAGTTCAACAATTGAGATAACAAGGTCAGTGCTGTGAGAAATATACCTGGGGTGGATTAAGGGAAGGGGAGATATGTTGGGGGTGAAGTTCAGCCTGCACGTAGTAGCAGTGCGCTTCTGTGCATATCCTAAGATATTGTTCGACCACTGTTTGTCTCTTGTAGGTGGCTGCTCTCGGCCTCCATCGTCACTTCCTGCAAACAACCTGTCAAGCGTGAGGTCAATCGGTGCCAAAGGATCCACAGTGAACCCATGCAGGTAACCCAATCCAAACAAGTTACTGTATAATCACAGATTTAATGAAGCATTAGAAAGCAACACATTCACCGTATTACATAAAACTGATGTAGGACCACTTTGTTGTAAAATGTGGACATTGTATTGCATTGTGCTATTGTGTTAGCATATTCTGAATCATTTCCTAGCATTGATAAAATACTATGCCTCTTGATATGTAAATGGTTCAAATTGTGATGCACCTTACATTGGTATTTATAAGTTATCCTATATTTCACTTATTGCACTGTAACTCTATGGCTCCGCTGTGGATGTACGTTGATATTGAGGGTTTTTAAGTTGTATTCTTGCTTTGTGTCTTGCAGATTTCCTGCTTGTGGGGCACAAAATTGGAACTGGAGGGTCGGTCGGGCCTCCACTGATGCCTTCTGGAGGTCGTTGCCATGTTTCAAACCTTAGGACTTCACGCCACCTTCGGGGGGATTTGTGGATCGACGATTTTTTTTTCTCTCACAGGCATTAACCACTGTAAGTTTTATCTGAAAAAGAAAGAAGTCTGAACCTTATTTCCACTGCACCCAATCCGGGTAACAATGACGTTGCGTGGGTCCTTTGTGGCTCCAGTATAAGAAAGAGCACGTACAGCTGAATCATTAATACTGTATGAGTCTCATGGGTAACTTTTTGGATATTAAACTTTTATTTCTTTAATTGACATTTTGAAAACCCTTTACCAAGACAACAGACCATTAGTGGGTGTTGGAGGGTACATTGTTATTGATGTTCCCTGACTTGACCGCATTGACTTGTAGGGTTCTTCTCACTGCATGGCTGGCAGGGAGGGTGGGGACCAGCAGTCAAGATCAAGGACACGTCGCTCAGGATATTCTGCAGAGGTTGGCAATATCTCATATTTGGTTTTATATGTATGTTATCGAACCAACTTTTTTAAAGGGCTCACTATACTCAAAATTACATATCTGTAACAATACCATTTAGAGTGAGAAGTAATAGAAATGGTGGTTAATGTCTAGTGAGTGCTCCAATTGCCCCCACCCTCCTAGTCACTGCATTTCTTGTAGTGTCTGCGACACTTATTAAGGTCTGCACAGCCCTCACCAGGAACCCTGCTCTCTTACACATATCCCCCACCCCTCCCCCTTCCAGTCTTTTCTGTGGTTCTGGTAATTATTGTATTTCGATGTAAGCCGTGGCTGAGGGGTAGGTGTGCTCGTGTTAGCGTAGAGTGATCAGTACTCGCATCTCATTGAGGTCCCAATTTCCTTAGGCACCAAATCCTAGAAGGGTCAGGGATGGGGACATATTACAATATTTCTGCTCCAGAGTGACACGGATCTTCTCGTAAATGCTGTTGTGATTTAAAATGATGATTTCTCCGGATTAACAGCTCGGATTTTAATATCTGAATAAAAGCAGTGTGTGATTGCTTTATCTAAAGGTAATAATTTTTGCGAAATTTATTTTTCTAGGGTATGATACCCTTTAAAGGTTTTAAGGAGCAAAGTTAAAGTACTTGGTACAAGTTAGCACCGGTGGACTAACAATTCCATGACTAAGTCGGGTACCATACAAACAGATATAAAAAATTTTCTTAAGATCCCCACACACAGTCAATAGCTTTCTTCTATATTGCCTTTGCTGCAGCTCAAGTACTTACTACAAGGGGGCGGCCGGAATGAGGGAAGTTTTCCATCGGGTCCGAGTGTTTCACCAGGCAGTCTAGGGAATGCTCGTTCTTGGGATCTCGATTGAAGTGTCCCTTTATCTTAGACTGGTAGGAACTTTTGTGTGCACGACCAAGTGTTCACTGCAAGGGTCAAATTAATGTCCGTTGCGGCACATAGTTGTCATGACCGACATTCTCAAACGTGCTTATCCGCGGAATATCCACACGAAACTGCCATGATTTACTGTCAGTTCTACCTCAATCAATCTAGTCACGGCCAGCCGCCCCACGCCATCAGAATCTGACGTACCCAGCCCGAAGGTTGTATCCAGCGTTACATTGCCATGGTTAACAAATATCATGCTCTGTTCATCTACAGAAAAAGCATGGGAATCTACATAGTTTACACGACGTTTCTAATAGTGTTGTTTTTTAAAGGAAACTTTCACTTGCAAGGTGTGTGTGTGGTGTGTGTTGTGACATCACTCTTCTAGCTTACTTTCTTACTTTGCACCTTAATTTCTTTGACTCATTCAGGCATGATCAGCGGTTTTACAGTGCGAGAAGATGCTGCTATACAGCTACCTTGTATCTCTCTCTCTGATTAGGGGAGCGGAGTGTGATTAAGAGGAATGTCAACTCTTGCAGCTGTAGTGAAAGATGTGGGTTTTATTTTTGCACTGGTAGAGCTTTGGTAAGGAATCCCTTAGGAAGGCAGCGAGTACCAGTTTATTGGCAAAATATACCGTACATTTGGGGGCCGATTGTTGTTTTTTGCCAGGAACTGATAAATGTTCAGGTGGAAAATAACTAAAATACATTCCAGCAGAGCGGACACTGACATTTAACAAAAGAAACAGTGAGTCTTAACTTTCCCTTTGTAATATATTGAGCCGCCATATCCCAGCGAAGGCAGTTTTTTAAAGAGTGTGGGTGTTTATTATGCGGATATTGCAGCCATTATCTTGGTGTTCTTTTCCCTTATGGAGCGAAGACTCGGTAAATTCGTATATATGATTGTGGCTGTGAGGATGAGATGTGGAATAAAACACGTTGTTGGAGTACTTGTTCGGTGCATAATAAACAACTGGAGGGAGGTGGTCAATATGATTCTGACTGTGCGAGACAGTGATGGTAGCGTCATCCCAGTTCCTTATGGGTTAAGACGGTCTCGTATGTGCCGAAGACTCAGTTTATGCAGGCCACAAGCCATTCCATTTCGCGAGAACTACGAGTGAGGATTGAAGTAGAGTTACAAGGAGTCGGTTTGGACTTATTCACTTCACCACCATAAATCGGAAAAGGGAGGTTGGACAGATTTTGTGTGAAAATTAGCATTTACTAAGACTTAGGTCATGTGCTGTAACCTTTCTATGTACTGTTCTGTAGGGAATAATGATGACAAATACAAATCCTATATCAAAAAGCGGACTGGGTTCACACAGTACTGATTATGGCAGTACCGCTGGATAGTGCTGGTGAATTGGTCGTTGGCCGAAACTATGTGTCAGGCGACCTTGCTCGGACCGACCGTTTGTCCTGAATCGGAAGAGGGATCGGGTCTGGTAAATTGTGGTCCGATCGTCGGTTCTCTATGGGCTACTATTCGCACGACTGGACAGTTATTTGTCCCTACCAAGTGGGTTCTAGTAGCAAACAGCTTGGGCAGGATAAATATTCCCCATATGTACCCGCTTATGGTTAGACCAAAGCGCTTCATTTCAGAATTCCAGAAACTTCGTGGTCTTGGTATTTAATGAGAAAGTTCAGTGGAAATATATTTTTTTAAATTCTTAGGGAGATTCAATAAACGATTCGTTTCCTTTAAAGTTTGTTATAAATAGTGCTAATTTTGCCCCAACCAATCAGATCTTCTTTAACATTCAAAGCTACATCTGGTTGGTTGGGCAAAATTAGCACATCTTTTGAACAGATAAGAACTTTAATTGAATCTCCCTGTTAGTTTATATTATGGCATACTATTTATTCTAACTATGCTCTTCCATTTTGAAAAATCAATTAAATATATACCGCCTTGCTATTCCACTGCTGGTTGACATTAGTGATCTGACATTTCGGTTCTAACGGACTCCCTCTTCTCCAGGATGCCACCCACTACCTTTAATCAACCCAGGCGCGGGTCAAGGGAGAACAAACCATAACAGTCTCTATAGGGGGTCCTGCAAACAGGAAGTCAGTATTTCGGTTGCATTTATTTATAAACACAGACACACCTGCTGAATGGGAGGTACGGTCATTGGGATGGAAAATACTGCTCTTTTGTCTGTAAAGTATATGTATTTGCCACTGAACTCTCCCTGTTAGAGACGAGAAGATACTTGATGAAGTGTTAGTTTTTACACAGGGACAGGCGGAATGTAAGTCATTTCTTGCGAGTCGCACGTACGCCAGGTCAAAATTCAGAAAGAAAAGTCATCCTCTGTCATAAAATGGCTGCTTTCTGCAGTGATGCAAGGTTAAAGATCTTAAGCTTTCAGGAGCAAGGGGTTTGGTAAGTTTCAAACACAGGTTGAGTGTTGTTGTCACTTACATATATCACTTACCAGGTTATATAAATTACGTGCAAAACCCCTTACTAAACTGTGGAAAGATATCCAAACCTACTTGTGCTATAAATCTAAATTATAATACTACGGTAAATATCTGACCTCGACAGCTACACTACAGGCAGGAAATAATACCAGATAATATGACAAAATTCAATTCTAAATAGCGTCTCGGAGGCACGGATTCTTGTTCCGTTAGAGCCATTAGGAATCCGCTTACATTTTTATAAATATCGTTTAGTAAAAAGAAAAACAACAATGGTGCAATAGTGTTGCAAAAGTAAATGTACAAGCAGAACATCAAAAATAAGCAAACGGTATTAAAGGGATGCAAGATGAAAATACTTTTAGAGTTGTGTTTAATCCAAGTGCCTTAAAAAGTTCATTGATGAAACAGATGATTTCCTGGCTCCAAATACATACAATAGAGGTTGTGGAAGCACTCCTTAGGCTAAATTCTAACCCACAAGTGCTACGGATCTGGTCACACATTAGACCAACAGAAAAGTAATCATGCAGCATTCCCTCGGCCCCCCATACAATCATATTCTCTGCACAACTGGCATACTTTTATAAACAAAGGGTTTTATAGCATATTACTGTGATCACATGAATGGACAGCCTTCCAACCCCGGTCAAGTTCACCCCAGTCTGGAAGGTCCTAGATCTAACTTTTTTCCATTTCCGTTGGAATGCTGTATGTTGTGTGCAGGCTTGACAGTTGGTTTGTGGGAAAAAAGTCAGGTCAGGTGGAAGTGGGTGTGGTTAAAAGGGGGGGGATAGTGCTCCAAAACAAAAGGTGTGCTGGATTGAAGGCATGCAGCAACACACACAAATCAGAGTAAGTGCTACTAACATGTATTCAATTATAGATTAAGATGAGGCAAAGTCATTATTTCAGTATAGTGTCCCTTTAAATATTTTAATACTTTATTGTTGGCCATGGTCTCCCTATAAACAGTTACTCCCACCCTCTAATCCTGCATGGATCTAACATCACAAGGACTGTCAGTGTCTCTATGGATTGCAGCATTGCATTTAAATCACAAGGACTGTCAGTGTCTCTATGGATTGCAGCATTGCATTTAATGGTACTAGCAGCCTGTGGGTTTCATATGTTCAATGTTAAAGGGAAGATTAACCTACCCTATGTACATTACAGGGGGATTAGATCCCTGGTACCAAGTAGTGTCTCCATACCCACCCTGACATAGAATGATAATGGAATATTGTATATTAAAGGGAAGATGAACCTACCCTATGTACAATACAGGGGGATTAGATCCTTGGTACCAGGGTCAGTGCCTCCCATACCACCCTGACATAGAATGATAATGGACTATTGTATATTACAGGGAAGATGAACCTACCCTATGTACTATACAGGGGGATTAGATCCCTGGTACCAAGGTCAGTGCCCCCCATCCTGACATAGAATGATAATGGTATATTGTATATTACAGGGAAGATGAACCTACCCTATGTACTATACAGGGGGATTAGATCCCTGGTACCAAGGTCAGTGCCTCCCACACTGACATAGAATGACAATGGAATATTGTATATTAAAGTGAAGATGAACCTACCCTATGTACTATACAGGGGGATAGTTCCCTGGTACCAAGGTCAGTGCCTCCCACCCTAACATAGAATGATAATGGAATATTGTATATTACAGAGAAGATGAACCTACCCTATGTACTATACTGGGGGATTAGATCCCTGGTACCAAGGTCAGTCCCTCCCACCCTGACATAGAAAGATAATGGAATATTGTATATTAAAGTGAAGATGAACCTACCCTATGTACTATATCATTTTTTGTAGATCTGCCCTCATTTCTTTAGAATCCAATGTAAACTTCTTATATTTCAGCTGTCAATCAGTTCCTTGCTCTCAAAAACTATTCTTCTGTGAGTAGTTTTTACTGTAGCTGTAATGGTTATAGAGTTTTGACAGTGGGAATGCTGTATGCTGTGTGCAGCTTGACAGTTGGTTTGTGGGAAAAAAGTCAGGTCGGTGGAAGTGGGTGTGGTTAAAAGGGGGGGGGGAGGGTAGTGCTCCAAAACAAAAGGTGTGCTGGATTGAAGGCATGCAGCAACACACACAAATCAAGTAAGTGCTACTAACATGTATTCAATTATAGTTAAATGAGGCAAAGTCATTATTTCAGTATAGTGTCCCTTTAAAATTTTAATACATTATTGTTGGCCATGGTCTCCCTATAAAACAGTTACTCCCACCCTCTAATCCTGCATGGATCTAAACACAAGGACTGTCAGTGTCTCTATGGATTGCAGCATTGCATTTAATGGTAGCTATAAGCCTGTGGGTTTCATATGTTCAATGTTAAAGGGAAGATTAACCTACCCTATGTACATTACAGGGGGATTAGATCCCTGGTACCAAGGTAAGTGTCTCCCATACCACCCTGACATAGAATGATAATGGAATATTGTATATTAAAGGGAAGATGAACCTACCCTATGTACTATACAGGGGGATTAGATCCCTGGTACCAAATTCAGTGCCTCCCACACTGACATAGAATGACAATGGAATATTGTATATTAAAGTGAAGATGAACCTACCCTATGTACTATACAGGCGGATTAGTTACCTGGTACCAAGGTCAGTGCCTCCCACCCTAACATAGAATGATAATGGAATATTGTATATTAAAGGGAAGATGAACCTACCCTATGTACTATACAGGGGGATTAGTTCCCTGGTACCAAGGTCAGCGCCTCCCACCCCGACATAGAATGATAATGGTATATTGTATATTACAGGGAAGATGAACCTACCCTATGTACTATACAGGGGGATTAGATCCCTGGTACCAAGGTCAGTCCCTCCCACCCTGACATAGAAAGATAATGGAATATTGTATATTAAAGTGAAGATGAACCTACCCTATGTACTATACACGGGGATTAGTTCCCTGGTACCAAGGTCATTCCCTCCCACCCTGACATAGAATGATAATGGAATATTGTATATTAAAGTGAAGATGAACCTACCTTATGTACTATACAGGGAGATTAGTTCCCTGGTACCAAGGTCAGTGCCATACTATCTGTATTCTCTGGTTTGGTAGGGGATACCTATATAATATTTAAATTACGGTATTAATAGATATAATTTATTTCTGGTTGTACACCATGGACCACCTATAAATTGAGAAATTACTGTTATTATAGATCTTACTTTAGTTCTTGTTGTACTAGCCGAATGTACCCTCTCCATATTAGAATTACATTTGAATTACCATATAACTTTACATTTTCTCTGATTTTTAGTGTGTATAACTAATATACAATGTGCGACTTCCTTTTTTAATACATAGTAAACTTTAGTCTGGTTTTGTATGTTGTATACTATATAATATTTAGATTACTGGTATTAAAGACAGTACGGTATACTTTAGTTCTGGGTTGGTACGGGATACTCATCTCCTCTTGCGCCTTCCTGTACTTATACATATACTGTAGATTCTGTTGGTAGGGGGCTCCTATATCCTATTGCAGAATTACTGATCGTATATCCTATCACCCTGTAGTTCTAGGTTGGTATTGGGGACTACGCTCTACTATTGAGAATACTGGTATTATACATATACTGTCGTCCTGGTTGGTCTGGGGGGGGCTACTCTCTCCTATTGAGAACTCCTGTTTCTTAATACATATCACTGTTAGTTCTGGTTACGCAGAGGGCACCTATGAATAATTGAGAATGACTGGTATTAATTAGCATAGTACTGTAGCTCTGGTTGGTACCGAACAAAGGGATACTATAAGAATATTAGAATTCCTGGTAGTGATACAATATAATGTAGTTCTGGTTGGTACAGGGATACTATATCATTTGAGAAAACAAATTCGGTAATTAAATACATAATCCTGTGTTCTGGTTGGTACGGGGCAAACTATATAATATTGCGAATACTGGTATTAATACATATACTGTAGTTTTCTGTGTTTTAGGGGATACTATACATATTGAGAATTAAACTGGTATTAATACATATACTCTGGTAGTTTTCTGGTTGGGTAACAGGATACTATATAATGAGAATTACTGTAATTAATAGCATTTAACTGTAGTTCTGGGTTGGTACGGTGATACTATATAATAATTGAGAATTACTGGTATTAATACATTTCCTGTAGTTCTGGTTGGTAATTGGATACTATATGAATATTGAGAATTACTACTGTTATTTATAATATACCTTTTGTAGTTCTGTTGGTACGGGGATACTATATAATATTGAGACGTTACTGGTATTGCATACCATATACTGTAGCTGGTTGGGTACGGGATACTATCTACGATTGAGAATTACTGGTATTAATACAGACCATATATACTCGAGTATAAAGCCGACCCCGATATAAGCCGGGTACCTATTTACCTCAAAAAGTAAGAAACATGGATTGACCTCGAGATAAGCCGAGGGTTGAAATTATGGGAACTCTGCTGTCCATAAAAAAGCCTCATTCCGTGGCACTCCATATGTTTGGAAACTACAACTCCCAGCATGCTTTAGTAGCTGTGATGTTGTAAATTTCCAAACCCCTTTAGTGGCCAATGAATGAGGCTTTTTTATGGACCACCCCCGGAAAGGCCCAAAAACATTCCCCCTTAGAGAGCCCCCCAGTTCCATGGAATGAGTTGTACTTCACAATGTGTGTAAATCAGGTAAGGTAAATTTTTCCAAATCTGCTGCTGCTTCCAGGTACCATAAAGTTAATTCTGCGGATCCCTGCTGGCACTCTGCACTGAGGTCCGTCCTCGGCGGCTGTCGAAATTACTGCTCTGACTCGGTGCTCGGGGCCGTCCCGTATTGACGTCACTACTCGCTGGGCAGTAACTTAGACCGCCGCCAAGTATGGACTTCAGTGCAGCGTGGAGACAGCAGAGGTGCCACAGGATCCAGAGGTTTAACTTACCGGTACCTGTTACATAGACAGTAAGCAGCAGCAGATTTTTGGAAAATTTACGTGACCCGAGTAAATCCGAGGTCGGGTTTTAATTGCTATTTTTAAAAAAGTCATGAAACCTCTGCTTTATACGCGAGTTATATGTTACACAGTAGTTCTGGTTGGTTACCGAATACTTAATAATAATATTGAGGTGAATATCACTGATATTAATAAACATATACAGTAAGTTCTGGTTGGTACAGTGCATACTATATAATATTGAGAATTACGGGTATTTAATACATATACCGTAGTTCTGGTTGGTAACGGGGAACATATAATCTTGGAATTACTGAATTAATACAATATACGGTAGTTCTGGTTGGTACAGGGATACTATATAATATGGAGAATTACTGGTATTAATACTGATACTGTGTTCTGGTTGGTACGCGGGTACTATAATCATATTGATACTTCCTGGTATTAATACAGAATACTGTACTGTATTTCTGGGTTTGTACAGGGAGACCCTATATAATATTGAGAATTACTGGTATTAATACATATACTGTAGTTCTAGGTTGGATAGTGGATACTAATATAATATTGAGATTTACTGTATTAATACAATTTGTAGTTTCTGGTGGTACATAGATTACTATATGAATATTGAGAATTACTTGATATTAATACATATATCTGTTTTTCTGTTGGTACAGGGATACTATATAATATTGAGAATGTAACTGGTATTAATACATATATGTAGTTCTGGTTGGTAACACAAGAGATGACTATATAAATATTGAGAATTACTAGATATTAATACCATATACTGTATTTCTGGTTGGTATGGGGATACTATATATGACTTTAGTTTTTTCTTTAAAGAAGACTTACAAGCAGTATATTGAATGAGTAACATCTGTCAGCAAATCAGCCTTTTCCTTACACATCGGCGGACTGAGACAGGTTAACGAGGTTGTTCATTAACTCCATGGACATTCATATGTCGTTCTGTTCCTCAGCCAAGGGGAATGGTCCCCCCAAATGTCCCCATTTTGAGGAATATAGGTTAAATTAATGCACACAACTTTATTTATATACTTTAGCTCCATTAAACATCCTATTGGATGTGCAGTTACAGAACATGACCTCTGACCGACTTCTGTAAACAGTCCTGCACAGTATGTGACTTAGATGAAGCCCCAGATCTAGCAAAAAAGAAACGGCACTGCATCAACCAGGAACAGAACAAGAGAACTCCGACTACAACATGAATAAATAAATCACACCAACAGCTTTATTAACAATACGCCTGACGCCGTTTCAGACCTCCAGTCCTTAATCAATGGATGGAAGCCACCATTGCAGAGCATTTGCAGTGACTGCTTATGAGCCAGACACCTCTGGCCCAACCAAGTCTAATAGATATGTCCATGCGTAACTTAGAGACTGTCCATAGCCCATATTAAATTTGGCCGCGAGCAAAATAAAAAAAAAGAGAGAACAAAAACTTTGTCTTTAAAAGGGCATGTTCACTCCTTAAACTACAAACGCGATCTTGTCTGTTATCGCCCTCATTCTCAACTGCATTTTTAATTACCAGTTTAATTTCATGCATTTGTAACCAGATATTATATAATCTTCTATTTTCTTTCTGGCATGACTCTTTTATTAGATTTGAGCGTGTGGCAAAGAGGCAGGGGAAACAGCAGTCAATCAATTTACTAAAGGAGGGACACGCTTACTCTTGTACGTATGGAGGCAATAAGCTATGCTTTATATCATCTGTGTTAATAATACATGTAATATCTGCGATATTAGTTGGGGGTTGAGGTTGATAATCAACCAAGTGACCATTTTTTACATTTGACGGGTGGATAATGTCCCTTTAAATTGCTTTTAAATTCTAAAGATTCACAGGGTTTTCAATAAAGTTCTTATTGTTAAATAGTGCTAATTTTGCCCCAACCAATCAGATCTTATTTAACATTTGAAAGCTACATCTGATTGGTTGGGGCAAAATTTGCACCCAACTTTAAACAATAAAGAACTTTTATTGAATAACCCGTAATGTGTTTCTAACAAGCTGGGGGAACCAGGAAAAAACACAATTTTTAGCATTATATATAGACCAAATGACTTTATTGTTTCCCTAAGGGATCATAAATCCTCTGTATACGATGAACCCAGACAGCCAGGCCTACACTCTGAGATGTGCGGGTCCGTGTATTTTGATAGGGTCCATTAATATACCATTTGGCGTCTCTTCCAGAAGGAGTTGTCATCTTAAATCAGGACTTACATTGGGTCTTGTTTACAATCACGTGTTCTCGCAGACGTTTTTTCCTGCAGCTTTGTTTTTTTCCAACAACTTTCTTTTTGTTGCCAGCCTTTTGAGATAGGAACAGGTACAACACGCAAGTTTTAACAAAAAAAATTCTTACAAGGATAGCCAAAATAGACGCAAAACACACCACCATTTTTGTACCTTTCTTCTGACCCACAACCCCGCAGTGCAGACGCAAAAAGCGGTCAGGTACGGACTTCACTGATTTCTTTTTCCCCCACGCACACCAACACGTAAGTAAAGAGGTCTCACCGACTGGAGAGAATCTTTGGGAAGCAGTGGAGTTCCTGCAAAATAATGAATATAAAAAAAAAATTAATTGGTGACTTGTTAAGGTTCTCATTCATCCATGGTCATGGATGGTATGTCTGTAATATTCATGCTCTACCATGTCTGTAATCTGTACATATTCATTCATCCAGTCATGGTCTATCTTGTCAATATTCATCCATCCAGGTCATGGATGGATGATATCTGTAATATATTCAATTCATCCATGTCATGGATGGTATATCTTGTACTATTCATTCATCCAGGTCATGGATGGTATATCTTAATATTCATTCATCCAGGTCATGGTTATCTCGTAATATTCATTCATCCGGTCATGGATGGTATATCTGTAATATTCATTCATCCAGTTCATGTGATATCTGTAACTATTCATTCTCCAGGTCATGATGGTATATCTGTATATTCTTCATCCATGTCAGGATGGTATCTAATTTCATCATCCAGGTCATGGATGGTAATACTCTGTAATATTCTTCTCCAGGTCCTGGATGTATATCTGTATATCATTATCATGTCTCCGGTCATGGTACACTGAATATTCATTATCCGTCAGGGACATTTATTTCATTCACCAGGTCATGGTATACTGTAATATTCATCCATCCGGTCATGGTATCTGTAATATTCATCCATCGCAGGTCACGGTAATATCTGTAATATTCATTCATCAGGTCACGTATATCTGTAATAGTTCATTCATCCAGGTCACGTATATCTGTAATATTCATCCTCCAGTCTGGTACACTCTGTTATTCATCCATCCAGGTCATGGTACATCTGTAATATCATTCACCAGGTCATGGTACATCTGTAATATTTATTTCATCCAGGTTCATGGTACATCTACTAATTTCAATGTCATCCAGGTCATGGTACATCTGTAATTTCTATCATCCATGTCATGGACATCGTAATATTCATTCATCCAGGTCATGGATAATCTACTAATATTCATCCATCATCCAGGTCATGGGACTATTATTCATGTCAATATATCTTATCATCCAGGTTCATGGTATTCTGTAATATTCATCCATCCAGGTCATGGTATATCTGTAATATTCATTCATCAGGGTCTGGTATTCTTGGTAATATTTCATTCATCCAGGTCATGGTATATCTGTAAATATATCATTCATCCGGTATGGTAATATTGTACTATCATATCAGCCTGGTATTAATCTGTAATATTCATTCATCCAGATCGTGTATATCTGATATTCATCCATCCAGGTCATGGATAATGAAAATAATTAGTACCCGAGAAATCCAATTAGCATATCACACAAAGCCGAGTGTTAAGGTGTATGCATAGGTTATAGAACACACCCAGGGTAAGGTGTGGCTATAGGGTTTCCTAAAACACCTCTTAGCCACTATCCAATCACGCCCTTAACACCTGGCTGTTATATGCTAATTTGGATTTTCCAGGGTACATAATTGCCACAGATTCTTGTAAAGTCATTCTGATTGAGAAAGCCAGTCGGATGTCTGCGACAGCGTCTTCCAAGAACTAACTTCAAGTCCAGTTGATCTAATTTGAATACACATATTTCATTGGTGGTTTGTTTTTTTTATGTCCTATTTGTGTAAGATAATGAATGTCTTCTCCAAAAGGACAAATCATCCCTCCCATCTCCCCCATTAAAGACCCAGGGTGAAGACGTGAACTGGTCATCAATAGATAAAATAAGGAAAATTAAGCTTGCTTGGCCCTCCAGTATGCCTACCAGTAGTGTCTAGTGGCCTATGAAAGTCATGATCTGCAAGAAAGCACGTCTTCCGTTGGCCAGTCCCGAACTCAGGAATTGTGGGGTGAGACCAGACCTAGGGATTTTATATTAGGTAAAAAGGAGATTTTTCTCTTCTTGTGTAACAATACCCCTCTACTGATTCAATTCTATCACGTGAAATCTCAAATGCAGGAAAACATTAAAAAGAAAAGGAGTTGCCTCTTAAACTGATGTGTTTGATGCAGATGTCGGCTTCCCAAAAGCAGGTTGTAGTTTTGTGGTGGAAGACAACGGTTCCTTGGCTAGGCAGGTAAAATTTCAGCACCACAAATTGGAGACATTTCTATTTGATAGGAAATTTTGTCTTTAAGGATCTCTGGAGAACTAAGGATAGAAGTAGATGGATAAGTTATAATGAGCTGATCATTACCTTTGTAGAAGGGATTTACTCTGTAATTGCGAGTATAGAAAATGGATAAAGCCTTGACTAGTTTGCCATTTCTATATAGCAGAGCTCCCTAGCACAATTATGTAAAGACACAATAAACCGAAATTAACATTCTTCTTTATTTCTACTAAGTTGTTATTGTATGATCAGCTTAAGTGTGCCCATACATCTTTATAATCTTTGCGACAGTTACAAGGAGTAGGAGCCTCGGGAGTTACCACCGCATATTGGAATCTGCCAGCATATATGTAATGGCGGTCACATTTGGTGCGGAACCTACACTGCCCATGATATAATGATTAATTCAATTTCTCCCAACTAGATTTTTGATTCATTGCAACAACACGCATTGAGATAAGTTTCAATTTTAAACAAAACTACACTCAGGAATAATGAGACTTTGTCCCCCTAAGGACAGGGGCACTAAAATCACCCTTGGAATTCAATGATCTGTGTAACAAACCTAGGCCTAGGCCTTGTAATCATTTAAATGGTCATAGGGTGGGATTTGATTTAAATCAAACTGATTTAAATCACAATTTAAAATCACTAGTCAGTAAGGCTTGATTAAATCATAGTTTTCTACATAAAGACTAATTCTTGCTGGTTTAACTTAAATATTCAAGTAGAGGAAATTTCTAGAAAATTACAATTTCAATAAATGTACTCTAACTGAAACATGTAACATTACAGCAATATGTTATTTGCTTAAAACAAACATCCAGATCTATTCCACCAAACAATCAGAAAAATATTGTTTCTATTCTATTCACTGAACTTCTTGAAACTTAAGCACTGAAGGATGATTATTATTATTATATATTTACAATTACATGTATAAATTCACACCAGGCCCTCCCTGAAGAGCTTGCAATCTAAGCACAATTATTACAATCAATATCGTATGTCTTATATGGTGGGGGGAACCGGATTGCCTGAGGAACCCACGCAAGCACGGGGAGAACATACATATTTATAGGTTTGTAGAATAATAGGATTAAGGTCTTTTTCTCAACTCTGTTCATGTTATAACAATTTTGCTGAGCGTGTGATCCTACTAGTCAAATTCAGTTTTCAGATCTGCAAAAGTAAACCAAGCATCTGTGATAATATCTTGTAGGCAGAGAAACTGCCCAATAATCTTAGAAAAACCTCTGGAGAGAACGACATTGTAAATGGATTAATGGAGTTATTTACCCAAAAATTAAACATATAAAGCCTTATTCTACATATTAAAAAAAACCATCACAGTGTTTTATAATAAAGACATGTACCTGTTCTGCTTCCTTCAGAATGGATGGACAGCCCAGATACTGCCTACAGAGAAAGAAAATAAATGTTGACTTATAAAGTATGGCCTTTCTTAGAATTCAAACAACATGTAACGAATCCATTAAGGTTGGATGTCCATTAAGTGTTAGTCTGGAGGGTTCTACGTGAACCAGGATTTCCTTTTGAGGGTGAACAAGCCCTTTAACTTGACATTTCTTAATAGATTATAAACATTGCCTATTTTGTGATTGCAGATTTGTACATAAATTGAAGAAGGAAAGTTGAAGGCCAATAAAGTCTACATAGTTCAGGCATAGAAGGATGACAGCAATTAATTAAAGGGAAATTATGGCCAAAATAATGTTTTAAAGTGTGAATGTTATTCCCCAGGGAGGAAGAAAAGCATTCTCTACTTGTGAGTTGTCAAAAACAGCCCACCACTCTGTTTTGGGGCCCAAGCATCTCTTCCATCTATAGGCAAACCAGGGGAGCAACCACAGGGGAGACAAATCTCCTTATTTTCCCTATGACATAAGCCTCCTCCCAGAAAACCTCTGTGGATGAAGCACAAATGGCAGAACTGTAGTGTTTGTTTATTCTTTGTTGTTTCTACAGTGAACGTATAAAGGGGTAATGTTGGAGGGTATGCAACCCCCCTCCCCTAATGGTACCCAGGGTGAGGACCTAAACCACCAAGTCTCCATCCTTGCGTTTGCCCAAAATCTGACTCACCAGACCTTCAAGATCTATCATAGTGCTTGTCTAGCCCTGCCCCCCCTCTCAATCCCACCACGTTAGTCAATTGGAAGATGCACTCTGCAAGGAGTTCTCTTGGACAGTCCAGGGTGTCCCATACTCTTAGAAAGGGGGGTGCTAGACTGCACTGGGATCCAGACTTTGAGGCATGGGGATCGGATTCGGCTAACCCGGGGGGTGTGTGGGTGGTTTACATGCCCTCCATCAACACATGGTGCAGAGCTACAATTGGAGGATAATTAAGGGAACCTTAGGTAGGGGTTTGGGGCACTACAGTTGCCCTTTAAAGGCAGGTGTCAAAATAGGGGGATACGTGGACTGAACTGTAAGCCATCAACCATGGCACGAGTGAAGTTTGACAGCTCAGCAAGTGGCATAACTAGGAATCACTGGGCCCCCCAGCAAAGCTATGATGGGGCCTCTATCCAGGCTTCATCCACAGTGGTTTTCTAAGAGGAAATAGGGCGGTCACAGAAAGAACAAGATGGGGCCCCCTGCAATTGCTCCCTGTAGTTACGCCCCTTAGCAGCCCTCACAGGTATGAGGATCTTAGAATATCCTTTTATATTAAAGGGCATTTATACCGAAAAAGGTTAGTTTATTTTAAATTGGCCATAACTGGAAACTATAATTCTTCCCAACACCACACTTATCATTTTTTGTATCTCCCCCTATTTCTTTAGATATCCAATGTAAAACTTCTTATATTTCAGCTGTCAATCAAGTTCCTTGCTCTCAAAAACTATTCTTCTGTGAGTAGTTTTACTGTAGCTGTAATGGTGACAGAGTTTTGACAGTTGGAATGCTGTATGTTGTGTGCAGGCTTGACGTTGGTTTGTGGGAAAAAAGTCGGTCAGGTGGAAGTGGGTGTGGTTAAAAGGGGGGGGAGGGGATAGTGCTCCAAAACAAAAGGTGTGCTGGATTGAAGGCATGCAGCAACACACACAAATCAGAGTAAGTGCTACTAACATGTATTCAATTATAGATTAAGATGAGGCAAAGTCATTATTTCAATATAGTGTCCCTTTAAATATTTTAATACTTATTGTTGGCCATGGTCTCCCTATAAACATTTACTCCCACCCTCTAATCCTGCATGAGATCTAACATCCAAGGACTGTCAGTGTCTCTATGGATTGCAGCATTGCATTTAATGGTACTAGCAGCCTGTGGTTTTTCATATGTTCAATGTTAAAGGGAAGATTAACCTACCCTATGTACATTACAGGGGGATTAGATCCCTGGTACCAAGGTAATGTCTCCCATACCACCCTGACATAGAATGATAATGGAATATTGTATATTAAGGGAAGATGAACCTACCTATGTACAATACAGGGGGATTAGATCCTTGGTACCAGGTCAGTGCCTCCCATACCACCCTGACATAGAAGAAATGGACTATTGTATATTACAGGGAAGATGAACCTACCCTATGTACTATACAGGGGGATTAGATCCCTGTTACAAGGTCTGCCCCCCATCCTGACATAGAATGATAATGGTATAATTGTATTACAGGAAGATGAACTACCTCGTACTATAAGGGGGATTAGATCCCTTACCAAGGTCATGTCCTCCCACACTGACATAGAATGACAATGGAATATTGTATATTAAAGTGAAGATGAACCTACCCTATGTACTATACAGGGGATAGTTCCCTGGTACCAAGGTCAGTGCCTCCCACCCTAACATAGAATGATAATGGAATATTGTATATTACAGAGAAGATGAACCTACCTCGTACTATACTGGGGGTTTAGTCCCGTTACCAAGTGCAGTCC
This sequence comes from Hymenochirus boettgeri, assembly GCA_019447015.1. Lineage (NCBI taxonomy): Eukaryota > Metazoa > Chordata > Amphibia > Anura > Pipidae > Hymenochirus > Hymenochirus boettgeri. The sequence continues at coordinate 36,480,004 of CM033469.1, forward strand.
CTCCCACCCTGACATAGAAGATAATGGAATATTGTATATTAAAGTGAAGATGAACCTACCCTATGTACTATATCATTTTTTGTAGATCTGCCGCTATTTCTTTAGATATCCAATGTAAAACTTCTATATTTCAGCTGTCAATCAAGTTCCTTGCTCTCAAAAACTATTCTTCTGTGAGTAGTTTTTTCTGTAGCTGTAATGGTTATAGAGTTTTGACAGTTGGAATGCTGTATGCTGTGTGCAGGCTTGACAGTTGGTTGGTGGGAAAAAAGTCAGGTCAGTGGAAGTGGTGTGGTTAAGGGGGGGGGGAGGGGATAGTGCTCCAAAACAAAGGTGTGCTGGATTGAAGGCATGCGCAACACACAACAAATCATAGTAAGTGCTACTAACATGTATTCAATTATAGATTAAGATGAGGCAAGCATTATTTCAGTATATGGTCCCTTAAAATATTTAATACATTATTGTTGGCCATGGTCTCCCATAAACATTTACTCCACCCTCTAATCCTGCATGGATCTAACTACAAGGACTGTCAGTGTCTCTATGGATTGCAGCATTGCATTTAATGGTACTAGAAGCCTGTGGGTTTCATATGTTCAATGTTAAAGGGAAGATTAACCTACCCTATGTACATTACGGGGGTTAGATCCCTGGTACCAAGGTAAGTGCCTCCCTACCACACCTGACATAGAATGATAATGGAATATTGTATATTAAAGGAAGATGAACCTACCCTATGTACAATACAGGGGGATTAGATCCTTGTTACCAGGGTCAGTGCCTCCCATACCACCCTGACATAGAATGATAATGGACTATGTATTTACAGGGAAGATGAACCTACCCTATGTACTATACAGGGGGAGTTAGATCCCTGGTACCAAGGTCAGTGCCTCCCACACTGACATAGAATGACATGGAATATTGTATATTAAGTGAAGATGAACCTACCCTATGTACTATACAGGGGATAGTTCCCTGGTACCAAGGTCAGTGCCTCCCACCCTAACATAGAATGATATGGAATATTGTATATTACAGAGAAGATGAACCTACCCTATGTACTATACAGGGGATTAGATCCCGGTACCAAGGTCAGTTCCCTCCACCCTGACATAGAAAGATAATGGAATATTGTATATTAAGTGAAGATGAACCTACCCTATGTACTATACAGGGGGATTAGTTCCCTGGTACCAAGGTCAGTGCCTCCCACCCCGACATAGAATGATAATGGTATATTGTATATTACAGGGAAGATGAACCTACCCTATGTACTATACAGGGGGATTAGTTCCCGGTACCAAGGTCAGTGCCTCCACCCCGACATAGAATGATATTGGTATATTGTATATTACAGGGAAGAATAACCTACCCTATGTACTATACAGGGGGATTAGATCCCTGGTACCAATGTCAGTCCCTCCCCCCCTGACATAGAAGATAATGGAATATTGTATATTAAAGTGAAGATGAACCTACCCTATGTACTATACACGGGATTAGTTCCCTGGTACCAAGGTCAGTGCCTCCCACCCTGACACAGAATGATAATGGAATATTGTATATTAAAGTGAAGATGAACCTACCTTATTACTATACAGGGGATTAGTTCCCTGTGTACCAAGGTCAGTGCCTCCCACCCTGACATAAATGATAATGGAATATTGTATATTTAGTGAATATTAACCTACCCTATGTACTATACAGGGGATAGTTCCCTGGAACCAGGTCATGCCTCCCACCCTGAACACAGAATGATAAGGAATATTGTATATTTAAGTGAAGATTACCTACCCTATGTACTATACAGGAGATTAGTTTTCCCTGGTACCAAGGTCAGTGCCTCCCACCCTGACATAGAATGATAATGGAATATGTATATTTAAGTGAAGATTAGATTTAAGTGAAGATTAACCTACCCTATGTACTATACAGGGGGATAGTTCCCTGGAACCAAGGTCAGTGCCTCCCACCCTAACATAGAATGATAATGGAATATTATATATAGTATACCCCCCCCCCTTACTGTCACTTCTCCATTCTAGCTGTACCTCAATAGAGCTCCTGAACATCGAAGAACCCCCCCTATTCGCGCACTGGGCGCCGCCATGACAGTCACAGCTCAGGCCTGTTTGGACTGAACCATTCATAGAACGGGGGGACACTACTACTGCTTCACCCCTTTTAAAAAATCGAATTTATTATCTCCTCATACACATACTAACACAGCCTGTATCACACAGTTTACACTATTTCTGCCAAGTTGTATTGTCTTGCTCCCCCATCCTCGTTTTTTTTTTTACAAGTTGGTTCGTTCCACTTCCGGGTGTGCACGTGGGTCCTGCATGGGAACTTGGAGTGTTGGTGGTTCTATCGGCTGGAGACATGCTCATCAGCAAGGATGTCCCATGGAGGCGCTTGCGGGACATTTCATTTGGGATATACTCGGTGGAAGAGATCAGGTCAGCCCCGCAGTGGTTTATATGGAATGTGACAGGGACAGTGCTAGTGTTCTGTCTAGTGCAGTCATGTCAAACCTGGGCACTCCAGGTGTTTAGAAACTACAACTCCCAGCATGCCTTGTTTGCTTTCTGGGAGTTGTAGATTACAGACATGTGTAGTGCCCAGGTTGAGCTGGGTCCCTGGTTGCAGAGCTGCAGGGGGATGCTAAAGAAGTGACCCTGATAACAGCCTAGCCCTGTGTGATGCATTTCTCAATACTGGGCCTATTTAAAGGGGAAGGTTGCTGTACAGTCCAACCTGAATAACTATTGATAAATAGCAATACTTGTAGAGTTTTGTTGTTTGGACATTACACTGATGGGTATTAGTTTGGTCACTGCCATATGAATGCAGACTTTTAACTCCAGTGCCAATGATATTGAACCTTTGACAACTCGCAGATCACTGTCCCATGGTTTAGTTTAAAAGATGTATCAGTATGGATACCTTAAATCTAAAGTAATGCCATTCTCTCAATCCCAGTTTTAGTTCTTTCGGGGGCTATTTACAGTTGGGTTATGTACCTAAATGGAAAGTCCGCTAACGCTGTCATATATGCAGAACGTCAAGCAGTCTCCAGCTCATGTCCTTCCCATTAACAAATGCTACATGACCATAAACTAAAGTAACGGTAGAAGGAGGTGGTGCTAAATCTCAGTGCTGGCAAACAATAAACGCCACGGAAGATGTTGGCTCTGTATAAATCAATAATAATAATACTTGCTTTGGCATGAAATGCGCTTTACAACTGCTTGGCCCGTTTGGCTCCATGTATTTAGGACCCCCAAAGATAATAGTAATTTTTTAAAGGGATGCAATATGGGAAATTTTGATTGGATGGAGGAAAGGTACACCATGTAATATTGTGTGATATGTTTAAAAATGCAAGCTTTCGAAGCACTTCTTCCTCAGGCATGATACAATTTTTTAATACTCAGTATTTGGTTTCATTCAATTACATTTGTTGACAAATATTTTTTTCAGGAACCTGAGTGTAAAAGCCATAACCAATCCACGATACTTGGACAATCTAGGAAACCCAATGTTAAATGGCCTGTATGACCTGGCGCTGGGTCCACCGGACAATAAAGAAGTATGCACTACCTGTGCTCAAGACTTCAACAACTGCCCTGGTCATCTTGGACACATTGACCTGCCCCTCACAGTCTATAACCCGCTATTCTTTGATGTAGGTATATTCACATATATATTTTCCCTACACATACATATATCTTCACGCTATCAATAAGGTTTAAAGCTCTTTATTATCTTTTACAATGTTGGGTATTTTATACTCTAAAGGACTTTCTAGCCCTATTGGCACATTTACAAATGGGGTTTCTTATTTCAGGAATGATAATTCCATAATCTTTAGGTTTTTAGCTTTAAACTCTTTAGGTGCAGAATTTCATAGTGACTTTTTAAAGTGTAGTTAGCTAAAGTGGGCACCAGGGGTCAGTAATTATCCAGTATACAGTAATCATCCAAATAAAAGTTAACACTAAATAAAAATGTTTTGTAAGTTGTAGAATAAGGACTATTAGATGATAGCAGGAAAGCTAATATTAAAAGGGGACACATGAGGAATGGGCCACATTTTATCTTGTACATGGTACAATTGTGTGTTTTTAGGAGTATGTGTATCTGTGCATACTTGAGGGTAATTTCTTTGTTATAATGGTGTGTGTTGTAAATGTGTGCCTATTTCCTTATCTGTTTGGATTTCAGCATGTTTGTGTGTGTGTGTCCATTGAAGAACTGCTTAAAAAAGCACTATACTCATGCAAACACTGACTGCATTCTGGCTCCTCCCCCGGTCATTGTCATTGACAATTCTCCCATCGCTGACATAGGCACATATATTTAAGGAGGGCGGAGTCAGAATACAGCCAGTGGCTGCACGAGTATAGTGTTTTGTCCCATATAAAATTCATTTTTTCACTTTTATTTCCCTATAGAAATTATATCTTCTTACCCGTGGCTCGTGCTTTCACTGCAACTTGCTGACATGCCCACGTGCTGTTATACACTTATTGCTTAACCAATTAAAGCTACTGGACCGGGGAGCGATCCATGAGGTCTCTGAGTTGGAGGCTGTGCTGCACAGGGTAAGTGTCATTCTCACTCTTTATTTATAGGGAGTATTTTTACTGGGTGCCTGCGAATGTATGTTACCTACTTCCCCGTTATAATCAGTGCAATTATAAGATTATCTTTTACAGTTGGATCCCATAGGGGTTAGCCACAGTTAGATAACATCTGATTGTTTGCTGCAGATTAATAGCTCCTTTTATTACATCTGCCCCATAGTGTTTTAGTAAATATAAAGTACTATTTGTGTAGTACAATTCCATCTGGGACAATCATCTAGTCAATCTTGGGATTATTAGATGATATTCGTCTATATCGCACCTGGGCAAAGTAAGGCCAGGGGGCCACACGCGGCCCTTTGGCCGTTCCTGACAGGCTCCTCAATAGACCTCGACCCAAAAAATGACATAAAAATAATGTTCATTGGTTGTCTCAGGCTGGATAATTTGTTTTATGAAAACAAATACCGGTAATGAAGTGATCATGTGATTAACTGAATTTTATGGAACTGATCTGAAATATTACTCACTTTATATTACATTTGCAGCAAATGAAAAAGCATCCAATGAACTAAGGATATATTAATCTAAATCTAAAAATCTTCTTTTGCAATCTCTATAATGAGAACTGAGTTGAACCTTTTGGTCTGGCCCTTCATGACAGTTCAAGTTCCTCATGTGGCCCCCTGGGAAATTTAGTTGCCCACCCCTGGTCTATATCATAAAGGGTACAGTAATCCCTATGTAAAAGCTAATAATTGGGAAAACAGATGCTATCACATCTAATAACATTTCTTTAAAGATGTGATAAAATTGATAAAACTAATTTTCCCCCCAACAATTCTGATTAATAAATATGTAAAACCATGAAAATCTCATGGTAGAGCTGATAGTGTAGTCACTCCCACTTACCAGAACACTTTCGTGGATGGAGCACAGTGAGCATGCCTGAACCACTGGTTGACGAGAGGGGATTGTTGTAACTTTTGTTGTGCTTGTCCTTTTGTAAGAATAGTTTAGAAAGGTAAGTTTTATATTTTATTCTATTCATTGTCAGGACATCTCTGTATGACAGGAGGGGGAGATTTCGATTTAGAATGCCCCACTGTCCTTGCACTAGTTCCTGCTGATACTGGGAGGGGTTTGTTATCTGCTAGTGATATGTGTCCCTCTTTTCTTCTTTTAGTTGTTGGAAGCAAGTCCTGATGTCAACGGTAATGAGATTCAGGAAGAGCTTGAAGATTACACCAAGAAAGTGCTTAAAAAGTACAAAAGGTGGAAGGAGAGCAGCTTTGTAAGTCTTTGCAGCTGTATTCTTAGTTGGGTAACCTTGTCCTTAAAGGGCAAGTTCATCCCTCAAATGAAAAACTCTATATAGGTAAATTGCCCACCAAACCCCAAAACTGCAATAGTTAGAAAGCAGAGAGGTTTAAGTTTAACATGAAATGCTGCCTGATTTAAGCAGCTGTCATTCATGGAAGTAATTGATGATATCATAGCCAATGACTCAATGCTATTACCCTAGCTGCCTCCTCTGAGCATGTAAAAGCTTGGACAGTTTGAAGAGGAGGCAGAACCTTTTGAGAGGCAGAGGGAAGGGGGAACAGATTGTAGTTTAGGGTGTGACTTACCTATGTTTTTTTAGTTTGAGAGGTGAACATGCCCTTTAAGCAGAATTCCTAGGTGAGGTCTTGAAGTACATGTTTGCCCCCAGAACACAAATCTGTACTTACCTTCCCTGTGTCCCCAAACTCCTGGGATTGTTATAGTTTCTTACCACTCCATGGCCCCCAAAGCCTATAATACTTACATTTCCACTCCTCCCTGGTCCTCTCTTCCTCTGAAAGTTCAGAGAGCTTTTACAGAGGGGCACACATGGTAAGGGAAGGGTTAGGTCATACTGTGTTTTTGTCTGTGTTCTGGTCCATTTGCGTGTTAACAGACATGCAATTTTCTTAAGCATTTGTCCGCATTTGTGTCCTCGTTTTCAGTCCGTTAGCATGTGGTTTTATTTAAAAACACATTTTTTTTTACGTTCCATAGACTATTTTTAAAGTGCACACATGTGGATAAAAAACGGACCACATAGATTTGGAATGCAAATTATATAGTGGGAACTGATTCAAGTTTTTCATTAATTTTACATTACATTGGGAATCGCAAAACGCACGGAAAATGGAACACAAAGCACAAGGTGCTCAGTCCGTAACTGCTACAAGCTGAAAGTAAGCTTGCATCTACGGTATATGCCATGTCTATGTGGTGGGAAAATGTAAGTATTATGGGCTTCAGGGTCCAAAGGGAAGTAAGATACTATAACACTCTTGGGGTTTGGGGAAGGTAAGTATAGGTTTTATTTATAGGGATGGACATTCCCTTTAACTGGTCTATGACCACTTTTAACCTGGAGAATAAAAGTATTGGAAACATGAAGGTCAGGAGTGGCTAAAGTTTTTTATAGTGACTGTATCTGCAAGAGTTTTGCTCTGTACCTGGTAATCTGTCACCCTGTTCATTCTGTGTGGCAGGGTATTGAGGGAGAGGACATTAGCAAGACCGGTGCATTCTTCTTGTGTATTTGTAAGCTATATGGCAGCTCTTTCTAGAAAGTATAAATGCAGACATGTGATGAAATAACTTATCCCAGCAAGCTGCCCTTGTTTATCTGCTGATCTATTTATTGTTTCCCATGGTTTCAATATATAAACGTATGTTGTTTATTGGCTCAGGTGAAGAATATCTGTGTGATGAGAAACAAGTTGATAGGGAACTTCTGGAAAACAGAAATGGTTTCGGCCAAATGCCCCCACTGCAAGTGAGTAGTGATTAATTGTCTGACTCTCCCGTTCCTTTTACAATGTGTATATGTTAGGTCCTGGCCATTTGTATACAAGCATGTAAAGGCAACCTCTGTGTTTATTTCCTTGTTTTTGTTAGTTCTCTAGTCTTGTATTAAAGGTACACTATATTCCTGCAGTAACTATATAGTTCCTCCCTACTCTTCGTTAACACATGCTCATCTATGTCAGGGATGTGTCAGTGACACTGACTGAGGGAGGAGCCAGGAGAGCAGTCAGTTACTCTTGAGTGTAGGTAAGCTACGGCACATCTGTTTAGGCCACTGATCTAACATATGAGCACCTGTCAGCCTTTATTAAAGAGTATCTATACTTCAAAAAACTTAATTTTCTAAATTCATACCTTTAGATAGTGTAATGGTCTGCTACTCCAACACATTTTTCAGATTTGAAATCTGAGATGTAGATTCCCAGAAATCTTCTAAATAACAGCATGTACAGGGAAAGACCTGTCACTTAAACCAGGTATGCTAATTTGTGTCCCTCTATTGACCTCTTACTAGGATCTCCCAAAACATGTTAAAACATTTATTACCCAAATATAATGAGATGATTAATCTTATTGGTTGTCTGTATGCCTGCCTGCTCGTCCGTCCATCCGTCCATCTAGTGTCTAACACACAGCAGCAGCAACACCCATTGTCAGCAGTGTCGGGAAGATATGTGAATGAGCTGTATAGTGTCGGGCTGAATAGGCTCATTATTATGTAAATGAATGTATCCAGTGTCGGCTGTATTACAAGTGGGCAGTGACTAAGGGAGGTGGGGGCCATTGTGGAGCTGTTACTAAACATTGAAAATTCACTAACAAAGCAGGCACAGACACACATGTAAGTTTACCATTGAAGGTCTCCCAATTGCACACCCTCCCTATAGTCGCTCCAAATGTGTGAACTTAAAACACATTGGTTATCCCTTTTGGAGCCTTCAAGTTGGAATATATACCCTTATAATTCTCTATCATGTACATATGAAAATCCTGCATACGAAATGTACATGTTTTTTGTCCGTTTGTATGTGATGGTTATTTCTGCTTCTGATTTTCCTTAGGGCCCCCAAATCGGTTGTTAGGAAGGAACACAACAGCAAGTTAACTATAGTAATGTCCTCTAAACCTGGAAACGACAAGAAGGCCTCAGAGAGTGAGTATCCTGAGTGTTCAGACAATACGGCTTGGCTTCTCTGACGAACATTTTGACAGAATAAATCACAAGAGTGTTTACATACCTGTTAAATATACATACGTGTAAATATGCAATGTATGTAGGACTATAGGTTTAAAGAGGTTCAGGTTATACCATTGCAGGTGTTCATACACAGAAGGTAAGTGTGTGATAATAAGGGATTCATCAAGTGTGCATCCAGTTGATTCAGAGATAAGAATCTGAGACCTCTGTCTCTCTCCCAACTTTATTTATAGACAATGTTTTTCTTTTACAGTGACTGACAATGCAAACATATCAAAACGAGGTTACCTGACACCCAACATGGCTAAGGAGTATATTGAAGCATTATGGGAGAATGAAGGTAAGATTTATCTAGTTTCTCCACAAATTACATTAGTTACAAATGTATGTTTGGTATAGTTTATTCATACCACTTGGGGGCGCAGCGCTGTACAGTAACAAAATACAATAAAGTCATACACGGGGGATAAAAACATAGATAGATGAACAAACAAATTGCAGTAAGATGCATCAAAAATCTGTTCCTTTAATTCACCCAAATATGAGATATCATATAAAGGACCATTGTTTGCAACTGTATCAAAACGACAGATGGATAGAAATACTTTTTTTTTTTTTCCTAGAAAATAAAGAGTATATAGAAAAAAAGTATACAGAGAAAAAGAATATTTCTATCCATCTGCCGTTATGTACAGTTCTGCTATCTTGAGCTATTGGATACCTTCATTCAACTTCATGAGTTTACGAATATGTAACATACCTTCTGTGCATCCTTATGAGTGTATATGAATGGTTTCATTGTTTTTAGTATGTGTATTTTGTTTCTTGGATATTATTGACATTTCGTTTTTACATTTAGTACCATCTCTTTTCCCATTACCTTTAATTCTTTACTTCCTTGTTTCAGATGGGAAATTGGTTGCATTTAATATTCTCAAGCCAGGGGTTGTGTGCTATTGGCTGTTTTTGTGAGGTTTATGGGAATAAAGGGAGGGATTTGTGGTGAACGCGATATCTCTGATGAAGTGTCATTACTGACACGAAACGCGTCCGGTCCATGTTGGTTGGTCCATTGATTGCACAGTTTATTGATGAAATTATTGCAACTGGTAGCAAAGTGACACACTGATTGTGAATGAACATCAGAGGTGTTAAATGTATATATTGTATAAGTACAATGATTTAATGGCTATAAAGGTTTTATCCTTATATTATATAAATATATTTTTTTCTCCATAGGAGATTGCTTTGAGTTTTTAGGAGCTACCAATGAGGTGGGGGTATATAATATTACATAGGAAAGGTGTATATGTATGTGTGTACTATCTCACTGTTATATCTGTTGTATTCAATTAGATCAACTGGACTTGAAATGTAGTTCTTGAAGACGTTTCGCTAGTCATCCGACTGGCTTTCTCAATTCAGAATGACTTGTACAAGAATCTGTGGCAATTATGTACCCTGGAAAATCCCAATTAGCATATCACAGCCAGGTGTTAAGGGTGTGATTAGATAGTGGCTAAGAGGTGTTATAGGAACGCCCAGAGTAAGGTGTTAAAACAGCATTGTACATGGCAGACAGTTGGTGTCGGGGTACATAATTGCCACAGATTCTTGTACAAGTCATTCTGAATTGAGAAAGCCAGTCGGATGACTAGCGAAACGTCTTCAAGAACTACATTTCAAGTCCAGTTGATCTAATTGAATACAACAGATATACCATGACCTGGATGAATGAGAACCTACACAAGCATATCTCACTGTTACCATTTAAATGACCATCATTAAATGTATATAAAGAATAGCACTGACTTATATTAGGTACAAGACAAAATATACAAAATACATAAACTTACTTAAAGAGCTGAGATCCCTATTTCAACATGGAATGGTCAAAATAGGAGGTTAAACCACACCCCTGTGTCTGCTCCATATGAAAGGAAGTGTAATCCAAAAAATGATTCTGTCTGCTACACAGGATGTGATGTGCATTGTAATGGACATATACGCAGTGTTCTCCCCAGAATTTTTTACAAGCCGGGTGGCATGAAAAAGTAGCCGGGTGGGGTGGGACAAGGAAATTTGTTGGTGGGGAAAAATGTGCACTGCATCATGCTCATTATATAGTTTTACAACATCTGCAGGGAATTGTTGTTCTACAACATCTGAAGGTAACCCATGTAAAATGGAAGCACAAATACATGTGCCAACCTTTTGTGGCCTTGGGGATCTTGGAAAAGCTAGTTAACATGCTAAAATAAGCTTACAAGTGTAAACAAAGGGTCTGGACTGGGCAGTTTTGGCAAGAGTTTTTACTGATATATTGGCACACCTATTAAACCTACATCTAATTTTTTTTTAAATCACAAGTGTTCTCTTAAGAATTTTTTTCCAGCCGGGTGGCATGAAAAAGTAGCCGGGTGGGCCGCCCGGCTAAAAGACCCTAGGGAGACCACTGCATATACACCAAGGCTCCTTATATACCACCTCCAGCCTGCAGGGGGTGTCAGTAGTAATAAAAGACAAGACATCCCTGATCTCTATGGTTAGGAGAGAAAGTGGAAGTGGATTGTGGTGTGTTATGGAGTGACATTGACTACAACACCAGATCCTGTGTATACGGTCCTGTGTATAAGATCAATTCTGTGTGTAAGATCCTGTATATAAGATTGGTCCTATGTATAAGATCCTGTGAATAAGATCCTGTTACCACCTGTTGGGAGGACAGATTATTGGACAGACCATTTACCTTATTGGATACAAACTCTGAGGTGACAGATAAGTGTACACCAACTTACAAGGACACACAATATACAGGCCTGGTCAATATTCAAAGTGGTGCACCATAGACAAGGACACCCCTGATTACTGCATGTTATGTGGGGAACCTGTTTATGTGCACTGTCTGCTTTGTGCCAGACCACCAGAGTAACCCACTGTGTGCCATGCTACCCATAATCATTCCGTTAAGAGGGATCTGGTACAAATTGGTGGCAGCGGTGCTGTTAATACCATTTATTCTCCCTGTTTACTTTGTATGTTTGTTCTCTGTATTAAACTATGGAGGCTGCTACTGATAGTATTGATTTATATCCTCCTGTCCTTGTACCTGCAGATGAAATGCCCCAATTAGACTCAGTAGCTCTACCAGGCCCAATTGCCAAACCTATTTTTAAACCCGATCCATTTTATAGGGTAACTAGGGAGTGGACTGATTGGCTAGAACAAATTGAATTGGCAGCCACTATTAATGGTTTGGATGAAGGTGCTTGCTTGCAAGTCCTTAGCCTTTTGCTTAGTGGTAAAGCCAGGCAGGTATACCAAGGATTTACAGCAATGTTGTTGTTTTTTTTGTGGCTCTTCTGTGGCTATTAACCAATGGCTCGCAAGGTGCTCCCTCACTTGGTCCTCTACCCAGGATTTAAAGCTATAGCACAAGCAAAGAAACTGTGAGGGGCACACTTGAAGTGTACATCTCAAAGTCTTTATTAAATCACACATACACAACGTTTTCACCACACCTTGTGCTATACCAAGGATTTACTGTAATACTTTTTTTCAATTAGATCTGAATAAAACAGTATATGAAGGATAAATCCTTTTCTTTACGTAAACTGGGAATGAGAAATGTTTGTTTATACATTAGATTATTAGGGCAATGCTATTACAATAACATGATGCTGTGAGGTACATTCTGTTATAATATATGAGGTACCTTCACCACTTGCCGTGGTGAATACTAATAAGTAATAACCCAGCATGTGTCTACTCTCAGACCTGCAGGATTATCCTATTTGGTTCCTCTGGATGCTGGTGACTGTCTGCGTAACAGTTTAAAATATTCCTGTGTAAAGATTCTATATCCACTATATCCACACATAGCAAAACATACACATCATTTCCATTGTGCATCAACGGGCACACTTTTGCTAGTTCACAATAAATTTACATTATTTTCGTTGCTTTATAGTTTTTCTTCTTGTGTCCGGTATCCAGTTGTTCACACTTTGCCTGAATCCAGTCTTGCTTGTTTCCTTGCAGGATTCTTCCTAAATCACCTGTTTTCTGGGATAGGAGCTGATGGGGAGTTGGCGTTTACGCCAGACATGTTCTTTCTGGAACTTATTGTTGTACCTCCGTCTAGGTAACGAAATCGTCCCTAACTGATTGTCTTGTATAAACCAACTTGTTCATTTCTTTACAAACTCACATCCAAACTATGAGATAATAAGCTTCTAAATGCAGGTTAATGCTAGGAGCAAGCCTTTATACAAAAAATCTAAATGTAACCAAAATTGTCTGCCTTCAGACTCCATACTTTTCTGTGTTTGATGGGATTCACGTACATGGTTTGTAATAAACATCTGTGTTTGTGTAAAGTTATGTCACCTGTTACCACCTATCTCCGAACTACTTACTGTGTATATCTACATTCTGGACCATTGTCTCCTGCATTCCTGTGGTGCCTCTCTGCAGTCTCCAAATAAGCCCCATATCTCATATTTAACTGCTGCTTGTGAGAAGTTATATTGCTGAAAATGTAAACTCCTCCTGCTTTCAGTAGCTTGAGTGACATCTACACCCTCTGCTCCTAACCTGTACTTGGGGTTCAAGCTTGCTGAAAACTTTATGCTGGGAAAGTTCCCACACAGACAACTAAGGATGTTACCAGTGCCCCCCCAGACTAATGGCTGTATAAAAAAAGAATTGCTGGTTGATGGTGTGTGGCTATCAATGCTGGCAGAAAAGTTTGCTAGTTACATGAAAGCAGACCAATATCAGCAATATAACTTCTCCCAGGTTTAACCTAGAGATGTGATCCAGGGAAAACGGTTTGAAGACCACAGTTTCCTTTATTTTTTTTGCGTTTCCTGTTGGGTCATTTAATTAATGGGAGGTTATATTACAATGCTAAATTGCATCAACTGCTAAAATTATTACAATAATTTAATAATAATGTTTTCTTTCTGCAGATATCGACCTGTGAATCGCCTTGGGGATCAGATGTTTACCAATGGACATACGGTTAATTTGCAGGCTGTTCTGAAAGATGTCTCATTAATACAGAAGCTCTTAGCTGTGATGGCCCAGGATCAAGAGAAGACACATGAGGTTGAAGAATTAGGATCTAATCTGGTAAGAAATTGAAGGACTGACTTTGGTTTGGTTAAAGAGTTGGTTTACTCAAAAATCAACTTTCCATAATAATAAAGTTTCCCACCTCTCATTCTTCTTTAAGAGTAATGACTTATCAGTCTTTCCCTGCCTCACTCCTGACACTTCACAATATTTGTAACAATTTTATTCTTTGAACTCGGCCAAGGGGACTACAAGCTGGAAGTACTGCAAAACGTCTACACTAAAGCAGGCAATGAAGTAGGGAATACTTGCTCCTACTGCTTTTAGAATTATACATTCGGGGGTGGGGGGCTCTCTGCCTAAAACAAGCAGAAGATTAATGATGTTTGATTGTTACAGATTACAAGGCCAGGGCAAAGTTTTATATTTTGCATTAAAGGGGTCTTTCTGAATAAGTCATTCAATGAGTGCCGCTTGCACTAAATAATTTAAAGGAACTGAACTGCTTCATTTGCAGGTCTGGTTGAAGTTTCTTTCTGTAATATATAGGAGTGGTAATAGACATCACTGCAGACTATCATGAAAGCTGTGCGTGCTGGGTGCAAAACATAATCTATTGTGTTTATTATGAGAGATTTCATTGCTGTTCTTGTGAAGAGACTTCTTGGAATAGTGTCCCTGTTTAGGTGTGGATTGGATTGCAGTCCCCTGTATCCGTTCTTCAGGTAGAAAGGTATTAATGAGGTCAGATAGATTAATTTTATCCAAGCCATAGTAGTGCTTCTGTAGTGTATATCCTAGAGGCTGTAGGACAGAAGTGTTACGTTCCTATGTCGAAAGCACAAATATATTTTCTCATTTTAATGACTATAATCTGCCCATCCTGGTAATTATGGGCTTTTTGCAGGATCCCTAATATTGTCCATAATGGTCTCCATCCCTGGGTTGATTCAGTTGCTTAGTAGAGATCTGAGCATGTTTGACCCATCCAACAGCCAGTAGATATTGCTGAACATTCCAAGGAAGTGGTGAATCCTGGGAAAAAGGAGCATTGCTGAACCTGAAATGGCAGCTTACTGCGGACCACAGCTAAGCATAGCAAAGGGCTTGGAATTGATAGATTTTTCAAAAATTAAGAAAATATGTAGAATAATACCTCAGTATGTGTAATATAGATAAGTACACACACACACACGCACACACTAAACCTCTCCTTTAAGGAAAAGTCTTAAACTCACTTTAAAGCCACAACCCAGCCTTTAGGGAACCGTACAGAGACAATTGGAAAGGCTATCTGCTCCCTGTAGAATACAGGTAAGACTAATGGACATATACAAGTTAGACATTAAAGCAAATTCAGCGTTTGAAGAGATAAATGCCGAATTGGCTTTAATGTCTTGGATCGGTTCTTACGGATCACGATTTACGATAAAGCTTTTTGGGCCAGGCATTTGTTTGGAATGTCACAGGAACGTCTGGGGGTAATCTCTAATGTTATGGGCACCTTAAAGGGCATGTCCACCCCCAAAACTATAATCCCCCCAACTACTGGCCCCATCATGTAGTGTAGTTTAATCCTTACCTCACATCCCAGCTCCATAGGGTTCTCCTGTAGTCCCCCCCCAAAGTCCCAAAAACTGCCCACCAGGAGGCTAGCAGGTCCATATAGGACACTGCCTGCTAGCTGGCCCAGTAGATTTTTGCCATGCGTACTGCAGCCCTTCTCCCCCCTCCCTCTCCCTCCCGTTCTACTATCCCTCCCCCTACCATAAACCCCTTCAGTGCAGTATTCCCCCATGTCTCCCAGCCCCAACCGCAATATTTGTATCTTCAGAAAGCTCCCCAAACTCTTACTTACCTCTCCTCTTTCCTCCGGTGAAGTGAGCTGCCGCAGCCGCGTCTGTGATTGGCTGCCGCTCAGCCAATCACAGACGCGGCTGCCGGTCCCGCCCCTCTGCTTGCATTTCCTTGCAAGCAGAGGGCCGGGAGCGCGGCGGAGGAAAGAGGGGAGGTAAGTAGAGTTTGGGGGCTTTCTGAAGATACAAGTATAGCGGTTGGGGCTGGGAGCCCTTGGGGAAACTTATATAAAAAAATATATTTGTGGGTGGACATAGCCTTTAAGACAGCAGGACACAATCCTTATCCAAATGATCCTACACCTTCCCAGCTGGATCAATCCAGTAATGTGAAGACTAGAAAATCTATCATAAGCCATTTACTTCCCCAGGGTTATCTTATATTTGGTGTTTTAATTCATTTAAAGCAGCAAAATGTGCTTTACTGCGGTAGTATTCTGCTGATTTATAAAGGGGAGCAATACAAATTCTACGGCCTCACATCTAGTAGTACAGCTGATAGTGAATACTGTCACAATCTTGTCAGGTCCGCCCATTCCTCCGGGCCAACCTAACCTGCAAGAAGTGTGTGCTTCTATAAGCAGAGCATCCTCTGGGTCAGGAGAGGGGGCAAGACCGGATCTGGACTTCTGCAAATGGGACTGGTTGGCCAGGCTGAAATTCAGTCCCAACTGGTCGGGTGAAGACTGCACAATCAACTAAAATTCCCCTTTGACCAAAATTGCTCGGTCACATCGGAAAATTTGTTCTGTCTTATCGTCCCAATCGGCCAAAATTTAGGTTGGCCCGTAATATCATGTGTGTACACAGCCTAACACCATGGGGTCCTCTTGTTAGGCGTGTGAATAGACCCATTGAGTAGCTCCATGTAGAGGCTTAAATAGCTGCATCTGGACTGAGGGTTCAGACATTTAACCTTAAGTTAATATGGTTTCTGTATAACAGGGAAAATTTAATTTTTTCTTTCCTCAGAAAGAGATTGAGACATCTGACCAGATAGACCGTTCTTTCCTCTCTACCTTGATGGGGAATTCCCTCACTGATAAGTTGTACAACGCCTGGGTCCGACTTCAGAGCCATGTTAATATAGTGTTCGATAGTGACATGGACAAATTGATGACTGAGAAGTTTCCTGGAATCCGCCAGGTACGTCTTCCCAACTTAAATAGAAATACAACATCTCCAGGTCCAAGGGAACTTCCACACAGTGTAGATCAGGGACCTAGAAGATTTAACTCAACATGTAATCCTCAGTCTTCTGGAAAGGCTCAGAAACAAAAAAATGTAATAAATAAATTGTTGTCTAATCTACAGCAGCTAATTGTATTTTAAAGTGCACCCCCAAAACTAGAATTGAACCCACTACTGGCCCCACTGTGTAGTGTTCAAAAATCCTTACCTTACATATCTGCTCCTTATGGTTCTCATGCAGTGCCTGTCCAAAGTCCAGGAAAGTGAAGAGTAGGAGCTGTCATCCTCTGTGAAAGGTTTCCACCTCCATGTGGCATGTGCTGGGGTTACCCCGCCCCCATCCCTCTGCAGACCTCTTTGATGCCAGGTGCCCTACCTCTAAAAACTCTAAACATATGGTAGGGCACCTTAGCCCACCCCAAACCGCTAAGTCAGTTTGTTAAAAAAGCTGCAGAATTCTACTTACAATCCTTTGTTCCCCTGGCGTTCTGTATTGCGGCAGCAGCATCTCGGATTGGCTGCCTCTCAGCCAATCAGAGATGCGGTTGCAGGTGGACACACCCTTTAAGGCCTGAATTAGAAATCCTAAATGTCAAAACTAAAGCTGCCATTTTGGATCCCTGTCCTTTTTTGCAGTTCGCTGCTTTATCTTTAGGTAGGTTTTGACATTTATACTGGCCATGCCCTAAATCCGTATCTTCCAACGTTCCCCTGATGATCGCAAAGTGAGTGGGACAGGAACATCAGAAGGTAGAATGTTTAGCTAAGCAGAGAAAACCATTAAAATGTTTAATTTATATAAAAAATGTTAATTTTTTTGTTGTGATGTCATTATTCCAAACCGCACTGCCCGGACAGTTACTAGAGAAGAAAGAAGGTCTGTTTCGGAAGCACATGATGGGGAAACGTGTGGACTACGCGGCACGGTCAGTTATCTGTCCTGACATGTACATCAACACCAACGAAATTGGAATCCCTATGGTGAGAGTCTTTGATCTTCTCTGGAATTTCATTTCTTTGCCAAAAATATGGAACCTACTGCACTTTACTTTCCTCTGAATCTAAGTTGCTTCTGCTGTGTAGCAATATTTTCTCTCGGCAGGGTTACTCTTTATCCTAAAATCTGTGCAATTCCTATGGAGGGGGGAAATGTTTTTATTTTGTGTGAATTCCATTAATACTGTGTGTTACTGTTACTGCGGAGAATTTTGATATTAAAGATTTTAGAGATGGTAATAGATAATATAACTAGCAGACACCTATGGGGGAATGCAGTAATGTTTTCTACTCTGGCCGAGATCCCACGATGTGTCACGTAAGCAGAACAGTGTCGCTGTCCATGTAAAACCCACATTAATCAATAAGTCACTGGTTAATCGCTTACGCTGACTTCATCTACAATAACATTGAATCTCCCTATTTATAAATGATAGTGATTGTGAGTCTTTATGAACATAGATTTCTCTTCTCACCATGAAGATAAAACCTTTTCTGAATTAGAACCATTTCTGTTCTTGCTTGTGTGGCCATTCTATTTTGGAAATCAGGATATAGTAACAATATACAAGAACCATAAATATTCTGTAAATTAGTTCTTCAAATACATAAGGACCATGGGCATATCCTGGGATGTATTGCCTTATAAAAGGCTCTCAATGATTGGTTCTAACTTTGTGTAGAAAGAGATGAGTGCACCTCTGAAAATATAAGGAAACTCCTTGGGGACTTTTTAATATCCTTCTATTTAACATAAATAGATTATGGATTATATTCTTACAATCTTATTATACTGGTCATGGAACTCTAAATCCCTAAATATTGGCAAAGGCTGGTATCCGGTAGTGGTTAGACCACCTACAGTTGGTCTTTACACATGTGAGTAACCCACCCCAGCATGTACAGTATTAACAAGTGGGGGTCTGTAGTCTGATGGTGGGGATACAGCTGTAGATGGCAAGCCCTCCTCTTACCTTTTTATTACCTAAAATACAGATATTTCTCTGCTCTACTGTCGGCCCCTGTCTACCCCAGTGATGGCCCTGTACATTAGCTGTTGAAGTGTGTGTTGAAATTAGATTGTACATTATAACCAATAGGTAATTGGATATTTTTTCCCTCCTATATAAAGGTTTTTGCTACTAAGCTGACCTATCCCCAGCCTGTTACTCCCTGGAATGTACAACAGTTACGTCAGGCCGTTCTTAATGGACCCAATATCCATCCGGGAGCCTCAATGGTGATCAACGAAGATGGATCTCGCACCATATTAAGCTCTGTGGACCACACACAAAGAGAGGCCATAGCAAAGCAACTTCTTACCCCTTCCACTGGGACCCAGAGACTTGCTGCTAAAATTGTGAGTGTTGTAGAATATGTGTCTATATAATAAGATGTTACAGTAGGTTGGTATTTTGCGTATCTGAAAGTGAAAGCTGATTTGACATTTCCAGCTCTCTGACACAACCGCCTTAAACCATGGGTTATTGCAGCTTTAAGACACAAATAGCCAATAACTCTCCGTACATAGTCCGGTTCATATTCTAATCTACGTTGTTACGTTGGGGGTTGATTTCCAAATCAGGTGTATCCAGATACTTACACCTTTGTGTGTACCAGACAACCTTAATATATATGACTTAATATGTACAGACATAAGTGTGTGTCCTTGACTTGATTACTGTTTTATTGTGTAATGTTGCTGATGGGACATGACTCCAAGAGACGAGTAATGTGTTTTGTTTAATGATAACATTATCTAAATGGAGGGGCACTTTTTGTGTCCGGGTCAAATTCAGAATTGATTGGAGTAAAGCTGCCAAAAGTTTTATAACCTCTCAAAACTGTTCACAATTCTTGCTTTTCTCTCAGGTCTGTCGCCATGTAAAGAACGGGGACGTTTTACTTCTAAACCGGCAACCCACCCTACACAGGCCTTCCATTCAAGCCCACAAGGCGCGTATTCTTCCAGGGGAGAAGGTACTCCGACTCCACTATGCCAACTGCAAGGCCTACAATGCTGACTTCGATGGGGACGAAATGAATGCTCACTTTCCCCAGAGCGAGTTGGGCAGAGCTGAAGCCTACACCATAGCGTGTACCGATGAGCAGTATTTGGTGCCTAAGGTACCGTTGTTTAGGGTTTAATCTTTATTACACTTTTTTTTCTTCTTAACGGAAAACAACAATAGTAAGCATACGAATGGCCCCTTTTTAAAAAATCTTAATTAGTAACAAAACACAATTAAAAAACCCATACACTATAATAATTAAGGAGGTAGGATTGATTATTCTAACCTCACAATTCATTGAGGAGCGCCAGCATGTAAAGTTTTTATCTGCCAGGTTAGTGTCTTGGACTTTCCTGTATTAAAGATGAAGCCAGGAGGAAGTCTGTGGGAAGCTGTTTCCTTAGTGCTGGCACTCATCACAGAAATTATATTGGGAGGTAGGAATTACCAATCCTTCCTGCCCTACCAGTTTTCCCACACGTCCATTTATGTCCATTCCTCCATAACCCCTTCTATTTACACAGACATGAGAATCCACACAATTTGACTTAAAGGGCAACTGTGGTCTCAAAACAAGTTAGGGTTAAATGAAAGCCTGCAGTATTTCCTTTAAAATGAGCCGACAATCACATCTCTGGCTAGAGCCTGTGAGACATTACACTGGGGTGAATGTTCAAACTTCCTGCTTCCTGACCTCTGCCCTGCCCCTCCGCCCTGGGGGAGAAGCATGCTCAGTTAAGAATTAATGCTGGGGAAATCAGGAAGTACCTGGGGGAAAAAATGACAGTTGAGAAGGGGAGCCTATTAATGCAGGCAGGCTGGTCACATGACAACAAGCTGGTCACATGGCTAAAAACAGGAAGAGTTCAAGCAGGAAGTAATATTGCTGAACCTTTCCAATTTTTTCCAATAACTTCTCACAAATTTTATCTAGAGATGTGATTTAGGTTTTATTTTGAAGGTACGATGGAAGGATTTTTATATAATTCTTACTAGTTTGGAAGAATTCAAGACCACAGTTACCCTTTAATTATTAAATAATACGAGAAGGTGGGGAATGGATAGGTCCAGCAGCTTGACCTGTTAGGAATGTTTAGAAATGTAATAATGCTACAGGCGTCTTGGTTGCTGATCTTTTTATTCTTCTTATGGTTTCCAATGGTTGTGAGGTGTTTATTTTCAGTTAAGCCTCGGGTATCTACCCTGACTTGGCAACTGGAATTACCAGCGGCAGTGGAACATGGGATCGCATGGATTTCTAGAATGTTTTTATTCCATGTCCGTCCTTTAATTAATTGAGATTTTAATCGTTCCTAGCGTTAACTAGCCATAGCAACCAATGGATTGGATCATTGATAGGGAATTAAATAAGAAACTCAAGGATCTTTTTTTTAATACTGTGTAAATACATATTTGTGACGCCATGGATTCGGTATAGGAATGCAGAGAATAGTGAGAATACAAATTCAAAAATGAATATCTATGGTATACCCATTTTTGCAATAGCAATATAGGCTCTAATATGCAGTTTATAATGGCCCACTATTCTATTGGCTAAATAACTATCCTAATACCAATATATATGTAAATCATAGTAAATGATTATACAACTGCTCATAGGGAATTTTCCAACTGTTTCAATCAATTTCAGTCTATGTAACCGAATGGGAATACCAGTTTTGACCAGTTCAATAAAAGCAATTGAACTATTGATGCGTCTATGGCCACCATTAGGTCACACTGTATTAGGTACACACTGTATATCTGTTGTATTCAATAGATCAACTGGACTTGAAATGTAGTTCTTGAAGACGTTTCGCTAGTCATCCAACTGGCTTTCTCAATTCAGAATGACTTGTACAAGAATCTGTGGCAATTAACAATTAAACAAGTCATTCTGAATTGAGAAAGCCAGTCGGATGAATAGCGAAACGTCTTCAAGACCTAAACTTCAAGTCCAGTTGATCTATTGAATACAACAGATATACCATGACCTGGATGAATGAGAACCTTCACAAGCATACACACTGTATAGATTTAAAGCAGATGACCGAGAACTTTCATTGGTTATAAAACCCACTATACACATTCCCGGACTTTTTTCTATGGTCAGTGGCCGCTATTGGCTCCTTATACTAAAGTATAGGGGCCAATTGAAATGTGCAGTTGTAGACAACCAATCCTGCTGCAGCCAGCAGTAGTCAATCAGCCACAAAATTAGTGGATTTTTCGGCACACCTGTGGCTTATAATAGGCCTATCCTGACAGAATTTTTGTTTGTTTGATGTGAAAAATGTTTTTATTTTTATTTTCTTTCTATGATTTCATTACTTTGTCTCTTGAAGTAAATGTGATATTTTGTTGCAGGATGGCACGCCTTTAGCTGGCCTAATTCAGGATCACATGGTGTCTGGCTCGAGCATGACCATCCGTGGCTGCTTCTTCACCCGAGAACAGTACATGGAACTGGTCTATCGAGGACTAACCGATAAGCAGGGTCGGGTAAAAACTCTTCCGCCAGCGATCCTGAAACCCTGTCGACTCTGGTCCGGAAAGCAGGTAATCCATATAGCGTTAAATATCCTGTTAACAAGGGGAGCATTAGAGGTTCTTCGGTTTTCAACACCGGTCTTAATTTTGGCCGGTAGGGCTTTGGCCTGGAATGTGGTGTACAGTTCTTGTATTTCTATAAAACCACTTTCTGCACCTTGACTCTCCCAGTTGCTATTGCCCCAGATGCATTGTTAAATAGGGCTTTATTCATAGGTTCTGTGCTAGGAACCATTTCTCCTTAGCCCCTCCCAGCTCAGCCATGCTTCAGTTTAAGTGTCTTCAAGACAGGAGGTTTCAGACTCGGCCCTTTGGTCTGACAACTGGAGTACAGCAGGGGAACTGTACTTAGTACTTTCCCTAAACTGCTATCTCCCTACCTAGGATTATATATATATCTTTAGCTGCATGCCTCATAAGGTATTTGCAGATGCGGCCTAGGCGAGAGTGGACCACCATTCCTTCCACTGAAAGGGAGATCCACACAAATACGACATCATAAGGTACCATTTGGTGGATCAGCTTTTCCCCTCAAAATTCTGCAGGCAACCAGGGTCGATTTGTTTTCCTGCAGGTACCGGCAGACTACTGGCTTACTACATAGCATTTTCTGATCATTTTCAAATCCAACTGTTTCTGAACAACGTTTGTTTCCTGTGCAAGTTAATACTGGATACAATTTCCTCTCAACTTGGGCGACTTCCACATGATACCACTGGACTCTTTAATTACTAGCCAGAGGCTACCAGATGGAGCTTTTCAGGCCTCCTCCTCAATGGTTTTTGATGTCTAGACTCCTAAGGGATCTACTTACAAGGGTGGTGATTTATCCTGTACCTGCGAACCACTGGTTCAAAGGATTCTATTTAAAGCTCCTTTTGGTTCCCAAACGAGGGGGAGCGTTCCGACCTGTTCAAAATGGAATCCCTACATTGTCACCCTCTTGATGGAAAAAGGGGACTTTTTGATAGTGGACGCCATACCCTTCAGGCTGTCCTCAGTCCCCAGGGTATTTACAAAATTGATGGCAACCCTAGCAGTTTTCATACGTCAGAGAGGTATCACTCTAGTACCATATTTTGATGACCTCTTCATAAGGGCACCCAGTTTCTCTGCAACCCGAAACGGTCTGGTCCGTAATGGAGTTGGTGACAAGACTTCGTCGGTCCCCGCAACCATCCCTTCCAAAAGGCATGCGGGTTGTGAGCAAAATGGTGGCCACAATAGAGGCAGTACGATATGCCCTGTTCCATCTCCGCCCACTTCAGTGGTTTCATCTTAAACGCTGGAACAAAACTCTTCTGTCTCTGGAAAACAGGGTAGTTCTGCTGCAGTCAGTAAGGAGCTCACAATGTTGGTGGATGTCCTGAACGAATCTCCAACTAGGACGCCCTCTACAGGTCCTCTAGTGGACAGTCCCTACCACAGACCCGGAAGAATGGGCTCTGCATCCAGAAGTGTTCCAACAACTAGTTCAGCTTTGGGGACTTCCAGACATAGATTCAATGGCATCTTGTTTGAATAACAAAGTACCATTATTCTGTGCCAAAGTCTGATCCGCGAGCCCTCCTGGTAGATGCGGTGTGCAGTACAAAACAGATTTGTACTGCACACCGCTCACCTGGTATATTTTTTTAAATCCCCTCCATATTAAGGAATGTTTTATTGATAAGAAAATCAGGATATATATTGCAACATGGTATAAACTTAATACAAATAAAACATTGAATCATTTTGTTGTTAGTTCAGACATCATTAACTTTTAACATAAAATGGTTTTCTCACAGTTTCATATTGTTATTGGGGATAGAAAACAAGAACTTTAACTAATTTAACAGTAAGTATCACATCTTAGAGAGGGGAAACAGCTGTTCAATAAATCTATTGTTGTATGAAGGGGGTCCGTTAGGGTATTCCTGTGCTTTCCAATGGGAAGAATATGCATATTGGTTCGTAGGCTGTGGGGGGCTAGTTCAGTCACGTGGGGGTGATATTCAGTTATTACAAGTTTGGTCTGATTCCTCCCATCTTGCCCAGAGATTAATATTAGTTTTTTATATAGTAGGGCTGTGTTAACCAACATTTTCCACAAGTTGATCTGGGGTATGGCTGGTTGTATCCTGGTAAGGGCTATTCGTTTCTTTGCTTGGAAATGTGTTTCCATCAGAAAGACCTTGTGGTATTTATCAATGGGTAGGTGATTAAGAATTCCTAGTGTGCATATTTTGGGGTCCAGGCCTATGGGGGAACCCATGTGGTTGTGTAGAAACTGGATGATCTGTTTCCAGTGTCCTTGGATTTGCGGGCAGCACCATAAAAGATGATAGAATATGCCCACAGAGGACTGACATTTCAGGCAGAGGGGGCTTTTATTTGGCCTGTAAATAGTACTGCTAACTGCAAACACATATGTTTATTGCAACATGTTTCGGACTACACAAGTCCTTTCTCAAGCAATAAAAAAAACAATGAACAGTCAAACATATATAACAAAACCCCCCACAACTATTGGTGAGAACAAACCAATCCATGAATGGCTAATTGAAAGTCCAATCCGTGGATGGCTAATTGAAAGTCCAAACTTACCTGACCCAGCATCATATGGTAATATGAACCTGAATGTTCTAGTATATTCTGTACCCCTATATTATCTACCGTCTACCTGTTCTCTCTGTCACATGACCCAGTCCCAGTCTGTTCTATTATATTCTGTCCCCCCATATTATCTACCGTCTCCCTGTTCTCTCTGTGTGGTCACATGACCCAGTCCCACTCTGTTCTATTATATTCTGTCCCCCCATATTATCTACCGTCTCCCTGTTCTCTCTGTGTGGTCACATGACCCAGTCCCAGTCTGTTCTATTATATTCTGTACCCCATATTATCTACCGTCTCCCTGT
>CM033469.1:36505293-36644013 GCA_019447015.1 Hymenochirus boettgeri
GCTCTCGACTGTGAGTAAATGGACCAGTCCCATTCTGTTATTATATTCTGTACCCCTATTATCTACCGTCTCCCTGTTCTCTCTGTGTGGTCACATGACCCAGTCCCATTCTGTTCTATTATATTCTGTCCCCCCATATTATCTACCGTCTCCCCTGTTCTCTCTGTGTGGGTCACATGACCCCAGTCCAGTTCTGTTCTATTATATCTGTCCCCCCATATTATCTAACGTCTCCCTGTTCTCTCTCTGTGTGGTCACATGACATACCTCTGTTCTATTATATTCTGTCCCCCCATATTATCTACCGTCTCCCTGTTCTCTCTCTGTGTGGTCACATGACCCAGTCCCAGTCTGTTCTATTATATTCTGTCCCCCCATATTATCTACGGTCTCCCTGTTCTCTCTCTGTGTGGTAAATGACCCTAGTCCCATCGTTCTATTATATTCTGTCCCCCCCATATATCTACCGTCTCCCTGTTCTCTCTCTGTGTGGTCACATGACCCAGTTCCCAGTCTGTTCTATTATATTCTGTCCCCCATATTATCTACCGTCTCCCTGTTTCTCTCTTGTGTGGTCACATGACCAGTCAACTCTGTTCTATTATATTCTGTCCCCCATATTATACTGTCTCTGTTCTCTCTTGTGGTCACAGACCGTCCAATTCTGTTTCATTATATTTGTCCCCCATATTATCACCGTCTCCCTGTCTCCTCTGGTGTGGTCACATGACCCAGTCCCATTATGTTCTATTATATTCTGTCCCCACCATATCTTCAACCGTCTCACTGTTCTCTCTGTTGGACATGACCCAGTCCAGTCTGTTCTATTATATTCTGTCCCCCATATTATCTACGTCTCCCTGTCCTCTTGTGTGGTCAAATGACCCAGTCCCATCGTTCTATTATATTCTGTCCCCCCATATATTACCGTCTCTGTGCTCTCTCTGTGTGGGTCACATGACCCAGCCATCTGTCTATTATATTCTTTCCCCCCATATTATCTACCGTCTCCTGTTCTCTCTCTGTGTGGTCACATGACCCAGTCCCATTAGTTCTATTATATTCTGTCCCCCCCATATTATTAAACGTTCCTGTTCTCTCTCTGTGTGGTCACATGACCCAGTCCCATCTGTTCTATTAATATTCTGTCCCCCCAAATTATCTACCGTCTCCCTGTCTCTCTCTGTGTGGTCACATGACCCAGTCCCTCTGTTCTATTAATATTCTGTCCCCCCATATTATACTACCGTCTCCCTGTTCTCTCTTGTGGTCACATGACCAGTCCAGTCTGTTCTATTATTGTCCCCCCAATATCTACCGTCATACCTGTTCTCTCTGTGTGGTCCACATTACCAGTTATTCTGTTCTATTATATTCTGTCCCCCCATATTATCTACTCTACCCTCCCCTGTTCTCTCTGTGTGGTCACATGACCCAGTCCCATCTGTTCTATTATATTCTGTCCCCCCATATTCTCTACGTCTCCCTGTTTTTCTCTTTGTGGGCAATGACCCAGTCCCATCTGTGTCTATTATATTCTGTCCCCCCAATTATCTACCGTATACCCGTTCTCTCTCTGTGTGGTCACATGACCAGTCCCATTCTGTTCTATTATATCTGTCCCCCCATATTATCTACCGTCTCCTGTCTCTCTGTGTGGTCACATGACCCAGTCCATTCTGTTCTAGTATATTCTGTCCCCATATTATCTACCGTCTCCCTGTTCTCTCTTGGTGGTCACAGGACCCAGTCCCATTCTGTTCTAATTATTCTGTCCCCCCATATTATTACCGTCTCCCTGTTCTCTCTCTGTGTGGTCACATGACCAGTCCCCATTGTTTATTATATTCTTCTGTCCCCCCATATTATCTACCGTTCCCTGTTCTCTCTGTGTGGTTCACATGACCAGTCCCCATTCTGTTCTATTATATTCTGTCCCCCATATTATCTACCGTCTCCCTGTTCTTCTCTGTGTGGTCAACATGACCCGTCCCATCTGTTCTTTATATTCTGTTCCCCCATATTATCTACCGTCTCCCTGTTCTCTTCTCGGTTGGTCACATGACCAGTCCCACTCTGTTCTATTATATTCTGTCCCCCCATATATTACTCTACGTCTTCTCCTGTTCTCTTGTGTGGTCACATGACCCAGTCCCATCTGTTATTATATTCTGTCCCCCCCATATTATGACTATCCCTGTTCTCTCTGTGTGGTCACATGACCCAAGTCCCATTCTGTTCTATTTATCTCTTCCCCCCATATTATCTACCGTATCCCTGTTCTTCTGTGTGGTCACAATGACCCAGTCCCATTCGTCTATTATATTCTGTCCCCCATATTATCTACCGTCTCCTGGTTCTCTGTGTGTGGTCACATGACCAGTCCCATTCTGTTCTATTATATCTGTCCCCCCCATATTATTCTACCGTCTCCCCTGTCTCTCTCTGTGTGGTCACATGAACCCAGTCCATTCTGTTTATTAGTATTCTGTCCCCCCATATTATCTACGCTCTCCCTTTCTCTCTGTGTGGTCACATGACCCAGTCCCATCTGTTCTATTTATTCTGTCCCCCCATATTATCTACCGTCTCCCTGTTCTCCTCTGTGTGGTCACATGCCCACAGTCCCATTCTGTTCTATTATATTCGTCCCATATCCACCATATATACTACCGTCTCCCTGTTCTCTCTCTGTGTGGTCACTGACCCAGTCCCATCTTTCATTATATTTCTGTCCCCCCATATTATCTACCGTCTCCCTGTTCTTCTCTCTGTGTGGTCACATGACCGGTCCATTCTGTTCTATATTATTCTGTCCCCCTATATTATCTACACGTCCGGTTCTCCTCTGTGGTCACATGACCAGTCCCACTCTGTTCTATTTATATTCTGTCCCCCCATATTATCTACCGTTCCCTGTTCTCTCTGTGTGGTCACGAATGACCCAGTCCCACTCTGTTCTATTATATTCTGTCCCCCATATTATCTACCGTCTCCCTGGTCTCTCTCTGTGTGGTCACAGACACCAGTCCCATCTGTTTATTATTATTCTGTTCCCCCATATTATCTACGTCTCCCTGTTTCTCTTCTTGTGGTCACATGACCCAGTCCCATCTGTTCTATTATATTCTGTCCCCCCATATTATCTACCGTCTCTGTTCTCTCGTGTGGTCACATGACCCAGTCACTATTCGTTCATTATGATCTGTCCCCCCCATATTAATCTATCAGTCTCTATGTTCTCTCTGTGTGGTCACATGACCAGTCCCATTCTGTTCTATTATATTCTGTCCCCCCATATTATCTACGTCTTCCTGTTCTCTCTGTGTGTAAGCACATAAGTACCCATCTGTTCTATTATATTCTGTCCCCCCATATTATCTACCGTCTCCCTGTTCTCTCTTGTGTGGTCACATGACCCAGTCCCACCTCTGTTCATTATATTCTGTCCCCCCATATTATCTACCGTCTCTGTTCTCTCTGTGTGGTCACATGACCCAGTCCCACTCTGTTTATTATTCTGTCCCCCATATTATCTAACGTCTCCCTGTTCTCTCTCTGTGTGGTCACTGACCCAGTCCCATTCTGTTTATTATATTCGTCCCCCATATTATCTACCGTCTCCTGTTCTCTCTCTGTGTGGTCACCTACCCAGTTCCCCATCTGTTCTTATTATATTCTGTCCCCCCATATTATTCTACCGTTCTCCCTGTTTCTCTCTGTGTGGTCACATGACCCAGTCCCACGTCTGTTCATTATATTCTGTCCCCCTATTATCTACCGTCTCCCCTGTTCTCTCTCTGTGTGGTCACATGACCCAGTCCCATATGTTCTATTATATTCTGTCCCCCCTATTATCTACCGTCTCCCTGTCTCTCTGTGTGGTCACATGACACAGTCCACCTAGTTCTATTATATTCTGTCCCCCCCATATTAATTACCGTCTCCCTGTTCTCTCTCTGTGTGTCAACATGACCCAGTCCCATTCTGTTCTATTTATTTGTCCCCCGATTATATTACCGTCTCCCTGTTCTCTTTGTGTGGTCACATGACCCAGTCCCATTCTGTTCTATTATATTTTGTCCCCCCATATTATTCTACCGTTCCCTGGTTCTTCTGTGTGGTCACATGACCCAGTCCCATTCTGTTCATTATATTCTGTCCCCCCATATTATCTACCGTCTCCTGTTTCGTCTCTGTGTGGTCACATGACCCAGTCCCAGCTGTTCTATTATATTCTGTCCCCCAATAATCTACCGATCTCCACTGTCGTCTCTGTTGTGGGTCACATGACCCCCAGTCCCAGTCTGTTCTTTTATATTCTGTCCCCCATATTATCTACCGTCTCCCTGTTCTCTTCTGTGTTGTCAACAGACCCAGTCCCATCTGTTCTATTATATTCTGTCCCCCATATATCTACCGTTTCCCTGTTTCTCTGTGTGGGTCACATGACCCAGTCCCAGTTCTGTTCTATTATATTCTGTCCCCCCATATTATCTACGTCTCCTGTTCTCTCTGTGTGGTCACATAGACCCAGTCCCATCTGTTCTCTTATATTCTGTCCCCCATATTATCTACCGTCTCCCTGTTCTCTCTGTGTGGTCACATGGACCCAGTCCCAGCTGTTCTATATATTCGTCCCCATATTATCTACCGTCCCCGTTCTCTGTGTGGTCACATGACCCAGTCCCATTCTGTTCTATTATATTCTGTCCCCCCATATTATCTACCGTCTCCCTGTTCTCTCTTGTGTGGTCACATGACCCAGTCCCATTCTGTTCTATTATATTCTGTCCCCCATATTATCTACCGTCTCCTGTTCCTCTTGTGTGGTCACATGACCCAGTCCCATTCTGTTCTATTATATTCTTGTCCCCCATATATACCTTCTCCCTGTTCTCTCTCTGTGTGGTCACATGACCCAGTCCCATTCTGTTCTATATTATATCTGTCCCCCCATATTATCTACCGTCTCCCTGTTCTCTCTGTTGGTCACATGACCCAGTCCCATCTGTTCTATTAATTCTGTCCCCCATAGATATACTCTCCCTGTTCTCTCTCTGTGTGGTCAACATGACCCAGTCCCATCTTTTTCTATTATATTCTGTCCCCCATATTATCTACCGTCTCCCTGTTTCTCTCTGTGTGGTACATGACCCAGTCCATTGTTCTATTATATTGTCCATATCTATTATTACACGTCTCCCTGTTTCTCTCTGTGTGGTCACATGACCCAGTCCCACTCTGTTCTATTATTTATGTCCCCCCATATTATCTACCGTCTCCCTGTTCTCTCTGTGTGGGTCAATGACCAGTCCCATCTGTTCTATTATATTCTGTCCCCGATTATCTACCGTTCCCTGTTCTCTCTGTGTTGGTCACATGACCCAGTCCCAGTCTGTTCTATTATATTCTGTCCCCCCATATTATCTTACCGTCTCCCTGTCTCTCCTCTGGTGGTCACATGACCCAGTCCCATCTGTTCTATTAGTTCTTGTCCCCCATATTATCTACGTCTCCCTGTTCTCTCTGTTTGTGGTCACATGACCCAGTCCCTTCTGTTCTATTATATTCTGTCCCCCATATATCTAACCGTCTCCTTTCTCTCTGTGTGTCACATGACCCAGTCCCAGTCTGTATATATCTGTCCCCCCATATTATCTACGTCCCTGTTCTCTCTGTGTGGTCACATGACCAGTCCCATCTGTTATTTATATTCTGTCCCCCCATATATCTACCGTCTCCCTGTTCTCTCTCTGTGTGGTCACATGACCCGTCCCAGTCTGTTCTATTATATTCTGTACCCCCCATATTATCTACGTCTCCCTGTTCTCTCTCTGTGTGGTCACATGACCCAGTCCTCTGTTCTATTATATTCTGTCCCCCCATATATCTACCGTCTCCTGTTCTCCTGTGTGGTCACGACCCAGTCCCATTCTGTTCTATTATATTCTGTCCCCCCATATCATATCTACCGTCTCCCTGTTCTCTCTGTGTGGTCACATGACCCAAGTCCATTCTGTTCTATTATATTCTGTCCCCATATTATCTACCGTCTCCCTGTTCTCTCTGTGTGGTCACATGACCCCGTCCCATTCTGTTCTATTATATTCTGTCCCCCCATATTATCTACCGTCTCCCTGTTCTCTCTGTGTGTGTCACATGACCCAGTCCCATTCTGTTCTATTATATTCTGTCCCCCCATATTATCTACCGTCTCCTGTTCTCTCTCTGTGTGGTCACATGACCCAGTCCCATTCTGTTCTATTATATTCTGTCCCCCCATATTATCTACCGTCTCCCTGTTCTCTCTGTGTGGTCACATGACCCAGTCCCATTGTTCTATTATATTCTGTCCCCCCATATTATCTACCGTCTCCCTGTTCTCTCTCTGTGTGGTCAATGACCCAGTCCCATTCTGTTCTATTATATTCTGTCCCCCATATATCTACCGTCTCCCTGTTCTCTCTGTGTTGTGGCACATGACCCAGTCCCATTCTGTTCTATTATATTACTGTCCCCCCATATATACTACCGTCTCCCTGTTTCTCTCTCTGTGTGGTCACATGACCCAGTCCCATCTGTTCTATTATATTCTGTCCCCCCATATTATTACCGTCTCCCTGTCTTCTGTGTGGTCACATGACCCAGTCCCGTCGTTCTATTATTCTGTCCCCCCATATTATCTACCGTCTCCCTGTTCTCTCTCTGTGTGGTCACATGACCCAGTCCCATCTGTTCTATTATATTCTGTCCCCCATATTATCTACCGTCTCCCTGTTCTCTCTGTGTGGTCACATGACCCAGTCCATTCTGTTCATATATCTGTCCCCCCATATTATCTACCGTCTCTCCTGCTCTTCTCTCTCTGTGTGTCACATGACCCAGTCCCTTCTGTTCTATTATATTCTGTCCCCCCATATTATCTACCGTTCTACCTGTTCTCTCTGTGTGGTCACATGACAGTCCCAGTCTGTTCTATTTATTATTCTGTCCCCCCATATTATCTACCGTCTCCTGTTCTCCTTGTGTGGTCACATGACCCAGTCCATCTGTCTATTATATTCTGTCCCCCCCAATTATATCTACCGTCTCCCTGGTTCTCTCTCTGGTGGTAATGACCCAGTCACTCTGTTCTATTATATGTCCCCCCATATTATCTACGTCTCCCTGTTTCTCTCTGTGTGGTCACATGACCCAGTCCCACTCTGTTCTATTAATTCTGTCCCCTATTATCTACCGTCTCCCTGTTCTCTCTGTGTGGTCACATGACCAGTCCATCTGTTCTATTATATTTCTGCCCCCCATATTATCTACCGTCTCCCTGTTCTCTCTGTGTGGTCACATGACCCAGTCCCAGTCTGTTCTATTATATTCTGTCCCCCCATATTATCTACCGTCTCCCTGTTCTCTCTCTGTGTGGTCACATGACCCAGTCCCATTCTGTTCTATTATATTCTGTCCCCCCATATTATCTACCGTCTCCTGTTCTCTCTGTTGTGGTCACATGACCCAGTCCCTCTGCTTCTATTATTCTGTCCCCCCATATTATCTACCGTCTCCCTGTTCTCTCTCTGTGTGGTCACATGACCAGTCCCATTCCTTCTGTCTATTATTCTGTCCCCCATATTATCTACCGCTCTGTTCTCTCTCTGTGTGGTCACATGACCCAGTCCCACTCGTTTCTATTATATCTGTCCCCCATATTATCACCGTCTCCTGTTCTCTCTCGTGTGGTCACATGACCCAGTCCCATTCTTTCTATTATATATGTCCCCCCATATTATCTACCGCTCCCCGTTCTCTCTCTGTGTGGTCACATGACCCAGTCCCATTCTGTTTTCTTATATTCTGTCCCCCATATTATCTACCGTCTCCCTGTTCTCTCGTGTGGTCACATGACCCAGTCCCATTCTGTTCTATTATATTCTGTCCCCCCATATATCTACCGTCTCCCTGTTCTTTGTGTGTCACATGACCCAGTCCATTCTGTTCTATTATTTCTGTCCCCCCATATTATCTACCGTCTCCCTGTTCTCCTGTGTGGTCACATGACCCAGTCCCATTGTCTATTATTATGTCCCCCCATATTATCACCGTCTCCCTGTTTCCTCTGTGTGGTCACATGACCAGTCCCATTCTGTTCTTTATATTCTGTTCCCCCCCATATTATCTACCGTACTCCTGTTCTCTCTGTGTGGTCACATGACCCAGTCCCATTTCTGTTCTATTATATTCTGTCCCCCCATATTATCTACCGTCTCCCTGTTCTCTCTCTGTTGTGGTCACATGACCCAGTCCCATTCTTCTATTATATTCTGTCCCCCCATATATTTACCGTCTCCCTGTTCTCTCTGTGTGGTCACATGACCCAGTCCCATTCTGTTCTATTATATTCTGTCCCCCCATATTATCTACGTCTCCCTGTCTCTCTCTGTGTGGTCACATGACCAGTCCCAGTCTGTTCTATTATATTCTGTCCCCCATATTATCTACCGTCTCCCTGTTCTCTTGTGTGGTCACATGACCCAGTCCCATCTGTTCTATTATATTCTGTCCCCCATATTATCTACACGTCTCACTGTTCTCTCTGTGTGGTCACATGACCCAGTCACCTCTGTTCTATTATATTCTGTCCCCCATATATCTACCGTTCTCCCTGTTTCTCTCGGGTGGTCACATGACCCAGTCCCATTCTGTTCTATTATATTCTGTCCCCCCATATTATCTACCGTCTCCCTGTTCTCTCTCTGTGTGGTCACATGACCCAGTCCCTCTGTTCTATTATATTCTGTCCCCCCATATTATCTACCGTCTCCCTTTCTCTCTCTGTTGGGTACATGACCCAGTCCCACTTGTTTCTATTAATTCTGTCCCCCCATATTATCTACCGTCTCCCTGTTTCTCTTCTGTGTGGTCAAGACACCAGTCCCACTATGTTCTATTATATTCTGTCACCAATTATCTACCGTCTCCCTGTTCGCTCTGTGTGGTCACATGACCCAGTCCCACTCTGTTCTATTATATTCTGTCCCTATTATCTACCGTCTCCTGTTTCTCTTGTGTGGTCACAGACCAGTCCCTATCTGTTCTATTTGATATCTGTCCAAATATTACGTATATGTAGTCTCCCTGTGTCCTCGAGTCTCTTTCACATGACCCAGTTCCCCATCTGTTCTATTATATTCTGCCCCCCATATTATCTACCGTCTCCCTGTTCTTCTCTGTGTGGTCACTGACCCAGTCCCACTCGTTCTCATTATATTCTGTCCCCCATATTATCTCCGTCTCCTGTTCTCTTCTGTGTGGTCACATGACCCAGTCCCATCTGTTCTATTATATTCTGTCCCCCCTATTATTCCCGTTCCCTGTTCTCTCTGTGTGGTCACATGACCCAGTCCCATTTGTTTCTATAATTCTGTTCCCCCCATATTATCTACCGTCTCCTTTCTCTCTGTGTGGTCACATGACCCAGTCCCAGTCTGTTCTATTATATTTCTGTCCCCCCATATTATCTACCGTCTCCTGTTTTCTCTGTGTGGTCACATGACCCAGTCCAGTTCTGTTCTATTATATTCTGTCCCCCATATTATCTAAGGTCCCTGTTTCTCTCTGTGTGGTCACAGACCAGTCCCAGTCTGTTCTTTATATATCTGTCCCCCATATTATCTACCGTCCCCTGTTCTCTCTGTGTGGTCACATGACCCAGTCCCAGTCTGTTCTATTATTTCTGTCCCCCCATATATCTACCGTCTACCCTGTTCTCTCTGTGTGGTCACATGACCCGTCCCATCTGTTCTATTATATTTCTGTCCCCATATTATCTACCGTCTCCCTGTGCTCTCTGTGTGGTCACATGACCCAGTCCCATCTCTGTTCTATTATATTCTGTCCCCCCATATTCTACCGTCTCCCTGTTCTCTCTGTGTGGTCACCATGACCCAGTCCCAGTCTGTTCTATTATATTCGTCCCCCATATTATCTACCGTCTCCCTGTTCTCTCTGTGTGGTCACATGACCCAGTCCCATTCTGTTCTATTATATTCGTGTCCCCCCATATTATCTACCGTCTCCCTGTTCTCTCTCTGTGTGGTCACATGACCAGTCCCAGTTGTTCTATATATTCTTCCCCCCATATTATCTACCGTCTCCCTGTTCTCTCTCTGTGTGGTCACATGACCCAGTCCCATTCTGTTCTATTATATTCTGTCCCCCCATATTATCTACCGTCTCCCTGTTCTCTCTGTTGTGGTCACAGACCCGTCCATCTGTTCTATTAATTCCTGTCCCCCATATTATCTACCGTCTCCCTGTTCTCTCTCTGTGTGGTCAAATGACCCAGTCCAGTCTTTTCTATTATATTCGTCCCCCCATATTATCTACCGTCTCCCTGTTTCTCTCTGTGTGTCACATGACCCAGTCCCATTCTGTTCTTTATATTGTCTGTCTCCCATATTATCTACCGTCTCCCTGTTCTCTCTCTGTGTGGTCACATGACCCAGTCCCATTCTGTCTATTATTTCTGTCCCCCCATATAATCTACGTTCCCTGTTCTCTCTGTGTGGTCACATGACCACCCATCCCCTGTTCTATTATATTCTGTCCCCCATATATCTACGTCTCCTGTTCCTCTCTGTGTGGTCACATGACCAGTCCCAGTCTGTTCATTATATTCTGTCCCCCCAGTATTATCTACCGTCTCCCTGTTCTCTCCTCTGTGTGGTCACATGACCCAGTCCAGTTCTGTTCTATATATAT
The DNA here is from genome assembly GCA_019447015.1 of Hymenochirus boettgeri. NCBI lineage: Eukaryota > Metazoa > Chordata > Amphibia > Anura > Pipidae > Hymenochirus > Hymenochirus boettgeri. The sequence continues at coordinate 36,516,052 of CM033469.1, forward strand.
TCTGTCCCATATTATCTAACCGTCTCCTGTTCTCTCTGTGTGGTCACATGACCCAGTCCCATTCTGTCTATTATCTTCTGTCCCCCCATTATCTACCGTCTCCCTGTTCTCTCTGTGTGGTCACATGACCCAGTCCCAATCTGTTCTATTATATTCTGTCCCCCCATTATTATCTACCGTCTCCCTGTCTCTCTGTGTGGTCACATGACCAGTCCCATTCTGTTCTATTATATTCTGTCCCCCCATATTATCTACCGTCTCCCTGTTCTCTCTCTGTGTGGTCACATGACCAGTCCCATTCTGTTCTTTATATTCTGTCACCCCCATATTATCTACAGTACTCCCTGTTCTCTCTGTGTGGTCACATGACCCAGTCCCATTCTGTTCTATTATATTCTGTCCCCCCCATATTATCTACCGTCTCCCTGTTCTCTCTGTGTGGTCACATGACCCAGTCCCAGTCTGTTCTATTATATTGTCCCCCATTATCTACCGTCTCCCTGTTCTCTCTCTGTGTGGTCACATGACCCAGTCCCACTCTGTTCTATTATATCTGTCCCCCATATTATCACCGTCTCCCTGTTCTCTCGTGTGGTACAGATACCCAGTCCCATTCTGTTCTATTATATTCTGTCCCATATTATACTACCCGTCTCCCTGTTCTCTCTGTGTGGTCACATGACCCAGTCCCATCTGTTTTCTATTAATTCTGTACCCCCATATATCAACCGTCTCCCTGTTCTCTCTGTGTTGGTCACATGACCAGTCCCATTCGTTCTATTATATTCGTCCCCCATATTATCTACCGTCTCCCTGTTCTCTCTGTGTGTGTCACATGACCCAGTCCCATTCTGTTCTATTATATTCTGTCCCCCCATATTATCTACCGTCTCCCGTTCTCTTCTGTGTGGTCACATGACCCAGTCCCATTCTGTTCTATTATATTCTGTCCCCCCATATTATCTTACCGTCTCCCTGTTCTATCTGTGTGGTCACATGACCCAGTCCCACTGTCTATTATATTCTGTCCCCCCATATTATCTACGTCTCCCTGTTCTCTCTGTGTGGTCAATGACCCAGTCCCATCTGTTTCTATTAATTCCTGTCCCCCCATATTATCTACCGTCTCCCTGTTCTCTCTGTGTGGTCACATGACCCGTCACTCTGTTCTATTATATTCGTACCCCCATATTATCTACGCTCTCCCTGTTCTCTCTGTGTGGTCACATGACCCAGTTCCCTCTGTTCTATATATATTCTGTCCCCCATATATCTACCGTCTCCCTGTTCTCTCTGTGTGGTCAATGACCAGTCCCATCTGTTCATTATATTCTGTCCCCCAATTATTTCTACGTCTCTGTTCTCTCTGTGTGGTCAAATGACCAGTCCCATCTGTTCTATATATTCTGTCCCATATTATCTTACCGTCTCCCTTTCTTCTCTGTGTGGTCACATGACCCAGTCCCATTCTGTTCTATATATTCTGTCCCCCCATAGTATCTAACCGTCTCCCTGTTCTCTCTGTGTGGGACATGACCCAGTCCCATTCTGTTCTAATTATATTCTGCTCCCCCATATTATCTACCGTCTCCCTGTTCTCTCTGTGTGGTCACATGACCCAGTCCCATCTGTTCTATTATATTCTGTCCCCCCATATTATCTAACCGTCTCCCTGTTCCTCTCTGTGTGGTCACAGACCCAGTCCCATTCTGTTCTATATATTCTGTCCCCCCAATTATCTACCGTTTCTCCCTGTTCTCTTCGTGTGGTCACATGACCAGTCCCATTCTGTTCTATATATTCTGTCCCCCCATATATCTACCGTCTCCCTGTTCTCTCTGTCTTGTGGTCACATGACCGTCCCATCTGTTCTATTATTTCTGTCCCCCCATATTATCTTCCGTCTCCTGTTCTCTCTGTGTGGTACACATGACCCAGTCCCATTCTGTTCTATATATCTGTCCCCATTATTATATTCCCGTCTCCCTGTTCTCTCGTCTGTGGTCCACATGACCAGTCCCACTTTCTATTAATTCTGTCCCCCCATAGTTATTAACGTTCTCCCTGTCTCTCTGTGTGGTCACCATGACCCAGTCCCATCTGTTTCTATTATATTCTGTCCCCCCATATTATCTACCGTCTCCCCCTGTTCTCTCTGTGTGGTCACATGACCATCACAGTCTTGGTTCTATTATATTCTGTCCCCCCATATTATCTACCGTCTCCCTGTTTCCTGTGTGGTCACATGACCCAGTCCCATTTGTTCTATTATATTCTGTCCCCCATATTATCTACCGTTTCCCTGTTCTCTCTCTGTGTGGTCACATGCCCAGTCCCACGTCTGTTCTATTTATTTCTGTCCCCCCATATTATCTACCGTCTCCCTGTTCTACTCTGTGTGGTCACATGACCCACTCCCAGTCCTTGTCTATTATATTCTGTCCCCCCATATTATCTACCGTCTCCTGTTCTCTCTCTGTGTGGTACACATGACCCAGTCCCATCTGTCTATTATATTCTGTCCCCCCATATTATAACCGTCTCCCTGTTTCTCTCTCTGTGTGGTCACATGACCCAGTCCCAGTCTGTTCTAATTATTCTCTCCCCCCATATTATCTACCGTCTCCCTGTTCTCTCTTGTGTGGTCACATGACCCAGTCCCAGTCTGTTCTATGATATTCTGTCCCCCATATTATCTACCGTTCCCTGTTCTCTCTGTGTGGGTCACATGGACCCAGTCCCATTCTGTTCTATTATATTCTGTCCCCCATTATCTACCTCTCCCTGTTCTCTCTGTGTGTCCATGACCCAGTCCCATTCTGTCTATTATATCTGTCCCCACTATTATCTATCTAACGTCTCCTGTTCCTCGTGTGGTCACATGGACCCAGTCCCAGTTCTGTCTATTATATTCTGTCCCCCCATATTATCAACCGTCTCCCTATTTCTCTCTGTGTGGTCACATGACCCAGCCCATTCTGTTCATTATATTCTGTCCCCCACTATATCTACCGTCTCCTGTTCTCATCTGTGGGTCACATGACCCAGTCCCAATCTGTTTATTATATTCTTCTCTTCCCCCCATATTATCTACCGTCTCCTGTTCTCCTTGTGGTCACATGACCCCAGTCCAGTTCTGTTCTATTTAATCTGTCCCCCATATTATCTACCGGTCTCCCGTTCTTCTCTGTGTGGTCACATGACCCAGTCCCACTCTGTGTTCTATTATATTCTGTCCCCCCATATTATCTAACCGTCTCCTGTTCTCTCTCTGGGGTCACATGAACCAGTCCCATTGTTCTATTATATTCTGTCCCCCCATATTATCTACCGTCTCCCTGTTTCTCTCTCTGTGGTCACATGACCAGTCCCAGTCTGTTCTATTATATTCCGTGTCCCCCCATATTAACTACCGTCTCCCGGTTCTCTCTCTGTGTGGTCACATGACCCAGTCCAGCTCTGTTCTATTATATTCTGTCCCCCCATATTACTACCGTTCTCGTTCTCTCTGTGTGGTCACATGCCCAGTCCCATTGTTCTATTATTTCTGTTCCCCCCATATATCACCGTTTCCCTGTTCTCTCTCTGTGTGGTCACATGCGACCCAGTCCCATTCTGTTCTATTTATTCTGTCCCCCATATTATCTACCGTACTCCCTGTTCTTCTCTGTTGGTCACATGACCCAGTCCCATTCTGTTCTATTATATTCTGTCCCCCCATCTATCTACCGTCTCCCTGTTCTCTTCGTGTGGTCACATGACCCAGTCCCATCTGTTTATTATATTCTGTCCCCCCATATATCTACCGTCTCCTGTTCTCTCTGTGTGGTCACATGACCCAGTCCCATTCTGTTCTATTATATTCTGTCCCCCCCATATTTTTACCGTCTCCTGTTCTCTCTGTGTGGTCACAGACCCAGTCCATTGTTCTATATATTCTGTCCCCCCATATTATCTACGTCTCCCTGTTCTCTCTGTGGTGTCACATGACCCAGTCCCATCTGTTCTATATATTCTGTCCCCCCAATTATCTACCGTCTCCCTGTCTTCTCTCTCTGTGTGGTCACATGACCCAGTCCCATCTGTTCTATATAATTCTGTCCCCCATATTATCTACCGTCTCCCCTGTTCTCTCTCGTGTGGTCACAGACCCAGTCCCATTCTGTTTCTTTATATTCTGTCCCCCACACATCATATCATCATGATCTACCGTCTCACTGTTCTCTATCTGTGTGGTCACATGACCAGTCCCATATCTGTTCTATTATATTCTGTCCCCCCATATTATCTACCGTCTCCCTGTTCTCTCTGTGGTGTCACATGACCCAGTTCCCATTCTGTTCTATTATATTCTGTCCCCCATATTATCTACCGTCTCCCTGTTCTCTCTGTGTGGTCACATGACCCAGTTCCATCTGTTCTATTATATTCTGTCCCCCCATATTATCTCGTCTCCCTGTTCTCTCTGTGTGGTCACATACCCATCCCACTCTGTTCTATTATATCTGTCCCCATATTATCTACCGTCTCCCTGTTCTCTCTCTGTTGGTCACATGACCCAGTCCACATCTGGTCTATTATATTCTGGTCCCCCCATTATTATCTACCGTCTCCTGTTCTCTCTCTGTGTGGTCACATGACCAGTCCCATTCTGTTCTATATATTCTGTCCCCCCAGTATGATATACCGTCTCCCTGTTCTCCCTCTGTTGGTCACATGACCCAGTCCCATCTGTTACTATATATTCTGTCCCCCCATATTATCTACCGTCTCCTGTTCTCTCTCGTGTGGTCACATGACCCAGTCCCATTCTGTTCATATATATTCTGTCCCCCCATATATCTACCGTCTCCCTGTTCTCTCATCTGTTGGTCACATGACCCAGTCCCATCTGTTCTATTATATTCTGTCCCCCCATATTATCTACCGTCTCCTGTTCTCTCTGTGTGGTCACATGACCCCAGTCCCCATTCTGTTCTATTATATTCTGTCCCCCATATATCTACCGTCTCCCTGTTCTCTCTCTGTGTGGTCACATGACCCAGCTCATTCGTTCTATTATATTCTGTCCCCCCATATATCTACCGTCTCTCCTGTTCTCTCTGTGTGTCACATGACCCAGTCCCATTCTGTTCTATTATATTCTGTTCCCCCCATATTATCTACCGTCTCCCTTGTTCTCTCTCTGTGTGGTCCCAATGACCCATCCCATTTTTATTATATTCTGTTCCCCCATATTATCTACCGTCTCCTGTTCCTCTGTGTGGTCACATGAACCCGTCCCATTCTGTTCTACTTATATTCTGTCCCCCATCTTATCTACCGTCTCCCCTGTTCTCTCTTGTGGTCACATGACCCAGTCCCAGTCTGTTCTATTATATTCTGTCCCCATATTATCTACGTTCTCCCTGTTCTCTCGTGTGGTCACATGACCCAGTCCATTCTGTCTATTATATTCTGTTCCCCCCATATATCTACCGTCTCCCTGAGTTCTCTCTGTTGTGGTCACATGACCCAGTCCCATTCTGTTCTATTATATTCTGCCCCCATATTATCTACCGTTCCCTGTTCTCCTCTGTGTGGTCACATGACCCAGTCCATTCTGTTCTATTTATTTGTCCCCCCATTTATACGTCTCCCTGTTCCTCTCGTGTGGTCACATGACCCAGTCCCAGTCTCGCCTATTATATTCTGTCCCCCATATTATCTACTGTCTCCCGTTCTCTCTCTGTGGGACAATGACCCAGTCCCAGTTTTTCTATTATATTCTGTCCCCACATATTACACCGTCTCCCTTCTCTCTGTGTGGTCACATGACCCAGTCCCATTCTGTTCTATTATTCTGTCCCCATATTATCCTCTACCGTCTCTCCCTGTTCTCTACTGTGTGTAAATGATCCAGTCCAGTCTGTTCTATATATATGTCCCCCCATATTATCTACCGTCTCTGTTCTCTCGTGTGTGGTCACATGACCCAGGCCCAGTCGTTCTATTATATTTCTGTCCCCCATATATCACCGTCTCCCTGTTCTCTCTTGTGTGGTCACATGACCAGGTCCCAGTCTGTTTATTAATATTCTGTCCCCAATATACTACGTCCCTGTTCTCTCTCTGTGTGGTTACATGACCCAGTCCCATCTGTTCTATTAATTCTGTACCCCCATATTATCTACCGTCTTCCCTGTTCTCTCTCTGGTGGTCACATGACCCCCAGTCCATTCGGTTCTATTATATCTGTACCCCCTATTATCTACGTATTCCCTGTTCTCCTCTGTGTGTTGGTCACATGACCCAGTCCCCATGTCTGTTCTATTATATTCTGTCCCCCACATTATCTACCGTCTCCATGTTCTCTGTGTGGTAAAGACCCAGTCCATATTTGTTCTATTATATTCTGTCCCCCCATATTATCTACCGTCTCCCTGTTCTCTCTCGTGTGGTCACAGACCCAGTCCCATTCGTTCTATTATATCTGTCCCCCATATTATCTACCGTTCCCGTTCTCTCTGTGTGGTCACATGACCAGTCCCATCGTTCTTATATATCTGTCCCCCCATATTATCTACCGTCTCCCGTTCTCTCTGTTGTGGTCACATGACCCAGTCCCAGTTGTTCTATTAGTAGTCTGTCCCCCATTATCTACCGTCTCCCCTGTTTCTCTCTCTGTGTGGTCACAGGACCCAGTCCCCACTGTTCTAGTTATTCGTGTACCCCATATTATCTACCTTCTTTCCCTGTGATCTCTGTGTGGTCAATGACCCAGTCCCTATGTTTATTATATTCTGTCCCCCCATATATCTACGTCTCCCTGTTCTCTCTGTGTGTGGTTCACATGACCCAGTCCCATCTGTGCTATTATATTGTCCCCCATATTATCATACGTCTCCCTGTTCTCTCTCGTGTGGTCACATGACCCAGTCCAGTCTGTTCTATTATATTCTGTCCCCCCCATATTATCTACCGTCTCCCTGTTCTCTCTCTGTGTGGTCACATGACCAGTCCCATTCTGCTTCATTATATTCTGTCCCACCATATTATCTACCGTCTCCCTGTTCTCTCGTGTGTGGTCACATGACCCAGTCCCAATCTGTTATATATATTCGTCCCCCATATGATCTACTCGTTACCTGTTCTCTCTGTGGGTCACATGACCTAGTCCCAGTGTTCTATATATTCGTCCCCCCATATATCAGACCGTCTCACTGTTTGTCTCTCTCGTGTGGTCACATGACCCAGTCCCTCTGTTCTATTATATTGTCCCCCCATAGTATCTACCGTCCTCCGTTCTTCTCGTGTGGTCACATGACCCCAGTCCATCTGTTCTATATATATGTCCCCCCATATTATCTACCGTCTCCCTGTTTCTCTCTGTGTGGGACATGACCCAAGTCCCTTCTGTTTATTATATCTGTCCCCCCATAATCTACGTACACTGTTCTCTCTGTTGGGTCACATTCAGCACCAGGTCCCATCTGTTCTATTATTATTCTGTCCCCCATATTTCTACCGTCTCCCTGTTCTCTCTGTGTGGTCACAGTGACCCAGTCCCATTCTGTTCTATTATATTCTGTCCCCCATATTATCTACCGTCTCCTGTTCTCTCTCTTGGTGGTCACATGACCCAGTCCCATTCTGTTCATTATATTCTGTCCCCCCATATTATCTACCGTTCCCTGTTCTCTCCTTGTGGTCACATGGACCCAGTTCCCATATCTGTTCATATATTATTCTGTCCCCATATTATCTACCGTCTCAATGTTCTCTCTGGGTGGTACAGGACCCCAGTCCCTTTGTTACTATATTCGTCCCCCCTATTATCTACCGTTCTCCCGTTCTCTCTCTGTGTGGTCACATGACCAGTCCCATTGTTCTATTATATTCTGTCCCCCATATTATCTACCGTCTCCCTGTTCTCTCTCTGTGTGGTCACATGACCCGGTCCCATGTTGCTTCTATATTTATGTCCCCCCATATTATCTACGTCTCCCGTTCTCTCCTGTGTGGTCACATGGACACAGTCCCATTCTGTTTCTATTATATTCTGTCCCCCATATTATCTACCGTTCCGTCTGCTCTGGTGTGGTCACAGACACCAGTCCAGTCTGTTTATTATTTCTGTCCCCAAATTATCTACCGTCTCCCTGTTTCTCTCTGTGTGGTCACCTGGACCCAGTCCCCTTCTGTTCTATTATATTCTGTCCCCCTTCACTTATCTACCGTCTCCCTGTTCTCTCTGTGTGGGTCACAGACCAGTCCATTCTGTTCTTAATATTCTGTCCCCCATATTATCTTACCGTCTACTTTCTCTCTCTGGGTGGTCACATGAACCAGTCCCATTCTGTTCTATTTATTCTGTCCCCCATATATTATCTACCGCTTCCCTGTTCTCTCTCGTGTGGTACATGACCAGTCCACTCTGTTCTAATTATTTCTGTCCCCCCAATATCTACCGTCCCTGTTCCTCTGTGTGGTCACATGACCCAGTCCCATTCTGTTCTATTATATTCTGTCCCCCCCATATTATCACCGTTCCTGTTCTCTGCTGTGTGGTCACATGAACAGTCCCACTCTGTTCTATTATATTTGTCCCCCCATTATTACCGTCTCCTGGTCTTCTGTGTGGTCACATGACCATATCCCATCTGTTCTATTAATTCTGCCCCCATATTATCTACTGTCTCACGTTCTCTCTGTGTGTGGTACATGGACCCAGTCCCATCTGTCTATTATATCTGTCCCCCATATTATCTCCCGTCTCCTGTTTCTCCGTGTGGTCCAGCACCCAGTCCCACTCTGTTCTATTATATTCTGTCCCCCATATATCTAACGTCTCCCTGTTCTCTCTCTTGTGTGGTAACATGACCCGTCCCATCTCGTTCTATTATATTCTGTCCCCCATATTATCTACCGTCTCCCTGTTCTCTCTCTGTGTGGTCACATGACCCAGTCCCATCTTGTTCTATATTTCTGTCCCCCCATCCGTTATCTGACGCTCCCTGTTCTCGATCTCCTGTGTGCGGTCACATGACCAGTCCCACTCTGTTCTATATTATATCTGTCCCCATATGACTACCGTCTCCCGTGTTCTTCTGTGTGGGCACAGACCCAGTCCCATCTTGTCTTATTTATTCTCCCACCCATATTATCTACCGTATCCTGTTCTATCTCTGTGTGGTCACATGACCCAGTCCCATCTTGTTCTATTATAATTCGTGTCCCCCCATATTATCTACCGTCTCCCTGTTCTTCTGTGTGGTCACATGACCCAGTCCCATTACTGTTTCTATTATATTTGTCCCCCCATATTATCTACAGTCTCCTGTCTCTCTGTGTGGTACAGTACCCAGTCCCACTGTTCTTTATTATATCTGTCCCCCCATATTATTACCGTCTCCCTGTTCTTTCTGTGTGGTCACATGACCCAGTCCCACTCTGTTCTATATTATATTCTGTCCCCCATATTATACTACCGTTCTCCCGTTCTCTCTCTGTGTGGGCAATGACCCAGTTCCAATTTCTGTTCGATTATTTCTGTCCCCATATTATTCTAAACGTCTTACCTGTTCCTCTCTGGATGGTCACATGAACCCGTCCCCGTGTTGTTTCTATATATTCTGTCCCCCCATATTATAATCTACCGTTCTATGTGGTCGGTCACATGACCGCGCCAGTCATCATAGTTGTTTTTTATTCTGTCCCACCTAATTATCTACGCTCCCTGTTCTCTTCTCGGTGTGTCACATGACCAGTACCACCTTGTTCTTATTATTCTGTCCACCACATTATCTACCGTCTCCGGTTTTACTTGTGTGGTTCAAAGACCCAGTCCCATTCTGTGTCTATTGGTATAGCCCCCATTATTATCTTACCGTTCCCCGTCATCTCTGTTGGGTACATGAACCAGTCCCAGTCTGTTCATATTATATTCTGTACCCCCACTATTATCTACCGTCTCCCTGTCTCTCTGTCGTGGTCACATGGACCAGTCCCAGTTCTGTTGAGTTATATTCGTCCCCCCATAGTATTAATGTCCCTGTCTCTATCGTGTGGTCACATGACCGTCCCCAGTCTGTTCTATTATATATGTCCCCCATAGTATTCTACTATCTGTTCTCTCTGTGTGGTCACAGACCCAGTCCCATTCGGTTCTATATATTCGTCCCCCCATATTGATTCTACCGTCTCCCTGTGCTATCTCTCGTGTAGGTCACAGGAACCCCCCAGGTCCCATTCTGTTCGATTTATATTTGTCCCCCCATATTATATACCGTCTCCTGTTCTCTTCTGGTGTGGACAGACCAGTCCCCAGTCGTTCTATTATATTTTTTATAGTTTTGTGACCCCCATATATCTAACCGTCTCCCTGTCTCTATGTGTGGTCACATGACCATCCCATATCTGCTCTATTATGTCTGGCCCAGATGAATCTACCTGGCGCTCCCTGTTTCTGTCTTGTGTTGTCACATGACCCAGTCCCAGTTGTTCTATATTATTCTGTACCCCATATTCTACCGTCTCCCTGTTATCTCTGCTGTGGGTCATGACCCGTCCCATCTGTCTTATATTCAGTTATTCTGTCCCCCCATATTATCTACCGTTCTCCCTGTTCGCTCTTGTGTGGTCACATGACCCCGTCCCATTCTGTTCTAGTTAATTATGTGCCCCCATATTATCTACTACGTCCTCCCGTTCTCTCTCTGTGTGGTCACATGACCCAGTCCCATTCTTTTATTATATCTGTTCCCCCCATATATCTAAAGTCTCTCACTGTTCTCTCTGTGTGGTACATGACCCAGTCCCATTCTGTTCTATTTATTCTGTCCCCCCATATTAATCTACCGTCTCCACGTTCTCCTTCTGTGTGGTCACATGACCCAGTCCCAGTCTTTTCTATTATATTCTGTCCACCATATATCTACCGTCTCCCTGTTCTCTCTGTGTGGTCACATGACCCAGTCCCCAGTCTGTTCTATTATATTCTGTCCCCCATATTATCTACCGTCTCCTGTTCTCTACTCTGTGTGGTCACATGACCAGTCCCAGATGTCTATTATATATTCTGTCCCCCCATATATACTACCGTCTCCCTGTTCTCTCTCTGTGTGGCCACATGACCCAGTCCCAGTCTGTTCTTTATATTCTGTACCCCCATATATCTACCGTCTCCCTGTTCTCTTCTGTGTGGTCACATGACCAGTCCCATTCTGTTCTATTTATTTCGTCCCCCCATTATTATCTACCGTCTCCCTGTTCTCTCTGTGTGGTCACTGACCCAGTCCCATCTGTTCTATTATATTCTGTCCCCCATATTATTACCAGCTGTCTCCCTGTTAGTATTCTCTGTGTGGTCACATGACCCAGTCCCATTCTGTTCTATTATATTCGTCCCCCCATATTATCTACCGTCTCCCTGTTCTCTCTCTGTGTGGTCACATGACCCAGTCATTCTGGCTATTATATTCTGTCCCCCCATATTATCTACCGTCTCCCTGTCTCTCTCTGTGTGGTCACATGATCTATCCCAGTCTGTTCTATTATATTCTGTCCCCCCATATTATCTACAGTCTCCCTGTCTCGCTATTGTGTGGTCACATGACCCAGTCCCATATCTGTCTATAGTATTCTACCATATTATCTACCGTCTCCCTGTTCTCTCTCTGTGTGGTCACATGACCCAGTCCCCTCTGTTCATTATATTCTGTCCCCCATATTATCTAACCGTCTCCCTGTTCTCTCTGTGTGGTCACATGACCAGTCCCACTATGTTCCTATTATATTCTGTCCCCCCATATTATCTACCGTCTCCCTGTTCTCTCTGTGTGGGTCACAGTGACCCAGTCCCAGTCTGTCTATTATATTCTGTCCCCCCATATATCTACCGTCTCCCTGTTCTCTCGCTGTGTGGGTCCACCATGACCCAGTCCCAGCTGTTTCTATATATTTCTGTCCCCCCATATTATCTACCGTCTCCCTGTTCTCTCTCTGTTGGGCACATGACCCAGTCCCATTCTGTTCTATTATATTCTGTCCCCCCATTATATCTACCGTCTCCCTGTGCTCTCTCGGTGTGGTCACATGACCCAGTCCCATTCTGTTCTATTATATTCTGTCCCCCCATATTATCTACCGTCTCCCTGTTCTCTTTGGTGTGGTCACATGACCCAGTCCAGTCTGTTCTTATATTCTGTCCCCCCATATTATCTACCGTCTCCTGTTCTCTTCTGTGTGGTCACATGACCAGTCCCCAGTCTGTTCATCTATTATTCTGTCCCCCCATATATCTACCGTGCTCCCTGTTCTCTCTCGTGTGGTCACATGACCCAGTCCCATTCTGTTTATATTATATTCTGTCCCCCCATATATCTACCTAGCTCCCTGTTCTCTCTGTGTGGTCACATGACCAGTCCCATTCTGTTCTATTATATTCTGTCCCCCCATATTCCCGTCTCCCTGTTCTCTCTTGTGGTCACATGACCCAGTCCCATTCTGGTCCATTATATTCTGTCCCCCCATATTATCTCCCGTCTCCGGTTCTCTCGCGCTGGGGGGGTCACATGACCCAGTCCCATTCGTTCTATTGATTCGGTTCCCCCAGAAGAAGCCCAGACGGAGCAGGCCAGAAGTCCAGGCAAAGCGTACCATAAGCTCAGCTCTTCACAGAATATGCAGATTCCAGCCAGTCCCACTCCGAGTCTACGTCGTTTCACCTCCCCTCTCTGTTCTCACCGTCATTATATTATATTCGTCTTCGTCCCCCCCATATTATCTAACCGTCTCCCTGTTCTCTCGGTGGTCACATGACCCAGTCCCATCTGTTTATTATATTCGTCCCCCATATTATCTAACCGTCTCCCTGTTCTCTTCTGGGTGGTCACATGACCCAGTCCCCATGCTGTTCTATTATATTCTGTCCCCCCATATTATGCTGACCGTCTCCCTGTTCTCTTCTGTGTGGTCACAGACCAGTCCCATTCTGTTCTATTATATTCTTGTCCCCCCATATATATCCGTCTCCACTGTTCTCTCTCTGTGTGGTCACATGACCCCAGTCCCTTCTGTTCTATTATATTCTGTCCCCCCATATATCTACCGTCTCCCTGTTTCTCTGTGTGGTCCATGACCCGTCCATTCTGTTCTTATATTCTGTCCCCCCATAGTATCTACCGTCTCCCTGTTCTCTTACTGTGTGGTCACATGACCAGTCCACTCTGTTCTAGTATATTCTTGTCCCCCCATATTATCTACCGTCTCCCTGTTCTCTCTGTGTGGTCACATGACCCAGTCCAGCTTGGTTCTATTATATTCTGTCCCCCCATATATATACACCGTCTCCCTGTTTCTCTCTGTGTGGCACATGACCAGTCCCTCTGTTTTCTATTATTCTGTCCCCCCATATTATATCTAGTCTCCCTGTTCTCTCTGTGTGGTCACATGACCCATCCCTCTTGTCTATTATTATTCTGTCCCCCCATATTATCTACCGTTCCGGTTCTCTCTGTGTGGTCACATGACCCAGTCCCATTCTGTTCTATTTATATTCTGTCCCCCCATATTATCTACCGTCTCCCGGTTCTCTCTTGTGTGGTCACATGACCCGTCCCATCTTTTTATTATATTCTGTCCCCCATATTATCTACGTCTCACTGTTCTCTCTGTGTGGTCACATGACCCAGCCCACTCTGTTCTATTATATTCTGTCCCCCATATTATCTACCGTTCTCCCTGTTCTCTCTGTGTGGTCACATGCGCAGTCCCACTCGTTCTATTATATCTGTCCCCCCCATATATCTACGTCTCCCTGTTCTCTCCTGTGTGGTCACATGACACCGTCCCATCTGTTAATATATTATGTCCCCCCATATTATCTACCCGTCTCCCTGCCATCTCTTCTGTGTGGTCAACATGACCCAGTCCCATTCTGTTCATATATTCTGCCCCCCATATTAACCGTTCTCCCTGTTCTCTCGTGTGGTCACATGACCAGTACCATTCTGTTATTATCTTCTGTCCCCCCATATATCTCGCCGTCTCCCTGTTCTCTCCTCTGTGTGGTCACATGACCCAGTCCCATTCTGTTCTATTATTTTGTCCCCCCATATATCTACCGTCTCCCTGTTCTCTCTGTGTGGTCACATGACCCAGTCCCTCTGTTCTATTATTATCTGTCACCCCCATATTATCTAACCGTCTCCCTGTTCTTCTCTGTGTGGTCACATGACCAGTCCCAGTTGTTCTATTATATTCTGTCCCCCCATATTATCCATCTACCGTCTCCCTGTTCTCTCTCTGTGTGGTCAATGACCCAGTCCCAGTCTGTTTATTTATATCGTGTCCCCCCATATTATCTGACCGTCTCCCTGTTCTCTCTCTGTGTGGTCACATTACCAGTCCCAGTCTGTTCTATTTATTCTGTCCCCCCATATTATATACCGTCTCCCTGTTCTCTCTCTGTGTGGTCCACATGATCCAGTCCCAGTATGGTTCATATTATATTCTGTCCCCCCATATTATCTACCGTCTCCTGTTCTCTCTGTGTGGGTCACATGGACCCCAGTCGCGCTCAGTCTGTTCTATTATATCTGTACCCCCATATTATTAACCGTCTCCCTGTTCTCATCTGTGTGGAATCCCATACCCCATCCATTCTGGTTTCATTATTTCTGTCCCCCAATATTACTTAACCGTCTACCTGTCCTCTCTCTCTGTGTGGAACATGGACCCAGTCCCATTCCTGTTCTATTATTTCCTGATTCGTCCCCCCGCCATATTGATCTACCGTCTCCCTGTTCTCTCTGTGTGTCACATGACCCAGTCCCACTCTGTTTCTATATATTCTGCCCCCCATATTATCTACCGTCGCCTGTTTCTCTCTGTGTGGGTCACATGACCCAATTTCCCCTCTGTTTTGCTTATATTTCCTGTCCCCCCCATATTATCTACACGTCTCCTGTTCTCTCTCTGTGCGTCACCAATGAACCCAGTCCCGGTCTGTTCTTATTATCTTGTCCCCCCATATTATCTACGTCTCCCTGTTCTCTCTCTGTGGGTCCACATGACCCAGTCCCATCGTTCTGATTATATTCTGTCCCCCATATTATCTAAACCGTCTCCTGTCTCTCTCTGTGTGGTACATGACCCAGTCCAGTCTGTTTCTATTATATTCTGTTCCCCCCTATATATACCGTCTCATGTTCCCTACTCTCTGTGTGGTCACATGCCCGGTACCACTCTGTTCGTATTATATTCTGTCCCCCCATATTATCATACTCCCGTCTTCCTTGTTCTCTCTCTGTAGTGGTCACATACCACTTCCCATCTGTGTCTATATATTCTGTCCCCCATATCTATAATCTACCGTATCTCCCTGTCTCCTCTCTGTGTGGTCAACATGGACCCGTCCCGATCCCTTTTTATTATATGCTGTCCCCCCATATTATCTAACCGTCTCCCGGTTCTCTCTGTTGTGGTCACATGACCCAGGTCCCGCTCTGTTCTATAATATCTCCCCTATTATCTACCGTTCCCTGTATCTCTCTGTGTGGTACATGACCCAGTCCCATTCTGTTTCTTATCTATCATTCTTGTCCCCACTATAATCTACCCGTCATCCCTGTTCCTCTCTGGTGTGGTCACATGACCCATCCAGTTCTGTTCTACTTATATGTCTGTCCCCCTATATTATCTACGTTCCCTTTTCTCTCTGTGTGGTACATGACCCAGTCCCATCTGTTCTATTATATTCTGTCCCCCCATATTATACTACCGTCTCCCTGTTCTCTCTCTGCTGTGTGGTCCCACTGACCCAGTTCCCTCTGTTCTATTAATTCGTGTCCCCACATTTTCAGACCAGTCTCCCTTCCCTTCTCTCTGTGTGGTCAACTGACCCCCAGCCCACTCTGTTCTAGTTATATTCCTCGGTCCCCCCATATTATCTACCCGCTCCTGTTCTCTCCTGTGTGTCACATACCCAGTCCCACTGTTCTATTTAATATTCTGTCCCCCCATATTATCATCCGCTCACTGTTCTCTCTGGTGGTTCACATGACCCGTCCAATTCTGTTCTATTATACTGTCTGTCCCCCCTAGTCTCTCCGTTTCCACTGTCTCTCTCTAGTGTGGTCAACATGACCCAGTCCCACTTTTGTTCTATTATATTCTGTCCCCCCAATTATCTACTCGTCTCACTGTTCTCTCGTGTGTGCACATGAACCCCAGTCCCACTTGTTTATTATATTCGTCCCACCATAGTTATCTACGCGTCCCCTGTTTCTACCTCGTGTGGTCACATGACCCAGTCCCACTGTTCTAATTTATTCTGTCCCCCCATATTACTAAAAACCGTCTCCCTGTTCTCTCTGTGTGGTCACTTGGACCCAGTCCACATTCTGTTCTATAATATATTCTGCCCCCCAGATTATTCTCACACGTCTCCGCTTCTTCCTCCTGTGTGGCACATGACCCAGGTCCATTCTTATCTATTATTCTGTCCCCCCATATTATCTAACCGTCTCCCTCTGTTCTCTCTCTGTGTGTCACATGACCCAGTCCCATTCTGTTCTATTAATTATTGTCCCCCCATATTATCTACCGTCTCCCTGTTTCTCTTCTCTGTGTGGTTACATGACCCGTCCCACTGCTGTTCTATTATTATGCTCTGTCCCCCCATATGTAATCCTACTACCGTCTCACTGTTCTCTCTGTGTGGTCACATGACCCAGTCCCAATCTGTTCTACTTATATTCGTTGTCACCCCATATTCTATACCTAACCGTTGCCCATTGTTCTCTCCTCTGCCTGTGTGTCACATGACCCAGTCCCCCCCCATTCGTCCCTTATACTCCGTACCCCCATTTCTCCCCACCGTCTCCCGCTCTCTTTCCCCCGTCCCACCCCATGCCCAGTCCCACTGTCCTCCCCCCCATCCATCCCCCCTTATCTCCCCCCCCCCCCCCGTATTCCCCCTTCTCCCCGGTCCCCCATGACACCCACGTCCCATTTCTGTTACTATTAATATTCTGCCCCCAATATTTTACCGTCTCCTGTTTCTCTCTGTGTGGTCCAACCTGACCCAGTCCCATCTGTTCTATTATATTCTGATTCTCCCCCATATTATCTACGTCTCCCCTGTTCTCTCTCTGTGTGGTGCACATGACCCTCCCACTCTGTTTATTATATTCTGTCCCGCCCATATTATCTACCGTCTCCTGTTCTCTTCTGTGTGGTCACATGACCCACGTCCAGTCGGTTCTATTATTCTGTCCCCCCATATTATCTACCGTCTCCTGTTCTCTCTCGTGTAGCGGTCACATGAACCCAGTCCCGTATCTGTTCTATATATTCTGTTCCCCCCATATTATCACCGTCTCCTGTTCTCTCTGTGTGGCACCATGACCCAGTCCCATCTGTTCTATTCATATTTGTCCCCCATATTATCTACGTCTCCCTGTTCTCTCTTGTGGTCCACATGACCAGTCCCAGTCTGTTCTATTATATCTGTCCCCCCATATATTACACGTCTCCCTGTTCTCTTCTGTGTGGTCACAGACCCAGTCCCACTCTGTTCTATATATTCTGTCCCCCCATTATTATTACCGTCTCCCTGTTCTCTCTGTGTGGTCACATGACCCAGTCCCAGTCTGTTCATTTATTCTGTCCCCCGATAGTTATGTACTGTATCCTGTTCTCTCGTGTGGGTCACAGACCCAGTCCCATATGTTCTATTATTTCTGTCCCCCCATGTATCTTACCGTCTCCCTGTTCTCTCCTGTGTGGTCACATGACCCAGTCCCAGTCTGTTTCTATTATATTATGTCCCCCCATATTATTACCGTCTCCCTGTTCTCTCTTCTGTGGGTCACATGACCCAGTCCCAGTCTGTTCTATTATATTCTGTGCCCCCCATATTATCTACCGTCTCCTCTTCTCTCTGTGTGGTCACAGACCCAGGCCCATTTGTTCTATTATATTCTGTCCCCCCATATATCTTACCGTCTCCCTGTTCTCTCTGTGTGGTCACATGACCCAGTCCCCAGTTTGTTCTATTATATTCGTACCCCCCCATATTTCATCACCGTCTCCTGTTCTCTCTCTGTGTGGTCACCATGACCCAGTCCCATTCTGGTTCTATATATTCTGTACCCATATTATCTACCGTCTCCCTGTTCTTTCTGTTGGTCACATGACCCAGTCCCATCTGTTCTATTATATTCTGTCCCCCCATATTACTACCCTCTCCCTGTTCCTCCTGTGTGGGTCACATGAACCAGTCCCACTCTGTTCTATTATTTCTGTCCCCCCATAGTATCACCGTCTTCCCTGTTCTATCGTGTGGTCACATGACCCAGTCCCTCTGTTCTATTATATTCTGTCCCCCCATATTATCTACGCTCCTGTTCTCTCTGTGTTGGTACAATGACCCAGTTCCCAGTCTGTTCTATTATATTCTGTCCCCCCTATGTCTATCCTAACGTCTCCCTGTTCTTCTGTGTGGTCACATGACCAGTCCCATCTGTTCTATTATATTCTGTCACCCCCATATTATCTACCGTTTCCCTGTTCTTCTGTGTGGTCACAGACCCAGTCCCATGCTGTTCTATTAGTATTCTGTCCCCCCAATATCTACCGTCTCATGTTCTCTCTGTGTGGTACATGACCCCAGCCCAGTCTGTTCTATTAATTTGTCCCCCCATATTATCACGTCTCCCTGTTATCTCCTGTGTGTCACATGACCAGTCCCAGTATGTTCTATTATATTCTGTCCCCCATATTATCTACCGTCTCCCTGTTCTCTCGTGTGTGGTCACATGACCCGTCCCAGTCTGTTCTATATTTCTGTCCCCCATATTATCTACCGTCTCCCGTTCTTCTCTGTGTGGTCACATGACCAGTCCCATCTTTCTATTATATTCTGTCCCCCATATTATCTACCGTCTCCCTGTTCTCTCTGTGTGGTCAAATGACCCAGTCCCAGTCTGTTCTATTATATTTTGGTCCCCCATATTATCTACCGCCCTCCCTGTTCTCTCTCTGTGTGGTCACATGACCCAGTCCCATCTGTTTATTATATTCGTCCCCCCATCTTATCTACCGTTCTCCTGTTTCTCTCTGTGTGGTCACATGACAGTCCCATCTTGTTCTATTATATTCTGTACCCCATATTTATCAACCGTCGTCCCTGTTCTCTGCTTGGTGGTCACATGACCAGTCCAGTCTGTTCTATTATATTCTGTCCCCATATTATCTACCGTCTCCCATGTTCTCTCTGTGTGGTCACATGACTCAGTCCCATCTGTTCTATTATATTCTGTCCCCCATATTATCTACCGTCTCCCTGTCTCTCTGTGTGGTACATGACTCAGTCCCAGTTGTTACTATTATATTTCTGTCCCCCATATTATCTCACCGTCTCCCGTTCTCTCTGTGTGGGTCACATGACCAGTCCCATTCTGTTCTATTATATTCTGTACCCCCATATTATCTACCGTCTCTCCTGTTCTCTCTGTGTGGTCACATGACCAGTCCCATTGTTCTATTATATCTGTCCCCCCCTATACTACTTACCGTCTCCCTGTTCTCTCTGTGTGGTCACATGACCCAGTCCCCTTCTGTTTCTATTATATTCGGTCCCCCCATATTATTCTACCGTCTCTGTTCTCTCTGGTGTGTCACATGACCAGTCCCAGTGTGTCTATATATTCTGTCCCCCATATTATCTACCGTTCCCTCGTTCTCTGTGTGTGGTCACATGACCAGTTCCAGTCTGTTCTATTAGTATTGTCCCCCATATTATCTACAGTTCCCCTCCTGTTCTCTCTCTGTGTGGTCACATGACCCAGTCCCATCTGTTCTATTATATTCTGTCACCCATATTATCTACCGTCTCCCTGTTCTCTCTCTGTGTGGTCATGACTCAGTCCAGTCTGTTTATTATATTCTGTACCCCCATATTATCTACCGTCTCCCTGTTCTCTCTCTGTGTGGTCACAGACCAGTCCCCGTCTGTTCTATTATATTCTGTTCCCCCATATTATCTACCGCTCCCTGTTCTCTCTGTGTGGTCACAGACCCGTCCATTCTGTTCTATTATATTCTGTCCCCCATATTATCTACCGTCTCCCTTGATCTCTCTGTGTGGTCACAGACCCAGTCCACATTCTGTTCTATTATTATTCTGTCCCCCCATTTATCACTGTCTCCCCTGTCTCTCTCTGTGCTCCACTCTACTAACACAGAACATATTATTTTTATTCTTACTTCCCAAATCCTGCTTAATGTGTCTTCCCTCTCCTACTAAACCGACATGAAGAAAGTTTTGACATCCCTCCTCTGCGCAGAGGAAAGGCCATTAGGGGGTCAGGGAAGGAAAAGCGACCCTACTGTAGGTACGGTTAGCATTTTCCGGGTTGGGTTTTGGTTATTTAAAATTCCATAAATAAGTACTTTATAATATAGTAACCCGACAAGAATTTTATATCGGTTAAATATTATTTAAATAGATATTTTTTCAAATTTCAATTGATCCTAATGCTAAACAATCAACCCAATATACACTCCTAGCTTATATATCCAAAGGGGCGCTTTGAACTAAGGCCTGGTCCATGAACCATGGATAAAATAAAAACCAATGGCCATATTAATTATTAAAGCCAGCCATCACCTGCCAAGGTTTGCATTTTCTTTAGCATTGGTCCTAAACCTACTTGTAGTTGCTGTGTGAGTGACAGCGCGCTTCTATGCGGCTTTGCCCAGCCTAAATCTGATCTTTTGCTCAAACAAGCACATGACCACAAATTGGGAGGCAGTTACAAGTTCGTCCCAAAAGGCTTGGTCAAACATCAATTGGAATATACAATGGGAGGAATTCACGGCTGGCCTCAAACACTGAAGTGGGGTCAAAAGTTACGTTTAACCAATTCACTGCATAATTTTAAACCCCTTGCTTGCAGGGAAGATTTAGGAGCCAAGCTAATAGGCACTAGTGTACAGGTGTACATTGTAGGAACTTGCACAACCGTTGGGAATCTTGCAACAGAATCACAGTACCCAGACGAGGCTGCGGCTCTGAGTAAACTTCTAAATAAATATAACAAAAAGAGTTCAACCCAGTACTGCCACACACGGTGGGTAGCATCTCTTCCTGTATCAATGCCAGATTCAACCCATCTGCCAGTTTAACTCCTGTGTTTTTTGCCTGCCGGCACGTATTACTAGGACAATAGTTTTGGCTAAGTAACCTCACCCTCATTCTGGGATTTATCCAATGGTTAAAAGGTGCTTCTTGCCAGAACTATGTTTCCCACTTGGTGGCCCATGGGCCCACCAAAGGTGGGTGGCAGCAAAAACCCATACGTTTGTCTTATGGGCTGTCTGTCGTGACTAACACATTTACAGAATGATACATGTGTGTCAAAACGTAATTTGGGCCATGAAACCAATGAAGACATTTTAAAATCTATTTTCTTTCCACCACCTGGGTTTCCTGCTTTCCATTATCTATAACACTGTTTTCCATATGTTTATGTATATCTCCTGGACGATACAGCAACATTCACGATTCCTGACAGATAAGCAGCAATGAAGTCTTACACTCCATTACCCTCACCACTGCGGCCCTGCTGGATACAACTGCTGTGTAGGCTTATATACCTGAGCTTGTCAAGTGGTCGACGTGGGGTGTTATCGAATTGGCACAGATAAAAGACCAATGCAACCACATGTTACTGGAATCGGGAGATCAAGCCTTTACAGTTCCCGAGACTGGAGACAGAGTGAGGAAATAGAGAATCTTTATATACCGCTTCCTGCCTTTAAATTAAAGTAGTCTAAGTACCTGAGTCAAGAGCCCAGAGTTGCCTACAAGGTGACATTGCTTTGCCCTGCTTTGATTAACCACTTTGCTGTTGCCCGTTGTCTGAAATGCCGGCCCCTCACTAGGTACAATGTATGGCTAATGTGATGGTCAAACCAACGTAACGTCGACCAGTGCTAACAGTGATTACTTGCTTCCACAATGTTTCGCAAACAGACGACTTGATCAAGCAGTTTTTAGGCCTAAACCAATCATTCACCAACCCAAAACATGGTGATCATGCGTGGGTCCAGTTTGGCGTAATCTGCTGGTAAACATATATACCATTTAAAGTTCCATGTAAAGCAACCCGGTGCTCTTGAAGTCACCCACTAGTGCAGCACCGCAGTGTATAGGTAGATTCTGACAACCCTGGTATGGTATGGTCTGACCCTGAAGCTGTCATTACTTTATTGATCATTATAAATGTCAGTTTGTAGGGCTAGATAACATTTATATGGGGTATGAAGACGTATTCTCACTATATGGATATAGTTATGTATTTAGTATAGTATTGAGGGTTGAATAAAGAATAACGTCTCCATCACGTCCAACCCATCTAGAAATATCCCTATTTCCTGCCTAACTGCCGTGATCCAGAGGAAGAGGCAAAAAAAACCACCCAAATTTATGAAGGGGGAAAAAATTTGACCTGGCAGAATTTCCCTGATCAAACTCTACTTTATGTATCAATACAGTACCTTGCAACATTCCTTGTTGAGAAAACTCATCACAGCTTTTTTTTGAAACTGGCCAAGAATTCCCCATCAAGTCCACGGAAGACACAGTTCCATAGCTTTACCGTTCTCACAGTTGAAAAAACGCTTTCCGAGCTGAAGCCTAAACCTTTTTTCTTCAAGTCTTAAGGGGTCTGTGTCATTGACATGTTCTCTTGTGGAACAAGCACCCCAGATAGTTATGTGTATGGCCCGTTAATGTATTCTTTACCTACCAAGTAATCATATCCCCAAGCAAGCGACCTTTTCTCCAGCCGTACAATAAGTTGTACTTTTCCAAGTCTCTGCGTCATATTCAAGCTCCCCAATCCCCTTATTAATTTAGTTGCCCTTCTGCTGAACCTTTCCAATAGTCAAAGATGTCTTTTGTACACAGGATTCCCAAAATTGCCACTGCAATATTCAAAATGAGGCCTTACACTAATGCTTACAAATGTAAGTTGTTTTATTTGCACACAGTTTCAGGGACATGATTTATAAAGTCTTATTGTAAAAATGATGCTAATTTTGCCCCAACCAATCAGATGTTATGTAAATTTGAAAGTTAAACATTCTGATTGGTTGGGCAAAAATAGCATAATTTTAACAATAAGAACTTTTACTGAACTTATAACCTGTTTAAGTTTTACATGGGGTAACCTACATTTACAATTAAATCCAGGAACCCCCCTCATCACCCACCCCCCACACCTAGGTTGGGCTCAGCTTTTCTTCCAACACTCCTAAGGATACTTATAAAGTCAGCCCCCTTCACCATAGCCCTCTCCCTCTTTGTTGCTTTCTCCGGGTAGCAGCTGTCAGTAAGGACCCCTGTGAAGTGATGACTACTGAAAGGTCCTTTCCTCTGTAACCAGCTTCGCAACCAGCCGGCACGAGGATGCTGACCTGGAAGTAGAACAAAATTAAGGTTTGGGGGGTCCTTGGTTATAACAAAAAAACAATTCTTTCTTTGAGGCGTAGATTGACTGCCTTTACCTTATCCCAAAACAAGCTAAAGGGACGCATCTGGATTTTTTGCAAACAATTTCAAGTGCTTGTAAAAAGACTCTGCATTACATTATCTTCCAGCGAAGGCATTTACAGGGTCAATTACGACCTGGGTAGCGGTCGAATTAACCCTTTGGCTATCGACAGAGACCCTGCCATGTACAGACAGCTGTGGCATGTAAGTATTTAACACCAGGTGTGCAAAAAAAGTAAAACACTTACGTGGGGGGGGATTCTGAGTGCAATCCCCCTGTGAATCTTTACTAATGCTAGAATGCAAGTAAGGGCAAAACTTCGGATCAACAAAAGCATTTTTGGAATATAAAAATATGCTTATACTGGGAAATTGTTTTTTAATTTCCCATTTCTAGAAGTATAATTACTTCCCCAACTATCCACCTGTACCATTCGTCTTATTATCTGTCACTTGATATGTCCAGAATCACAGTCTGAAACATCTTACATTTCAGCTGTCAATCAAGTTGCCTTGTATGATAACACTTCTGTTAGGCATAGTTTTGCTTGATAGCTGGAAGGTTTTAAAGTGAAACTGCCATGTGGGAAAATGCCTTCCACATCGATGCTGCCTCATCAGGGAATTATCGAGCATGCTTGCCCTGGCAGAGGGCTGGGGGGGACCTGAGGACTGAGCTTAAAGGGCAAGTCCAGCCCCAAAATGAAAAATTACAGGAATCCACCTTCAAAACCCTAAATGGTCATAGTTGCAGATTTCACAATATATCAAGTCTAACTGAATGAATCATGCCACACATGGTCTGTTCCACGTTTCTCCTTCCATCGTTTCTTCACAGTTAGTACACTGCCAGTTATGGACTTTGGCAGCGAAACGTTGGACATGAACTATTGACAGACGAAAACGCGTCCCTCCAATGTGAGGACTTGAATCTTATCCCACTTACTCATTCCTTTGTTGTACTCAGGTCCGTAGTAGGCGTAACCCCATGATGTTATGGTTTCGACCAAAATAATGATCTTGTGACGTTTATTACGGACTTTAGTGGGGGACCTTATAGACTATGAGGATATATGTTATTAATTACTGAGATTATTTAGACTTCACCCATCAGACTTGCAGGGAGATTGGTGGCTCTTTTAATTGTTTTAATGCTATATCCCTTGTCAAAGTAAAAATAAAGGATTGTCTTTATAGCTTTCACTTTACCACTATATTGGTCATACAGAGTGTTAGCAGATCAGATTCTCTTCCTACTCTCTATGCATTTGTTAATTCTCTGACTATCGAGCACCTCCCTCACAGGCTACTTATTCAGTGCCCTATGCAGTTTCTTTATGGATTTGACTAGTTCGACATCACAGCCACTCATGACTCGGAATGTTACATCCCCATCTGCCTCTTCTGAAGCATGGCCAGGCTCAGTAAAGGCTCAGCTACAGGTTTTAAAAACATTGCTCCAATTTCCATGAGGCATCCAGAAGCATAGCAGGCAATACATTAATGAAAATTATAGGCAAAGTATGAGTATATCAAAACATATTTTAAAGAGGGCCCATTTTATCAAAATATGTTCTTATCGCAGGATGTGAGTTAGGTCCTTTATTTAAAGGGGAAACGGTGGTCCTAAACAGGTGAGTTAAATAAAAGGCAATTTCCTACCCTTTAAAAAGAGCCATAAGACCACCTCACTACGTGCTCCACCAGCCCAAAGTAAAACAGAATTGACTCTCCCTGACCAGAAAGTTAAGGGTGGGGCTGACATGTTGGACAATTCCTGAGGCTTCTCCTGCACAGTGGCCCGATGCCGGGACAGGCTCAGAATCCCGCAGTGTAGGGAGGGAGACAGGATGCCTCTCCCCCCCATCCCCTACCACCTCTCTAGCTGTGGTGAAGGACTCGCCTGCAGCGGCCACGAGAAGGTAAAGTACCAGCCTTCTCTCTCACCGTGTGACAAACAGAGTCTCTCACTCTGCTGAAAATGTTCCACAGAGTTTTTTTTGGGGGTGGGGGGGTATAGGGTAGAGGGATTGGTTGTCAGAGTGGGCCACAGACCTGGGAGGGCCTTAGACAACCAATGACGGGGGGTAGGGTTAGTCATCCGTGGGTAGGGGCGGGGTTAGAAACCCAACGAGTGGGCGGGGCCACATGGGGCTGATTAAGGGAAGGGGCCAAGGGGGGCTGCAACTGGAGGGCCCATGGGGTCATGAGTGGGAGGGACCAGGGGGGCTGCAAAAGGGAAGGAGACACTAGGGCAGAATTGACTGACATGGTTCAGAAGCGAAAGCAGGAAGTGCAGGGGACCTGGTGATTGCAGCGCCTTCAACACAAAAAATGTAAATATCTTCAAAAACTACATAAAAATAAAACAATGCGACACATAAATTGCATAAAACCTTCAGCGACGAGCAATTTCCTATCACATTACCTTTAAGTATTTTTGGACCAAGTTCCTCTTATACGTAGCAGCAACACCAAACACACAGTGACTGTCATCCTCGAGTATAAATGAAGTTTTTAAGCTGTAAAATACATCCTGATAACTCGTCCTCGGTTTAGTACTCGAGTCACTCATAACCTTAGCAATCCCGGCAGCCAGCCCGCGTCTCAAGCCCGATGATGTCAATACGCCCAGTTCTAAGTAGTGAGCAGCTGGCTGCGCAAGGAACAGGTGGAATGAGCGAAGCGGCTGACGGATGTTAAGTTAGGGACTGGTGCAGGTAGAGAAGCACACAGGCAATGGCGAGCCACAGTGAACAGAGAAGAAAGCAGAAGGTACCCACTTGAACTGGTTTGGGAGGGTGAGTGTGTAAGAGTTTGGAAACTACAACTCCCAGCTACTACGCATTGCTGGGAGTTGTGGTTCCAAACATTGGAGTGCCAATGAATGGAATCCGGTCCGGCCCCTCTAGCCAGACTTACCACATCTTGGAGACTGCAAGACAGAGGAACAGGATGACGAGTTCGGCGGCGGAGATGGTGTCCGAGTGGCTGCGTCGCTCCAGTGATCCAAGCGAAGCAGGACGGCGGCTTGCAGAGTTCCTGAACTTAGGTCAGAACTTAGGCCCGGAGACGGAGTGCAGCGGAGGCGGAGCCCGGAGGCGGAGTCCATCATCCTCAGAAGCAGCAAGGGAAGTGGCAGTACCCATGGAGACCGGGGACGCGGTCTCTGAAGAGGCGGCCAATCCGGATCCAACGGGGGCGGAGCTTCAAGCGGGGGCGGAGCTTCTCGGCATGTTCTGGACAGGCCTTTAGCCTGGCCGGTCATGGGATGGGGGATGGGGACTGTACAGGCCTGGGTTTGCTGAGGAAAATGGGTCCTCAGCACCCTTGGCCTTTATTGGTCATCTCCCTTCTGGCAGAAAATCAGGGCCCCTAGTGATTAAGATTATTGGCTAGTCCCCTTCTAGGCAGAAGTTAGGGTTCCCCTAGTGATTAGGGATCATTGGCTCTCCCCCATCACCTTGGCTACTGGGGGTGTGTTTAAGGGTACATAAGCAGGGGTCCGGTCCGGCCCCTCTAGCCAGACTTACCACATCTTGGAGACTGCACCCTCCCTCCCTCCCTAATTCTATATTCAGGTAACTTGTGAGATTATGATTATGTGAATGTTATA
Source organism: Hymenochirus boettgeri (assembly GCA_019447015.1). Classification (NCBI taxonomy): domain Eukaryota; kingdom Metazoa; phylum Chordata; class Amphibia; order Anura; family Pipidae; genus Hymenochirus; species Hymenochirus boettgeri. Next base: position 36,543,213 of record CM033469.1, read on the forward strand.
TGAAAATGTCTTGTAAAATTTTGAAACTGTAAGAGTTTATTGCATTTTGTCGCAACACAGTACAATGGCCGGTTTGTAAGAGAAGCAGGAAATTTTAGGCTCATGGCTTATTTGAATTAAAAGGCTGAGCTAAATCTTAAAAGTTTAAAAGTTATTTACAGGGCTGCCCGCTGGGAGAAGAGCAGGGGCAGGCTGGGTAAAAGATAATAAATGGTTGAAGAAGTAAAATGTTAAAACATGTTAATTTAAATGTTAATTGAAATAAAGTGTTGCGGCCTTTTCTCCCACCTCTCTGTGTCGGTGTGAATTATTTATGTCAGGTTAATTGGGTTCTCAATGGTTTATCACTGGGAGGGACTCCATCATCCCTTTGACAATGTCCAGGAAAGGAAGGAAGACAGAGAATGGTGATTTCTCTCTTCAAGGAAGGGCAATGGCCCTATAAGAAGTATGCAAAGATGGTTAAAACATACCAAGACAGAGACACCATAGGAAGCATCAGGCAATCAAGGCAAAGCGGCATGATGAAACGCATACACCGTAGGTTCGTGGCCCAGAAAAGAATGCCGACCTTTACCGAATACTAGCTGTGTGGAGAGAAAAGCCTCCCAGTGGTGCAATAGACGGAGGAACTGCGAAAAAAGATTGTCAGATGGTGGATAACTGCAATGTTGAACGCCCCTCATGAACAATAATGGCCAACAAACTGCCCGTAATGACGGCCCCTCATGGCAGAACTCCCAGCACACCCCCGATGCTAGTCTCAAAGAATATAAGAAGAGTCGACTGCAGAGTATGCAAAATGTCATGTCGAGACAAACCACAGAAAGTGTTCGTGGACTGATGCACAACAAATTAGAACTGTATTGGCAGCCCCATAGGAATCACACTTCATGTTGGAGGGAGGAAGAACAAGCCTATGAAGAAGAAAAAGAACACCTTGCCTCTGCTGAAGCTTGGGGGGGGGTCTTATCATGCTTTGGGCTGTTTGCTTATGACAGGCTACAGTGAAGCTTCCAGAGTGTGCATAGGCACCAGAATCTCCCCTCAGTACCAGCGATGATATTGGAACAATAATGTGATGCAGTCCGTCACAAACCTGAGGCTTGGAGAGACGTTGGGGACCTTTTCAACAGCCGACAATGATCCCAAGCATACTCCAACCACTTTTACGAACTGGATGACAGATTTAAGGCTTAGGTGGAACATTTTGGAGTGGCCATCGCAAATGTCACCAGACGACTAAATCGAGATTTGAGAACTACTCGGTGCGAGTTATTGGGACTTAATGAAAGCGAGTTTGCATGCCGCGCCAAGCCCTAAGAATGTGTCTGAACTGGGGCTTTCTACCCATGAAGAATGGCTTCTAAAAAAGAGCATTACCTGCAGGTTAGCATCGCTGCAAGACACTTGTGCCAAGCTGGCTTCACGTTTAAGGCCTGTTAACTGACGAAAAGGATGTTTTGTTAATAAGAATGAAATAGTAACTGGGGATGAAATAAAATGATAATGATGTGAGCACAAAAATACATTTGTGTTAATTTCATTCAAAAGTTATGTAAATTATGTGACTTACAAGGGGTCTCTTTGATTAATTGCTAAACAAGATGAGGAAATGATCAAAACCAATGTCAAACTGGCCAAAAATACTCAATTTCAGTGGGCAGGTGAAGTCATTTTGAATACAACTGTAATAAGAAATCTGTCCACATAACACGGTTATAAATAGGAGTAATGCTTTTATCCATGTCCCAACACCAGAGGATCACGTAATAGTTGATTCGATCCTTACAATCATTTTTTATGGGCGCCAGTTTTAAGAAATGTTCCGGGAGATAATCCGATCGCGATTAGTATGTCTATAACCACCCATAAGCTGTAGGAATTAAAACCATAATCAGGCCACCTGATGAAGTGGAGAGCACAGATGTTGGTTCTGAATAAAAGTTTAACACTTTTATTTTGGTGTGCGACCCTCCATGTACGGGGGCCAGTAATCACTGTTCTAAAGTATCAGGGGGCCACAGTACTCAGCTGCTATAAAGATATACACGGGACGGGCCAGTAATCATGTTATAAAGTATAGGAGACCTAGTAATCACATGTATAAAGTATCAGGGGCGCCAGTAACACTGGAATAAAGTATAGCGGAGCCAGTAATCACTGTATAAAAGTAGTCGCAGATCAGAATCACTGTTTATAAAGCTTATCGTAGAGTCAGTAATCACTGTATAAAGTATAAGGAGATCAGTAATCACTGCTATAAAGTATAGGATGATCAATAATCACTGCTAATTAAAGTAATAGGCGATAAGTAAGCACTGTATAATAAGATATAGGAGATCAGTAATTCACGGTATAAACGTATAGGAGATCAGTACTCACTGTATAAAGTATAAGGAGGTCAGTAATACTGTATAAAGTATAGGAGGGCAGTAATACACGATATAATGTTATAGGAGATCAGATAATCACGCTTAAAGCTATAGGAGATCAGTAATCACTGGATACAGTATAGGGGCAGCCAGTGATCAATGTATAAAATATATAAAGGCGGTCAGTAACACTGTATACAGTATAGGCAGATCGTAATCACTGATATTACAAGTATAGGAAGGTCAGTAATCACGTATAAAGTTAAGGACGGCGTCAGCTAATCACTGTATAAAAGTATAGGAGTGTCAGTTATCGATGTAAACAGTATAGGGGTCAGTAATCACTGTATAAAGTAAGGAGTGGTCAGTAATAACTGTTATAAAGTATAGCGAGGTCAGTAATCACTGTATAAAGTATAGGAGGTCAGTAATCACTGATATACAGTATAGGAGATCAGCTAATCACTGTTATACAGTCTAGGAGTCAGTAATCACTGTATAATGTATAGGGCAGGTCAGAAATCACTGTTAAAGTATAGTGAGCCGTCAGTTAGCCACTGTATACAGTTATAGGGGGTCAGGAATCACTGTATTAAGTAAAGGAGGTCAGTAATCACCTGTATTAAAGTATAGGAGGTCAGTATTACTGTATAAAGAAAGGAGAGTCAGTGAATCACTGTATTAAAGTATAGGAGGTCAAGTAATCACTAGTCTAATAGTATAGCGGGGCCAGTAAGTCACTGCTATAAGTATAGGAGATCAGATAATCATGTAATTAAAGTATTGGAGACGTAAGTAATTACTGTATAAAGTATAGGAGAGTCATTAATCACTGTATAAAGTATAGGAGATCCGTAATCACTGTATAAAGTATAGGAGGGCCAGGAATAACCTGATTATAAAGTACCTCCAGGAGGTCAGTAATCACTGCTATAAAGCTATAGGAGATCAGTAATCACTAGTATAAGTATAGGGAGCCAGTAATCACTGTATAAGTATTTGATAAGGAGATACAGTAAACACTAGCCCTATAAACGTATTGAGAGACTACACAGTAATTACTGTATAAAGTATAGGGATGTCAGCTAAACACTTGTATAAAGAAATAGGAGATCAGTAATCACTGTATAAAGTATTAGAGGCCATCAGTCAGTAACACTGTATAAAGTTATTATATGGCGAGGTCAAGTAATCACGTAGTAAAGCTTCATAGGCGAGTCAGTAATTCACTGTTAAAAGTAGAGGAGGTCAGAATCACTGTATAAAGTATAGGCGGGTTCAGTAATTACTGTATAAAAGTATTGGAGGTACAGTAATTAACTGTATAAAGATAATAGGAAGGATCAGTCATCACTGTTATAAAGTATTAGGGAGTCAGTAATCACGGTATAACGTATAGGAGATCAGTAGATCACTGTAATAAAGCATTCTAGGAACGGTCTGTAATTACGGTATAAAGTTATAGGAGGTCCAGTAATTATGTTTTAAAGTATAGGAGCCAGTAGTATTCACTGCTAATAAAGTATATTTGGCGGTCAGTAATCACTGTATAAAGTTAGGAGAGCAGATAATCACTGTATCAAGCGATAGGGTCGTCAGTAATCACTGTCTAAAGTATAGCGAGCGTCAGTTAATCACTGATATAAAGTATAGGAGGTCAGTAATTACTGTATTAAAGTATGAGGAGACCCGTCAGTAATCACTGTATAAAGTATAGGAGGTCAGTTAATTACTGTATAAAGTTCAGGAGGTCAGTAATTACTGTATTAAAGGACGATCAGGAGACAGTATCACTGTATAAAGTATAGGAGGGTCAGTAAATTACTGTATAAAGTATTAGGAGTCAGTTACTCCACTGAATAAAGTATAGGAGGTCACGTAATTACTAGTATAAATGATATAGGAGGCCCCGTTAATTACTCGTATAAAGTAATAGGCAGTCAGAATTATGTAATAAAGCTATTAGGAGGATCAGCTCAATTCACGCAGTTATAAAGCTATAGGAGCGTCAGTAAATTACTAGATAAGTATAGGAGGGCCAGTAATCACGTATAAATATAGGAGATCAGTAATACTTGTATAAACAGTAATAGGAGGTCAGTCAATCTACTGGATATAAATTATATAGGAGCTTCAGCTAATCACTGTATAAAGTATAGGAGGTCCGCTTAATCACCGTATTAAAGTATAGGAGGTCAGTAATCACTGTATAAAGTATAGGAGGTCAGTAATCACCTGTAATAAAGTAAGGAGGCCAGTAATCACTGATTATAAGTATAGGAGCCCGTCAGTAATCACTGTTAAAGTATAGGAGATAGCTAACTGCACTGTATAAAGTATAGTGAGAGTCAGTAATCACTGTGATATAAAGATAGTAGGAGAGTCAGTAATCACTGTATATAAAGTATAGGAGAGTCAGCCAAGCAATTACTGTATCACAGTATGGGCAGCAGTATTATGTATAAAGAATAGGAGGTCCGTAATTACTGTATTAAATATAGGAGCGTCAGTAATACCGTATAAGTATAGAGGAGGTCAGGACTACTTGTATTACAGTATAGGAGGATCAGTAACACTGTAGACAGTATAAGAGGAGGTCATAATCAACTGTATAAAGTTATAGGAGGTCGAGTAATCACTGTATTAATAGTTGATTAGGAGGTCAGTTTCACTGTTACAGTATAAGCGCGGTCACGTTAAAATCACATGTATAAGCTAAAGGCATACGCCGTCAGTAATCATCTGTATAAGTATAGTGAGGGTCGTAATTACTGTTAAAGTAAAGGAGACGTCAGTAATCACTGTATAAAGTATAAGCGAGATCCAGTAATCACTGTATAAAGTATAGGCGGGCCAAGTAATCACTCCTATAAAGTATAGGAGATCCAGTAATCACGGCCTTTATAAAGGATGCGACGCGTCAGTAATTTAAATGTATATCATAAAGTATAAGAGGTCAGTAATCACTAGCCCTATAAAGTATAGGAAGTCAGTAATCACATGTATAAAGTATAGAGATCAGTAATACTTGTATAAAGTATAGCGGCGCCAGTAATCACTGTTATGAAAGTATAGGATGGTCAGTCATCAATGCATATAAAGTATAGGAGATCAGTAATCACTGTGATAAGATCTAGAGGGGCCAGTCATCATGTATAAAGTATGGAATCGCATATCACTGTATAAAGATTGCGAGCTCAGTATTACTGTATCAAAAAAGTATAGGGACAGTCAGTAATCACTGTATAAAGTTATAGGAGACATACAGCTATCACTGTAATAAAGTATAGGCGGTCAGCTAACACGGTATAAAGCATAGGATGCGTCAGTTATTACTGGTATAAAGTACATAAGCGAGCCGTCAGTAATCACCGTCTAAAGTATGGCAAGGTCAGCTGAATCACTGTATTACAGTATAGGAGATCAGTAATCAATGTATAACAGTAATAAGGAGGACGTCAGTCAATCACTAGCTATTAAAGATATAAGGTCGAGGTCAGCAATACTGTATAAAGATATAGGGCCAGGGCCGAGTAATTACTGCTCTAAAAGTAAATAGGAGCAGTCAGTAATTACTTATTAAAAGTTATAGCGAGGTCAGTAATCACCGTAATAAAGTATAGCGCAGGCAGTAATCACTGTAATACGTATCGGAGATCAGTAATCACTGTATTATACAGTATAGGAGCCGTCAGTAATCACTGTATAAAAGTATAGGAGGTCAGTAATCAGTGTATAAAGTTATAGGAGCTGGGTCAGTTTCACTGATATACAGTATAGGGGTCGTCAGCTAATCACTGTATAAAGATATAAAGGAGGTACAGTAATCACTGCTAATAAAGTGATAGGAGGTCAGTAATTACTAGTATAAGCTTAAAGGGGAGGTCAGTAATTCACTGTATTAAGTAAGGAGATCAGTAATCACTGTATAAAGTATAAGGGCGCGGCCAGGTAATTCACTGTAAGAAAGTAAGTATTAGGAGCATCAGTAATCAATGCATATAAAGTTGGAAGGTCAGTACTTACATGTATAAAGCCTATAGGAGGTCAGTAATACTGTATAAAGTATAGGAAGTCAGTACTCATGTCTAAGTATAGGAGATCAGTAATCACTGTATAAAGTAAGTAGGGGCGAGTAATCACTGTATAAGTATAGCGAGGTCAGTAATCACGTATACAGTATAGGAAGAATCAGTAATCCACTGTATAAAGTATAGGGGCCAGTAATCATTGTATAAAGAGTATATGGGAGATATCACTGTATAAGAGTATTGGAGCATCAAGTAATTACTGATTATAAAGTATAGGAGCGCAGGTAACACTGTAGAAAGTATGGGATGCATCAGTAATCACTTGTAATAAGTATAGCCGGGTCAGCTAATACAGTATAAAGAATCAGCGAGGGTCAGTAATTACTGTATTAACGTATAGGAGCCGTCAGTATCACAGGGATTAAAAGCTATAGGAGGTCAGTAATCACTGCTAACAGTATAGGAGATCAGTATCACTGTATCAGATATAGGAGGTCAGTTAATACACTGTATAAAGAATCAGGAGAGTCCCCCAGTACTCACTAAGCTATAAAGTATAGGAGGTCAGTTATCACTGTATACAGTATAGGGGGTACAGTAATCACTGTATAATAGTATAAGCGAGGTCATAATCACCTGTATAAAGTATAGGAGGTCAATAATTAACTGTATAAAGTAAGCGAGGCAGTAATCACTGTATAAGTATAGGCAGATCAGTAATCACTGTATAGAAGTATAGGAGGACCAGCCAGTAATCATGGTATACAGTATAGGGAGGATCAGTAAATCACTGTAATCAAAGTATTGGCAGGACCGTCAGTCAGTAATTACTGTGATACAAGGTGATAGGAGCGTCAGTAATCACTGCTAATAATATGTATAGGAAGTCAGCTAATCACTGCTATAAAGATATATGGAGGCTCAGTAATCACATGTATAAAGTATATAGAGGGACAGCAGTAATCACTGTAATTATAAAGTATAGAGGCAGTAATCACTGGATAAAGTATAGGAGATCAGCTAATCACTGTCTAAAGTATAGGGGGCCAGTTAATTCACTGACTATAAGCATAGGAGATATCACTGACTAAAAGTATTGGCCAGCCTCAAGTAATTACTGTCTAAAGTATTATGGAGGGCAGTAATCACTGCCTATAAGTGTAGCGAGAATCAGAATCACTGCTATAAAGTATAGGAGGCGTCAGGAATCCACTGTATAAAGTATAGGAGGCTCAGTATCACTGTATAAAGTAGTGAGGAGCCCGTCAGTATCACTGTATTGTATAGGGGGCCCAGTAATCCACTGTTAAGTATAAGGAGCAATCAGTAATCACTGTATAACGTATAGGAGTCAGTAATTACTGATATTAAAGCTATAGGCAGACGGTCAGTAATTACATGTATATAAAGTATAGGCAGGTCAGTATGAACATGATATAGTATAGGAGAGCTCAGTAATCCTGTATAAAGTATAGGCAGATCAGTAATCACTGTATAACGTATAGGAGGTATCAGTAATCACTATGATATAAGTCTAGAGGCAGGGTCAAGTATAAGTGGAAATAATGTATAAAGTATAGGAGGTCAGGTAATTCACGGTATACGTATAGCGGGGCCAGGTCAGCTAAATCACTAGTATAAAGTATAGGAGCGTCAGTAATTAAGTGTTATGTAAAGTTAGGAGCGTCAGTAATTACTGCATGAAGGTATAGGAAATCGTAATCACGTATAAAGTATAGGAGGTCAGATAATTACTGTATAAAGTCGAGCGAGTAGTTAATCAACTATAAGTATAGGAGAGTCAGTAATTACTGTCCCTAAAGTATAGGGGGCCAGCTAATTACTGAAAAAGTTAGCAGGTCAGTAATTACGCTATAAAGCTCCTTTTTTTTTGGAGTGCGATGAGTCAGATAATTCACTGCTATAAAGTAAGGAGGTCAGTAATTACTTGTAGACCCGTATAGCGGGGCCAGTAATCACCTTGATAGTAAAGTATAGGGGAGACGTCAGTAATCACATGTATAAAAGTATAGGAGCCGTCAAGTAATCACATGTTCATAAAGTTATAGGACGGAACGTCAGGTAATCATGTATAAAGTATAGGGGCCAGTAATCACGTATAAAGTCATAGGAGCGGACAGTAATCACTTATAAGTATAGCGAGCTCAGTAATCACTGTATAAGTATAGGAGGACAGAATCATGATATAAAGTATAGAGATCAGTAATCAATGTATAAAGTATAGGGGCCAGCCAAGCACTGTATAAAGTATAGAGAGGTCAGTAATCACTTGACTAGTCAAAGTATAGGAGCGTCAGTATATCACTGTAATAAAGTATAGCAGAGGACAGAATACGTATAAAGATATAGGAAGGTCAGTAATCACTGTATAATAGTATAGGGAGCCAGTAATCACTGTGATAAGTATAGAGGTACAGCAATCACTAGCTATCAAAGTATAAGGCGCGGTCAGTAATCACTGTATTAAAGTATAGGCACGGTCCAAATCACTGTATAAATATATAGACGACGATCAGTAATAACTGTATATATCAAGTATACAGGAGGACAGTAATCACTGTATAAGTATAGTAGGTCAGTAATCACTGTATAACGTATAGGATGGGGTCAGGTAAGATCACTGTAGAAAGTATAGGAGATCAGTAATCACTGTATTAAAGTATAGGCGCGGGGACCAGTAATCACGATATAAAGTCTAGGAGATCAGTATCACTGCTTATAAAGTTATGCGCGAGGCCAGCTAATCACTGTATACAGATAGGAGATCAGTAATTACTGTATAAAGCTATAGGGGGCCAGTAATCACTGTATACAGTAGAGTCCGAGATCAGTAATCACTGTATAAAGTATAGGCGGCGCCAGTAATCACGTATACAGTATAGGCGGGCCAGTAATTACCGGTTACAAAGCATAGGGGGCCAGCATAATCGCCTGTATACAGTATAAGGGGCCGTCGCTATCACGTATACCGTTATAGGGGAGGCCAGTAGTAATCACGTTGCAGCTATAGGAGGTACAGCTAATCACTGTTAAAAAGTATCATGGGGCAGTATCACTGCGATACAGTATAGGGGGCAGTAATCATGTATACAGTATAGGAGAGTCAGTAATAATGCGATCACCTCGTATATCGCTGCAAGACACTCTGTGCCAAGCTAGGATTCAGTTTAAAGCTGTTATAACTGCGAACAAGGATGTTGTGCTGAACTAAGAATGATGTCACTGCGGGTGAATATATAAACTGATAATGATGGTGAGCACAGAAAGAAAAGACATTTGTGGTATTTAATTATGATAAATGTTATGTTAAGTTGTCTGACTTTACAAGTGTCTCTTTGATTTAATATGCCAAACAAGATAGACTCGAAATAATCAAAAACCAAGTCAAAATGCCGCCAAACATTATCAGCACATGAAGAAGGGGGAGAGCTCACAGAGTTTGGTATCTTGAAATAAAATTTTAACACTTTTACTTTGAGTGTGCGACCATCCATGTAACTTTAGACAGTAATTAACTGACCTCTATACTTTATACAGTGATTACATGATCTCCTTTTTACTTGTATACAGTGATTACTGGCCCACCTAAATTTATACAGTAATTACATGACCTCTTACTTTATACAGTAATTACGACCCCCTATTTACTTTATACAGTGATTATGATCTCACCTTTAATTCTATACAGTGATTACTGGCCCTCTATACTTTATACAGTATATACTGACTATCACTATACTTATACAGTGATTATCGGCCCCCATATACTTATACAGATGCATTACTGACCTCCTATACTTTATACGAGTGATTACTGACCTCCTATACACTTTATACAGGATTACGGACCTCCTATACTAGACAGTGTTACTGCACCACCCTATACTTTATACAGTAATTACTGACATCTCTATAATTTTATACAGGGATTACTGGCCCCCTTACTTTATACAGTGATTACTGATCTCCTATACTTAATGACAGGATTACTCGCGCACCCCTATTACGTTCTACAGTAATTACTGATCTAACCTATACTGTATACCAGTGGATTACTGCCGCAACCTATACCTTTATACAGTGATTACTGATTCCTATACTTTATACAGTATTACTGACTCCTTATACTTTAAACAGTAATTAACTGATCTCCTATACTTTATACACAGTGATTACTGGTCTCCTATACTGCTATACAGTAATTACTGACCTCCTTATACTTTATACAGTGAATTACTGTATACAGCTATAAAGGAGGTCACGTAATAAGGGGATACCTGATAAGATGCTGCAAGACACTTTGCCTGCCCAGTAGGCCACGTTATAAATGACCTGTAAAACTGGAAAAGGATGTTGTACTAAGAATGAATATCACATGCCCGGGGGTGAATAAATAAAACTGGATAATGATTGGAGCACACAGAATAAGACATTTGTGGTTATTTCATTAGTAAAGTTATGTTACATTTGTCATAGACTAACCAAGTGCTATCTTTGATTAATTGTAAACCAAGATGACTGAAATAATCAAAACCATGTCAAAATGGCAAAATATTATCGGAACCGATGAAGGGCTGCGAGCCATACAGATGTTGGATTCTGAATAAAGTGTAACACTTTTACTTTTGGTGGACCGACTCCATGTACTTTATACAGTTATTACGACCTTCCTATACTTTAAAACAGTGATCATGATCTCCTTACTTTTCACTCAGGGATAGACTGCGCCCCTATCTTTATACAGTAATTACTGCCACCTCCATATACTTTATACAGCTAATTACTGACCCACTATAATTTATACGTGATTACTGATACTCCTTTACTTTAGACAGAGGATTGATATGGCCCCTATACATTTATACAGTAATTACATGACCTCTCCTATACTTTAGTACAGTGATACTGGCCACCTGACTTTTACAGTGATATACTGACATCCTATACTTTACTACAGTGATTACTGACATCTATACTTTAAATACAGTGACTAATGGCCCTATACTTTAAGAGTAATATTACTGACTCCTATACTTTATACAGTGCGCATTACTAGGCCCCTATACTTTATACAGTGATTTACTGATACTCCTAATACTTGATACAAGCTAAACCCAATCTGCATTACTGGCCCCCTATATTTATACAGTGATACTGAATCTCCCATACCTTTATACAGTGATTAAGCCCCCTCATCTTTATACAGTAAGTACTGATCTCCCTATCTACTCTATACAGTGATACTGGGCCCCTATACTTTATACAGTGAGTAACTGATCTCCTATACATTTAATGAACATGATTACTGCACCTGCCTAGACTTTAAACAGTTTAATTACTGATCTCCATACTTAATAAGATGCATTAATGAATCTCCTATCCTTTATCCAGCTATGATTAATTGACCTTACTATACTTATACATAATTACTGACCTCCTATACTTTATAAGCTGATTAGAATGCACCCCTATACTATATACAGGGGATTATTGAACTCCCATAACTTTATACAGTGATTATGGCCCCACCTATACTTATACTAGCTATATTACCTAGACCTCATACTCTTTATACAGTAATATTACTGATCTCCTCTACTGTAGTAACAGTAATTACTGATCTCCTAACTTGATACAGTAACTACGCATCTCCTATACATTATACAGTGATACTAGAGCACTTCCTATACTTTATACAGATGAATTACTGATACTCCATTAAAATTTCAACTTTATACAGGGCATTACATGATCTCTATACTTTCATTACATGATTACTGGCCTCACTATACTTTATACAGTGAGTACTGATTCCCTTATGCTTTATACATAATACACTGACCATCCTATAATTTATACAGGATCTATGATTCTCCTATACTTTATTACAGTGAATTAATGGCCCCCTATAATTTATACAGTGATTACTGGACCCCTAATACTTTATACAGATGAATGCATTACTGGCCCATATATACTGTATAACGTAATTACTGATGCTCCTATCTTTTTATACAAGTAAAATACTGACCTCCTATACTTATCAGTAATATGAACCTCCTATACTTTAAAAGCTAATACTGGACTCCCCTTATATTTATACAGTAAACTAGCTGACCCCCTTAAATTTATACAGTGATTCACTCGATCTCCTATACACTTTATACAGTAATTACTGACCCCCTATACTGTATACAGGGATATATGATCTCTTCTTTATACAGTGGATTATAGGCCCCTTATAATTATACAGTAATTACACTAGACCTCCTATACTTTAGACAGGATTTACTGCCCCCTATAATTTATACAGTGATCTACTGAACCTCTAGTACTTTATACAGATGATACTGACCTCCTATAACTTTTATACAGTGATTACTGACCTCCATACATATACAGATGATTAATAGGCCCCCTATATTTAATACAGTAATTACGACCTCCTATACTTATACAGTGATAGTACTGGCCCCTATACTTATACAGTGATTACACTGATCTCCTATACTTTATACAGTTGAATTACGGGCCCCCTATACTTTATACAGTAAAGTACCTAGATCTCTATCCTTTATACAGTGATTACTGAGCCCCCTATACTTTTACAGTGATTATGATCTCATGATACTTTATCAGTATTTACGACCACCTATACTTATAAAACAGTAATTACTGATCTCTATACTTTATACAGTGATTTACTGATAATCCTATACTTATACAGAATATAATTACGACCGCACTATACTTTATACAGGAATTACTGTATACACGTTAGGCAGGTCAGTAATAATGGATACACTGTAGATCGCTGCAAGACACTTGTGTAGACCAGCTCGGGTTCACGTTTAAAGCTGTATAATGGAAAAGGATGTTGCTACTAAGACATGAATGTCACTTAGGGGCTTGCAATAAAACTGATAATGATTTTGAGACACAGAAAAGACATTTGTGAAGGTTGATTATTTCATTATAAATCTTATGTTATATTGTCTGACTTACAAGTGTCTCCTTTAGATGTATGGTAACAAGATGACTACTGAAATAATCAAAACCAATGTCAACTAGGCCAAAATATTTATTACAGAGCACCTGATCTGATGAACGGGAGAGCACAGATGTTTGGTACTTGAATAAAAGTTAACACTCTTTACTTTTGTGTGTTGCGACCCTCCATGTACTTTATCAGTAATACGGCTCCATATACTTTAACGGGATTACTGATACTCCTTTACTGTTATACATGTGATTAACTGCGCCCCCTATATTTATACAGTAAATTACTGACCTACCCTATACTTTATACAGTAATTACTGACCCCTATACCTTTATAACAGTGAGTAATGATCTTCACTTTACTTATACAGTGAATTACTGAGCCCCCCTATACTTTATACAGTAATTACTGACCTCATATACTTTATACAGTGATTACTGGCCCCCTATACTTTATACAGTGATTACTGACCTCCTATACTTATCTACTAGTGATTACTGACCTCTATACTTTTACAGTGATACTGGCCCCCTATCACTTTATCCAGTAATTACTGACCTCCTAGACTTTCTACAGTGCAATACTGGCCCATCATACTTTATACAGTGATACTGACTCCTATACTTTATACAGTGATTACTAGCCCCCGTTATTACTTGATACAGTGATACTGCTCTCCTTATAACTTATACAGTGATTACTGGACCCCCATATAACTTTTATACAGTAATTACTGATACTCCTATACTTTATACACGTGATTACTAGCGCCCCTATACTTATACCAGTGATTAACGATCTCGATACTTATAAGTGCATTACTGACTTCTATACTTTAAACAGTAATTACTGATCTACTATACTTAATACAGTGATACTGATCTCCTCATACTTTATACAGTGAATCACTGACCTTCTATACTTTATACACTAATTACTAGACCCCATCCCATACTTTTATCAGATGATTACTGACCCATATACTTTATACATGTGATTACTGACCTCCTATCACTTTAGTACAGGATTACTCGGCCCCTATAACTTTATACAGTAATTACTGAGCCCCTCCTATACTTTATACCAGTAATTACTGATCTCCTTTATACTTTATACAGTAATTCTGATCTCTATCTTTATACAGTATACCTGACACTCCTTATACATTATACAGTGATACTGACCTCCCTATACTTTATACAGTGAGTACTGATCTCCTATACTTATTAACAGCTGAGTACTGGATCTCCTTACTTTATACATGATTTGCGCCGCCCCCTTATACTTTATAAAGTGATTACTCGTCCCCTTATGCCTTAATACAGGAATTAACTCGACCACCTTACTTTATACAGTAATACTGAATCTCCTATACCTTTATACAGTTAATTACGATCTCTAACTATTATACAGTGAGTACTGGCCCCTATACTTTATACAGTGATTACCGGGCCCTTATACTTTATACCCAGTAATACTGATCTCCTATACTTTATTACAGTAACTACTTGACATCCTATACTTTATTACAGTAATATACTGACCTACCTAGAATTCATACAGTATTACTGACCCCCGTAGTTACTTTATACAGTAACTACTCTGACCTCCTATACTTATTATACGTGCATTACTGATCCTCCTATACCTTTATATAACAGGAATCACTGATCTCCTATATATTTATACAGTGATTACTGGCAACCCTATTTACTTTATTTTACATGATTATGCGCCCCTTATCGCTTTATACAGTAATTATGATCTTCCTATAACTCTTATACAGTGCATATAAGGCCCTATACTTTATACAGATGTGATTACTGCCGCCCCCTATACTTTTTATACAGTGATTAACTGCTAGACCCCTAATACTTATACAGCTTGCATTACTGGCCCACCTTACATTTCTATACAGTGATGACTGCGCCCCTTATGCTTATAAAGTGATTACTGAAACCTCCTATACTTATATACGTGAGCATATGACCCTATACTTTATACAGCTGATTACTGTCCCTCTATTACTCTTATACATGTGATTACTGATCTCCTATACGTTTACATTATAGTAGAGTTGATCCAGGAGTCAGGAAGTCATTATCAACCACAAATACTTACGAGTTTTCCTAATTATTTGTCAGAAACCTTTCTAATAAATAGAGAATGTAATGGGGGGTTTGAATAGAACCAGCTTTCGAATCGAATCTGGGGGTTTCGTAGTCCCGAAATTTCACGCCGAAACCGGATTTTGCGAATTTTAAATTTTTAGATCAAAAAACATCGAGGAAGTAGACGAATTTTGAAAAACGAAACTCAAACTCTCTGACATGTTTAAAAGTTCAAAAAACGGAACGAAACTCCAAGAGTTGCGACATCTCTATAATAAATTTGTTGACCTCAAATATACTCATGTTGTCAAGCCTCTCTTTGTCCCCTTTCACCTGTTTCAGACATTCTCCACCTAGAAGAGTGAGGGCCTATGTTCACCACCCAAATTAGAACGACAAATACGCAACTAGAAACATTTAGTGACGTTTTAACACGCTTTTATTCCGTAGGCTACATTTGCATACTGCGTGCTTATCTAGCCGTAGATGAAAATATTTTACTGACTCTGCTACACAGATTGTATCTTTGTTTAGCGGTTTACTTTCAAAAAGCAATTGATGTAGCTTAATTAAAGGAAAAACATTCTCCTCTGCCCTGAATATCTATTAGTCTTTTTAAACTAGATATCATTAAAACAACAGATGTAATTTAATAACTAAAAATCAACATCTGATACCCCTTTTGGACCTGTCTCAGGCTAACGAAGCGTTCTCATAGGGATAGAAAGTTTATGTTTTCGTTATGCCTGTTATAAACTATCCCAAGTAAATGCTGTCAGCTTACTCTTAAATAGAGTCCCTCAAACAATATCCTAATCAGCAAGATCTCTCTGGCTCCTGGCATTTCGCCATTGTACAGAATGAAAAACAGAGAAGTTTTTTGTGGTTCATGCAGTTTATTGGCAACAAGGAAAACTTGTTGAATTGTATTATTATTCACTATGCTGTGTGCTAATTCAATTTTAAAAGCACTTTAATTTGCTCTTAACATTATTCTATTCGTTCCTTCAAGACGTGCCCCCCATAAGCGAGCCTCACACGTCCTGCATCAACTGGCCCATTTCATATAAAGTAGATCTCCTACCATTCCTGCATCCAGTTTGCACCAGTTTGAACAAGTAGTAATTTTTTATTCATAATCCAGTCTCTACTGTACCTAGAGTGTCCATTACAACTACATGCTGACCCTTATACTAACATCTCTCTATGCACACTGAGACTAGTAAAATACCAATCTATTATATCCCTAGAAAGGGGTGTAGGCAGGATACAGAGCCGCAGTTAAAAATAATAGGATCAATTCAGGTAAGTTACATATTGGCCCCTACCATTATACAGTATGCTGCCAAGTCCTGCCTTACTAGCTTATGCAGCACGTTGACCAGGGTTGTAGTTTTTAAGGGTTGGACCCCCAATTGCAGTTAGAATCAGTCCTATGGAATTGGAAAAAGCCAAATGTATACCAATATTCAAAAAAGGTAGTCGTTACACAGCCTGGACACTTATTCAGACCTGTAAGCCTAACACAGATCGCTAGGGAAGGTGATGGAAACTTGTTAAGGGATCCATGCTCCGGACTATGTCTCAGAGCCATACTATTAGTAGAACGTAGCATGGACTATGTTCTGGACAGGCCTTTAGCCTGGCCGGTCATGGGATGGGGGATGGGGACTGTACAGGCCTGGGTTTGCTGAGGAAAATGGGTCCTCAGCACCCTTGGCCTTTATTGGTCATCTCCCTTCTGGCAGAAAATCAGGGCCCCTAGTGATTAAGATTATTGGCTAGTCCCCTTCTAGGCAGAAGTTAGGGTTCCCCTAGTGATTAGGGATCATTGGCTCTCCCCCATCACCTTGGCTACTGGGGGTGTGTTTAAGGGTACATAAGCAGGGGTCCGGTCCGGCCCCTCTAGCCAGACTTACCACATCTTGGAGACTGCACCCTCCCTCCCTCCCTAATTCTATATTCAGGTAACTTGTGAGATTATGATTATGTGAATGTTATATGAAAATGTCTTGTAAAATTTTGAAACTGTAAGAGTTTATTGCATTTTGTCGCAACACAGTACAATGGCCGGTTTGTAAGAGAAGCAGGAAATTTTAGGCTCATGGCTTATTTGAATTAAAAGGCTGAGCTAAATCTTAAAAGTTTAAAAGTTATTTACAGGGCTGCCCGCTGGGAGAAGAGCAGGGGCAGGCTGGGTAAAAGATAATAAATGGTTGAAGAAGTAAAATGTTAAAACATGTTAATTTAAATGTTAATTGAAATAAAGTGTTGCGGCCTTTTCTCCCACCTCTCTGTGTCGGTGTGAATTATTTATGTCAGGTTAATTGGGTTCTCAATGGTTTATCACTGGGAGGGACTCCATCATCCCTTGACCATGTTGTAATGGAAAAGTCAGATACTGTGGTCTCACACCGGTTGATATCGGCGCTTTATGGTCAGTTGTTCTTTTATGTATCCAGGCAAGAATTTACAACCATGGCCGTACAATTCAACCTCTGTCCTTAAGGACCATTGTGGTATTGTATAGGTGATGCACTCTATCAGCAGTATACCACATATTGTATAAATATTGCATGTTTGGGGGGTGGACAAACCCTTTAAGTTTAGAGGATAACAATCTTTCTAAATCTATTTCTATTTATCTAGGACTAACCAATTGATTTCCTACCCTTTGCTATGTTTGCTGTGATTATGCTGGCAATAACATCTCATGGTAAGTGTATGCTGGCAATAACATCTCATGGTAAGTGTATGTTGGCAATAACATCTCATGGTAAGTGTATGCTGGCAATAACATCTCATGGTAAGTGTGTTGCAATATGGGGAAATATGTATAAACCCAGTAATGGAAAAGTCAGATACTGTGGTCTCACACCGGTTGATATCGGCGCTTTATGGTCAGTTGTTCTTTTATGTATCCAGGCAAGAATTTACAACCATGGCCGTACAATTCAACCTCTGTCCTTAAGGACCATTGTGGTATTGTATAGGTGATGCACTCTATCAGCAGTATACCACATATTGTATAAATTTTGCATGTTTGGGGGGTGGACAAACCCTTTAAGTTTAGAGGATAACAATCTTTCTAAATCTATTTCTATTTATCTATGTAGACATACCTAGGTATTATTTACAGTGTCTTCATTTAGGACTAACCAATTGATTTCCTACCCTTTGCTATGTTTGCTGTGATCAGTAGTTTGGAGGGCCAGTGGGCGCTTCTCTATATTAAAGTGTAGGGGCCGATACATTTTCAGCCGTTCAGACGTTCTGTTCTTATTCACACACTTCAATGGAAGGTCAGTCCTATATGGTCCGACGTGGAAGACCAATTATCGGTTCTCTGTGTACCCAGCTTTATAGTTCCAGCAAACAGTAAGTCTGAGTACATACCTGAGCGCACGCTCGCAGCAAACACTCGGCCGGGACAAATAATAGCCCTGTATGTACCCAGCCTAAGTCACTATATTGGAAGTATTTAAAGGGAAAGCCCACTCTTAAAAAAAAACTGGTGACATGTCGGTTATCTGCCTCCAACCCCAACTAATATATTCAGCACATTATTAGATGTATTATTAACCAGATATTAAACTTAGTAAACTGACTCCTCCCTCCATGCAGTCAATCAAGGCTGTGATTGTTGACATCACCACCAATGATTGACTGCTGTTTCATTTGCAGCCTCTACTGCACATGCTCAAGCTTATAAAAAGCTTATTGAGCAGAGGGAGGAGGAAATATCTGGTAACAAATGCATATAAATAAACTGTTAAAAAATACTTTGGTATTGCAGGCAGATGACTGACAAGTTTCCAGTTATTTGTTTTAAGGGTGGACATGTCCTTTTAGCGCAGAGAAATGACTGGATGGTCTTTGAAATTAAATTTTGTGCTAACATTTGTGCTAAACTTCCCCTTTAATGATCTGTAAGGCACAAAACATCAAAACACTATTCAGTTCACAGTGTACAAATTTGTGCGCTCAGGCCATCCATGACCAGTGGTAAGTGCACGCTTCCTTATCTTCTGATCACCATTGTTGCCATAAGTGTTAAGATTCATACACACGTGCGATATTTTGAAATTTAATTGCTAAAAATCACCTGATAAATATTTCCCTTATACATTAATCCAAATTTAAGGTCATTATGTATTTTGTGTGTATCCTTGTGGCTCCTCCACCATGGCGCGTAACTAGAAATCACTGCCTCCCACCATCAAAACTATAATGGCCCCCACAGCAGGCTGTATTTGAAAGAGGAACAGAAAGAAGTCAGGAAGCTCCCTTGCCCCCTGGACCCCCCTGGCCCCTAGTACCCCCTTTTGCCCTAGGACCCCTTTGCCCCAGGAGCCCCCTTACACTGGAACCCCATTTGACCCTTGGAACCCCCCTGAGGTTTCAGATGTTGCCCTGTCTGTCCCCCACCCTGAGATTAATTAGGTAGGATGCTTTTGACAATTGTTTTCAATATAATGAAAATAGCAGTTAAAGGAGAACTATAGTGTATATAAAAACAGTTAAAATATTAAATACCTGGGTCAGAGAGATAGGATTGGTACTTTCTACTTGGCAGCACAAAGAAAACTGCATCTGCCAGGCTTCCTGGGTGCTTCAGCACTTAAATAGAGGGAGGTCCAGGGCCATAACCTGGCAGATGACAACTGTTTGTGCTGTAGCTCCTCAATAAAACAATATTAGGAGGTAGGAATTATTAATCCTACCTCCCTGTCCCAGGTACTTTTCATTTCTAAAAAGTACATTTTTTTCCAGTATATTTTCCTTAAAATAGAATTATAAATTAAATGTTACAGACCAAAAACCAGAAAAGTTCTTGATTTAACTTCCCTGGACCTGTATTTAAGAGAGATCATTGAGTCTATGTACCTGTAATTTCCCATGTATGTCTGGTTAAACTCGATGGACAGGAGAATTTCCCACAAAGCCACCTGTTTGTTAACTAAACCATAGCCACAGGGCAGGCCACTTTACGTATCCGATCTGAGGACTACTCCTACAGCAGTTATAGGCATACAGCTACCAATATATGTCTCAGCGCACAGTTAGGAGTTATCTGTGTTTTTCTAGCTCCACCTGTTCCCTGGGGGTGTTATATTGACGCAAAAACATCACTATGCAAAATGTAGAATTTTCATGTGGGAAATTCCCAAAGACAGGTTATTAGCAAAATTACACTGCAACTCAGTAGCGTCCATTACATCACGTCCTTTTCAATAAGTTAAAGGGACAGTAAAGTGAAAAACAGTTACTGAACCTTATTTGTTAAAGGAAATATTACAATTACAATTGGATAAAACCAAGGTAGAGGAGGAAGCTGTTTCCTCCTGTATCCAGGGTGAGTTCTCTGGAAACGCTATGAATACATTGGGCTTCATTTACCCTAAGCTGCAATCGCTCCGAGCAAGTGTATGCTGGCAATAACATCTCATGGTAAGTGTATGCTGGCAATAACATCTCATGGTAAGTGTATGCTGGCAATAACATCTCATGGTAAGTGTATGCTGGCAATAACATCTCATGGTAAGTGTATGCTGTGGCCAATAACATCTCATGGTAAGTGTATGCTGGCAATAAAAATACCATGGTAAGTGTATCTGCAATAAATTCATGGTAAGTGTATGCTGGCAATAAAATCCAGGGTAATGTATGTTGGCATAACATCTCATGGAGTGTATGCTGGCAATAACATCTCAGGTAAGTGTATGTTGGGCAATAACATCTCATGAAGTGTATGCTGGCATAACATCTCATGGTAAGTGTATGCTGGCAATAAACATCTCATGGTAGTGTAATGCTGGCAATAACCAATCTCATGGTAAGTGTATGCTGGCATAACATCTCAGGTAAGTGTATGCTGGCAATACATCTCATGGTAATGTATCTGGCAATAACATCTCTATGGTAAGTGTATGTTGGCAATAACATCTCATGGTAAGTTGTATGCTGGCAATAACATCTCATGGTAGTGTATGCTGGCAATAACATCTCATGTAAGTGTATGCTGGCAATAACATCTCATGGAAAGTGTATGCTGCAATACATCTCATGGTAAGTGTATGCTGGCAAAAACATCTCATGGTAATGGTATCCTGGCATAAAACATCTCATGGTAAGTGTATGCTGGCAAAAACATCTCATGGTAAGTGTTGTTGGCAATAACATCTCATGGTAAGTGTATCGGGCAATAACATCTCATGTAGAAGTGTATGCTGGCAATAACATCTCATGGTAAGTGTGATGCTGGCAATAACATCTCATGTAATTATGCTGGCAATAACATCTCATGGTAAGTGTATGCCTGGCAATAAAATCTCATGGTATGTTATGCTGCAATAAAATCTCAGGTGGTATATTATGCTGGCAATAACATCTCATGGTAAGTGTATGCTGGCATAAAATACTCATGGTAATGTGTATGCTGGCAATAAAATTCATGGTAAGTGTATGCTGGCAATAAATACCTCAGGGTAATGTATGCTGGCAATAAACATCTCATGGTAAGTGTATGCTGTGGCGATAACATCTCAGGGTAATGTATCTGGCATACATCTCATGGTAAGTGTATGCTGGCAATAAATCTCATGGAAGTGTATGCTGGCATAACATCTCATGGTAAGTGTATGTCTGGCAATAACATCTCATGGTAAGTGTATGCTGGCAATAACATCTCATGGTAAGTGTTGCTGGCAATAACATCTAATGGTATTGTACCTTGCCAATAACACTCATGGTAAGTGTATGCTGGCAATAACATCTCATGGTAAGTGTTAGTGTGGCAATAACATCTCATGGTAAGTGTACTGGCAATAACATCTCATGGTAGTGTATGCGGCAATAACATCTCATGGTAAGTGTTGCTGGCAATAACATCTCATGGTAAGTGTATGCTGGCAATAACATCTCATGGTAAGTGTATGCTGGCAATAAAATACCATGGTAAGTGTATGCTGGCAATAAAATATCATGGTAAGTGTATGCTGGCAATAAAATACCAGGGTTAATGTATGTTGGCAATAACATCTCATGGCAAGTGTATGCTGGCAATAACATCTCATGGTAAGTGTATGTTGGCATAACATCTCATGGCAAGTGTATGCTGGCAATAACATCTCATGGTAAGTGTATCTGGCAATAACATCTCATGGAAGTTATGCTGGCAATACATCTCATGTAGTGCATGCTGGCAATAACATCTCATGGTAAGTGTATGCTGGCAATAACATCTCATGGTAAGTGTATGATGCTGCAATAACATCTCATGGTAAGTGTATGTGCAATAACATCTCATGGTAAGTGTATCTGGCAATAACATTCTCATGGTAATGTATCTGGCAATAACATCTCATGGTAATGGTAGCTGGCATAATATTAGGTAAGTGTATGTGGCAATAACATCTCATGGTAAGTGTATACTGGCAATAACATCTCATGGTAAGTGTATGCTGGCAATAAACATCTCTGGTAATTGTGTGCTGGCATAACACTCATGGTAAGTGTATCTGGCATAACATCATGGTAAGTGTATGCTGGCAATAACATCTCATGGTAAGTGTATGTTGGCAATAACATCTCATGGTAATGTATACTGGCAATAACATCTCATGGTAAGTGTATGCTGGCAATAACATCTCATGGTAAGTGTGTGCTGGCAATAACATCTCATGGTAAGTGTATGCTGGCAATAACATCTCATGTAAGTGTATGCTGGCATAAAATACCATGGTAAGTGTATGCTGGCAATAAAATACCAGGGTAAATGTAGGGTGGCAATAACATCTCATGGTAAGTGTATGCTGGCAATAAAATACCATGGTAAGTGTATGCTGGCAATAAACTCATGGTAAGTGTATGCTGGCAATAAAATACCATGGTAAGTGTATGCTGGCAATAACATCTCATGGTAAGTGTATGCTGGCAATAACATCTCATGGTAAGTGTATGCTGGCAATAAACATCTCATGGTAAGTGTATGCTGGCAATAACATCTCATGGTAAGTGTATGCTGGCAATAATCTCATGGTAAGTGTGAGCTGGCATAAAATACCATGGTAGTGTATGCTGGCATAAAATATCATGGTAAGTGTTGCTGGCAATAAAATACCAGGGTATGTATGCTGGCAATAAAAACAGGTAAGTGTATGCTGCATAACATCTCATGGTAAGTGTATGCTGGCAGTAACATCTCATGGTAAGTGTATGCTGGCAAACATCTCATGGTAATGTATGCTGGCAATAACATCTCATGGAAGTGTATGGCAATACATCTCATGGTAAGTGTATGCCTGGCATAACATCTGGTAAGTGGTATGCTGGCAATAACATCTCATGGTAAGTGTATGCTGGCAATAACTCTCATGGTAAGTGTAAGCTGGCAGTAACATCTCATGGTAAGTGTATGCTGGCAATAAAATACCATGGTAAGTGTATGCTGGCAATAAAATATCATGGTAAGTGTATGCTGGCAATAAAATACCAGGGTAAGTGTATGCTGGCAATAACATCTCATGGTAAGTGTATGCTGGCAATAACATCTCAATGCATGTGATGCTGGCAATAACATCTATGGTAAGTGTATGCTGCATAACTCTCATGGAAGTGTATGCTGGCAATACAATCTCATGGTAAGTGTATGCTGGCAATAACATCTCATGGTAAGTGTATGCTGCAATAACATCTCATGGTAAGTGTATGCTGGCAATAACATCTCATGGTAGTGGTAATCTGGCAATAACATCTCATGGTAAGTGTATGCTGGCAATAAAATACCATGGTGAGTGGTAAACCGCATACTGTATTCCTTAAAGCATTTGGGCAATTAGGGAGCGTTGTTAGAAAGCCTTTCCATGACATCTCTGTAATTGTGTATGTTATTATCTCTACTCTATTTGTGTTATTATTTTATTATAAATTCCATCCTTGGATACAGGTCTTGGGGATCGTTTGGGTTCTTCTTTGTACACAGGTGTGAAAAACGAGAAATTAATGGAGGTGATGTCTGGGCATGTGCCAGGTCAGAGGGAACTCAGGGAACTGTACTGATGCCAATGCCAACTTGCTAGGTAATTGGAAATTGGAAAACTTTATAATTATTATATGCACTATATGGACAACACCTCGTAATCATTGGTTGTATAAATCAAGCACCTAGCCATGTAGTCATTTAAAAGATGTGCTGAAGGGCGGTACTGCCATAGGATGGCACCTTTGCATGAAGCAAGTTACAGTAAATGGAATGTTTTTCCTTGCAGTCATATGTATGTGTAAGTGAAATTGCTTGGGAACAACAGTCAATTTAATAGAATTGAGCAGTGTTTGAAAGCATAAAATGGAAGTTCCCCAATGCTTTGTTGACTCAGTAACACTTCTGACCATTAACCCCACACAAAAAACTGTGTGCCAGGAGGATGGGAATGGGGAAGGGTTTAATGATAAGGATTGACTCCTTTAAAGAGCATATCACCCCAAACTAAAAAGTAAAAATAAGCTAATTACCCGTATCCCCCCACCCCACCCCACCCCAAAAAAGACCTCGCTTGGTTATAAATTCTCCAAAAACTCCTGATCCCTTGCCGGCTCTAACTTACTTATAGTGGATGTCATTTAATGCCGTGACACTGACGTCATAGGTTCACTGGGCGGCCTTTACTAGATAAGCCTCTTCTGCTGCTTCTAGTGCACGGAAGAGGCACATAGCAGCACTGAAGAGAAGCGAGGGATTGGGTGCTGTTGAGTATGTTTAGGAGCATCTGAGGATTTTTAACCTAGTGAGGTCTGGGTTTTGGGGGGTAATTATCATTTTTAGTTGTTGAACATGCCCTTTAATTTACAATATTAAAGGTATGTCCATCAATTTTTTGGTTTTTTGTTTTTTGTTTATCTGAAAACGGGATGTAAATGAGACTATTTGGAAAGGAACAGTGCAGTACTCACAGAGAGGCTATGGTAAATCAGTCTTTATGATATATATGGACCATAGCCTCCTCCGTGAGTACTGCACTGTTACTTTCCAAAATTGTAGACTTACCTAGACTCAAGCCTGGGGGGCTGTCCTCCGAACATATCTGCACACCGGACAGGCGAGTCGTTCAGAGTGGCCACAGCAGTGTATCCATTGTATCTGTTTGTATCATGTAAATGAGCTATGTCTTACCTCTCATTCCCCAGAAAACTTGCAGGAAAGAAGGAAGAACTTACCCGGATCGCTCTAGTGCCAAAATTTCACTGACAGTCTCCACGCACTAATTTGTGCCGTGTACGTCTGGCGAACATGTGGACTGTGGATGCTAAATGCTCATGACAATTGGTAATTTGCAGAATATAGTACCGTATATATACCGAGTATATACGGTAGTCTTTCCCCTGTTTTAGTCTATTTACAGGACGCTTCTAGACTTTTTGGCACCTGAGCCAAACTTTTCAAAATTACCCCCCTTATATTATCTCTTGGTGTGGCTTGTAGAGGTAGGTGTGTTGGGCTAACTAACATTGGCTGGTCAACTGGAAGGCTGACTTGACACTGGCTGGTGAAACTGGAGGGCTAACCTAACAGTGGAATGCTGAACCCTCCACCCCTTCATTCACTGTTAGGTCAGCACTCCATTCACCAAACACTGTTAGGTCAGTCCTCCAGTTCAGCAGACAGTGTTGGGTCAGCCCTCCACTTCACCAGTGTTAGGCCAGCCTTCCAGTTTACCAGACACTGTTAAGTCAACCCTCCAGTATAGCAAACATGGCTAGGTCAGCCCTCCAGTTCAGCAGATACTGTTGGATCAGCCCTCCAGTTCAGCAAACACTGTTGGTCAACCTCCCAGTTCTCCAGCCACGGTTAGGTCAGCTCTCCAGTTCAATAGCCTGTAAGGTTAGACCTCCAGTTCAGCAGACACTCTTATGTAAACCCTCCAGTATAACAGACACAGTTAGGTCAGCCCTCTAGTTCAACAGCCACTGTTGGGGAACTGCAGGGCTGACATATATATATACATATATATATATATATATATATATATATATATATATATATGACAGAGTGCCCCTGAACAGATATTGGTAAATGACAGTGACTGGTACATACAAGTTGCCCACAGTGACTGGTACATGTAAGTTGTCCACAGTGACTGGTACATGTAAGTTGTCCACAGTGAATGGTACAAATAATTGCCCAAATATAACTGGTACATACAAGTTGCCCACATAGTCTGGTACATATAACACAGACTGGTACATATAAGTTGCCCAACTTCACTTCCCCTATCACAGATTAATCCAAAGGGGCATATATAAAACCTCAGTGCTAAAAATACAACGTTATTTTCCAACAACAACAGAAATTTACACTACCAGGTATAATATTACACCGCTGTACTGTTACTATCCAGTAATATCCAAATAGTACAGTAATGATAAGGCTTGTTAAAGGATGAGGTATCATTATTTTATGATACCACAGCTTTACATACTGTATTGACACTGAGGTATTTTGCTTAGGTGACCGCTGCTATCTTAAGAACCACAACGGTATTTCACAGCCATGGTTGGAATTTTGTGACCAATAATATAACATGGCTTGAAAGGGCATGTCCCCCCCCCCCCAAACTAAAATTTAACCCACTATTGGCCCCACTGAAGTTTAAAAAAAACCACTTACCTTACATCTCTGCCCCAATTTTTCTTCTGCGGCGGTGCTTGTCCAAAGTCCAGGAAAGTGAAGATTAGTAGCTGTCTTCCTGTCCAAAGGTTTTTCTGTTCATCTCTGGCGACACTCGGTGCAGTGACATGCGCAGGGGAGCCCTTTCCCCCCCTCCCTCCATCTGGATCCATACATTGCTGCCATTCCAACTAGTTTAAAAAGTTTTTCATATTATGTAGGTTACCCCTGCCTAACCCCAACAGCTGTATTAGTTTGTTAAAAAACATTTGGAACTCTATTTATATACTATCTAGTATAGAAATCCTTTAAGATATAAAGTCTGTGCAGTGTGTACGGGCCTTAAGATATAAAGTCTGTGCAGTGTGTACTGACCTTAAGACAAGTCCTGTGGCAGTGTGTACTCTGACCTTAAGATATAAGTCTGTGCAGTTGTTGTGTACTGACCTTAAGAAATAAGTCTGTGCAGGTGTACTGCTTGAACCTTAAGATATCTGAAAGTCTTGTGCAGTGGTGTACTGACCTTAAGATATAACGTCTGTGCATGTGTGTATGCTGCCTTAAATACTTAAAGTTGCTGCCTGTCAGTTGGTGTACTAACCTTAGATATATAAATTCGTGGTGCATGTGTGTAACTGACCTTAAGATATAAAGTCTGTGCAGTGTGTACTGACCTTACGACAAAGTCTGTGCAGTGTGTACTGACCTTAAGATATAATGTCTGTGCAGTGTGTACTGACCTTAAGATATAAAGTCTGTGCAGTGTGTAATGACCTTAAGAATTAAAGGTCTGTGCAGTGGTGTACTGACCTTACGACAAAGTCTGTATGTCGTTTGGGTCGTGTGCATTAACCTTAAATAAAGTCTGTGCAGTGTGTAACTGACCTTGATGTCATAAAGTCTGTGCAGGTGTGGGTGACTGACCTTAAAATAAAGTCTGTGCGTTTGTACTGACCTTAAGACATAAAGTCTGTGCATGTGTGTACTGACCTTAAGATAAATCTGTGCAGTGTGTCACTGACCTTAGAACAAAAGTCTGTGCAGTGTGTTACTGACCTTAAGAAATATAAGTTCTGTGCAGTGTGTACTGACCTTAAGATAAGATGTCTGTGCATGGTGTACTACCTTAAAAAAAGTCTGTGCAGTGTCTGACCTTAAGACATAAAAGCCTGTGCAGTGTGTACTACCTTAAGATTAAAGTCTTTGCAGTGTGTACTGACCTTAAGATATAAAGTCTGTGTCAGTGTGTACTGACCCTTAAGATATAAAGTCTGTGCATGGTGTACTGACCTTAAAGATAAAGTCTGTCTGTGCAGTTGTGGCTCATGACCTTAATATATAAAGTCTGTGGCAGTGTGGTACTGACCTTAAATAAAGTCCCTGTGCTAGTGTGTACTGACCTAAGATAAAAAGTCTGTGCAGTGTGTACTGACCTTAAGAAAATAGAATGTGTGCTTGTGTTACTGACCTTAAAATATAAAGTCTGTGCAGTGTGATACCCTTAAGATAAAAGTCTTTGCAGTGTGTACTGACCTTAAGAATAAAGTCTGTGCGTGTGTACTGACCTTAAGACAGTCTGTGCAGTGTGTAACTGTGACCTTAATAGAAAAGTCCTGTGCAGTGGTTACTGACCTTAAGATATAAAGTCTGTGCAGTGTGTACTGACCTTAAGATATAAAGTCTGTGCAGTGTGTACTGACCTTAAGACAAAGTCTGTGCAGTGTGTACTGACCTTAAGATATAAAGTATGTGCAGTGTGTACTGACCTTAAGATAATAAATTCTGTGCAGTGTGTACTGACCTTAAGATATAAAGTCTGTGCAGTGTGTACTGACCTTAAGATATAAAGTCTGTGCAGTGTTGTACTGACCTTAAGATACTAAAGTCCTGTGCAAGTGTGTACTGACCTTAAGATAAAGTCTGTGCATGGGACTGAACCTAGATAGAAATGTGCAGTGTGTACTGACCGTAAAGATATAACGTCTGTGCATGTTTTGGTAACGGACCTTAAGATATAAAGTCTGTGCCTGTGTATCTGACCTTAAAATAAAGGGAGATTCAATAAAGTCTAGTGTCAGTACACACTGAACGACTTTTATGATCTTAAGGCAGTTCACACTGCCACAGATTTATAATCTGTAAGTGTCAGTTAACCTCACTGACAGACTCTTAAGGGTCCTTAATATAAACTGCAGATTTGTTATCTTATGTATACAACTGCACAGAGTTCATCTTATATACTTTTAGAATAACCCTGTTAACGATTAAAAAGTCTTTTTTGCCCAACATCAGATGTTAGCTTTAAACGTTAATAACATCTGGTGGGCAAGTTAGACTTTGAACATAAAAATTTATTGAATCTCTGAACTGTGCAGTGTGTACTGGACCTTAAGATATAAAGTCTGTGCAGTGTGTACTGACCTTAAGATATAAAGTCTGTTCAATGTATACTGACCTTAAGATATAAAGTCTGTGCAGTGTGTACTGACCTTAAGATATAAAGTCTGTGCAGTGTGTATACTTAGATATAAAGTTCCTGTTCAGTGTGGTACTGACCTTAAGACTAAGTCTGTGCAATGTAGTACTGACCTAAGAATAAATTTGTGCAGTGTGTACTGACCTTAAGATATAAAGTCTGTGCAGTGTGTAACTGACCTTAAGATATAAAGTCTGTGCAGTGTGTACTGACCTTAGATATAAAGTCTGTTTCAGGTGTGTACTGACTTAGATTATAACGAGTTTACTTGTGCAGTGTGTACATGACTTTAAAATGACATATTCAGTACTGTCTCAGTTGTACTGTGTAACTGACATTCTAAGATTTACTCATATCTGTGCAGTGGTACTGTGCATCCGCTTTCCATTAAAAAGGTCTGTCAGTGTGTACTCGACCTTAAGATTAGTAAAGTTGTGCAGGGGGGGTACTGACTGTGAGGCGGGGCATATAAGATATAAAGTCTGTTGCTGGTCTGTGTACTGACCTTAATATAAAGTCTGGGGTGCAGTGTGTACTGAACCTTAAGACAAAGTCTGTGCCAGTGTGTACTGACCTTAAGATATAATCCCTGTCAGTGTGTACTGACCTTAAGATTAAAGTCTGTGCAGTGTTGTAACTGCTTAAAAATAATAAAGTCTGTGCAGTGTGTACTGACCTTAAGATATAAAGTCTGTGCAGTGTGTAATAACCTTAAGATATAAAGTCTGTGCAGTGTGTACTGACCTTAAGATATAAAGTCTGTGCAGTGTGTACTGACCTTAAGATAAAAGTCTGTGCAGTGTGTACTGCCTTAAGATATAACGTCTGTTCAGTGTGTACTGACCTAAGATATAATTTGCAGTGTGTACTGACCTTAAGATATAAAGTCTGTGCATGTGTGTACTGACCTTAAGATATAAGTCTGTGCAGGTGTGTTACTGACCTTAAGATATAAAGTCTGTCAGTGTGTACTGACCTGTAATAAAGTATGTGCAGTGTAGTACTGACCTTAAATAATAAAGTCTGTGCAGTGTGTGTACTATAACCTATAAGATTAAAGTCTTGTGGCAGTGTGTACTGACCTTAAGATATAATGTCTGTGCAGTGTGTACTGACCTTAAGATATAGTCTGTGCAGTGTGTACTAACCTTAAAACATAAAAGTCTGTGCAGTGTACTGACCTTAAGACATAAAGTTCTGTTCAGTGTGTACTGACCCTTAAGATATAAAGTCTGTGCAGGGTACTGACCTTAAGATATAAAGTCTGTTCAGTGTGTACTGACCTTAGATATAAAGTCTGGTGCAGTGTGTACTGACCTTAAGATATAAAGTCTGTTCAGTGTGTACTGACCGTAAGAAAGTCTGTGCAGTGTGTACTGACCTTAAGATATAAAGTCTGGTCAGTGTGTACTGACCTAAGAATATAAAGTCTGTGCAGTGTGTCATGACCTTAAGATATAAAGTCTGTGCGGTGTGTACTGACCTTAAGATATAAAGTCTGTGCTGATGTGTACTGACCTTAAGATATAAAGTCTGTGCAGTGTGTACTGACCTTAAAGAATAAAAGTCTGTGCAGTGTGTACTGACCTTAAGATATAAATCTGTGCAGTGTTGTAATAACCTGATAAGATATAAAGTCTGTGCAGTGTGTGTACTGACCTTAAGATAAAAGTCTGTGCGTGTGTACTGAACCTTAAGATTAAAGTCGTGCATGTTGTACTGACCTTAAGATATAAAGTCTGTGCAGTGGTTTAATACCTTAAGCATAATAAGTCTGTGCAGTGGTTACTACCTTAAGAATATAAAGTCTGTGCTGTGTGTACTGACCTTAAGACAAAGTCTGTGCAGTGTGTACTGACCTTAAGATATAAAGTCTGTGCAGTGTGTACTGACCTTAAGATATAAAGTCTGTGCAGTGTGTACTGACCTTAACGAATAAAGTCTGTGCATGTGTACTGACTTAAGATATAAAGTCTGTGCAGTGTGTAATAACCTTAAGATAAAGTCTGTGCAGTGTGTACTGACCTTAAGATATAAAGTCTGTGCAGTGTGTACTGACCTTAAGATATAAAGTCTGTTGCAGTGTGTACTGACCTTAAGATATAAAGTCTGTGCAGTGTGTACTGACCTTAAGATATAAAGTATGTGCAGTGTGTACTGACCTTAGATATAAATCTGTGCATGTGGTTACTGACCTTAAGTAGAAAGTCTGTGTTGCAGTGTGTACTGACCTTAAGATATAAGTCTGGTGCAGTGTGTACTGACCTTAGATATAAAGTCTGTGCAGTGTGTACTGACCTTAAGATATAAGTCTGTGCAGTGTACTGACCTTAAGATATAAAGTCTGTGCAGTGTGTACTGACCTAAGATATTAAATCTGTGCAGTGTGTTATAGCCTTTAAAAGTCTGTCAGTGTGTACTGACCTTAAGATATAAAGTCTGTGCAGTGTGTACTGACCTTAAGATATAAGTCTGTGCAGTGTGTAAATACCGTAAGATATAAAGTCTGTGCAGTGTGTACTGACCTTAAGATATAAAGTCTGTGCAGTGTGTACTGACCTTAAGATATAAAGTCTGTGCAGTGTGTACTGACCTTAAGATATAGTCTGTGCAGTGTGTACTGACCTTAATTATAAAGTCTGTGCAGTGTGTACTGACCTAAGATATTAAGTCTGGTGCGTGTGTCTGACCTTAAGCAGCATCCCCCCCTTGCCAAAAACTCATTTCAGGGAGGCAACCCACACATTTCTAGGGGGAGTATACCCACCCCTAAGCCCCCCCCAAGATGAAGCAACTAATTCATGCATACACAACACACATGATACAGGTCAGTACACGTTTGCATACAATGCAATCTCACAAGACACACACTTCATAAACACAGTCAGACCACACATGCACACAACAATGTCCTGGCATATAAGTGTTTTTTGTCACTTTAACCACTAAAAGACTCTGACATCCATGTGGGTTCCCCTCACTTCTAATTCAAAACAATTCGGGAGATTTGATAATATTATGTCAGGGGATGGTGGTCTTGAGCAGTTTGAGCAGTTAAAACACCCAGGGGACAATTCTGTACAGGTGGAGATAAGACCCTCATCAACTTTATTCTAGAATAACAAAAATCAGAAAATAACAGGACCCCTTTTTATTTGGAAGCCCACCATGGGGAATAGTGATTAATAAATTCCAGGCTAGCAATGTGCCCACTTTTGCATTTTTGCTACTTTTAAATTAAATACCTAAAAACACTTCATAGCTTTTGAAGACTCGAGCCGATATTGGTGTCCGATATTCGGGAAAAAATATATATACGGCAGAAAGGTTATCCGAATGCCTTTATTAATTCTGTCGGATATTCGGGGAAATACTTGCAATAATGGCGGCACCTTTATAAATATACCTATAGGGTTTTCTCCTTATCCAATCAGCTAATTTGTTCACCTCTGTGCCCTGGGGGTAGGAGGTAAGAATGTGTTTGGGTTGGTTATTTTAGTGAAAGATGTTAATATCTTTATAAAACTGCGTGTTTCTGAATAAAACCCCAACATATCCCACGTGAATCCATCAAACATTGTTAGTTAGCAGTTTCTTGGGTGGAATGATTAGCCTAGATTTCATTCACTGGGCGACATATCTGGTATATGTGGGCAGTGGGCAGGCACAGTTTGTGTTCTGTATTTGGCACTATATCATCATTTTGATTGGTCACCCTGCCTTGTGCACCACACACACAAAAAAATAATTAGCCACCAAACACAATTATTAAAAGCCACTAACTATATTTACATGATTTCACTCATAATACTGCTGTAAAGATTTAATTACAATGCCATTGCCTGCAATGGATTCACTAAAAAAATCTATAAAATTATATTGTCCAGCTTTGAATATAATGCAAATTCATGTACAGAGAGCACCATAGACTGTTATACTGGAAATGACAAAGGGTCCCTGGTTAAAGCGAGTACTAAGCAGCCAACAAGATATTCCACAAGGATTGTGGGAAACAGTATTTGATTTCAGTCTTTTTAGTCTTCTGCTCAGTTCTAGCCATCGAAGAAGAGGGCAGATGAAATGCAGAACGATGCACAATTTCATTTCTTCAAACTCGATCTCTGATACCTGATTCAATGGTTGCCAAAGGGATTTACAAGGTCAACAATGCATAAGGAGCGTCTGCTAAATAGAACGCCTAAGAAAAGTGAAAGATTAAGAAGCCAGCAGAGATACAGCCCTGCAGGGCGATGTATGAATGGTTTTACTACGAATTACCATTACCAAATTACCAACACCACCAAACCCCCATACTAATACCGGTTAGGTTTGGGAAGGAGTAGCTTTTACAGCTGTGGTTTTCCTAAGTTAAACATCTGCTTGATCTGTGCCTTCATACATATAGTTATTTATTTTAAAAAATGAATTGTTGCCTGAGGACTTTATGAAGATCAAATCTTAAAGCTACTTTCCAAGCAAGTTTTCTGAGCTCCCCTTTTCCACAGATTAAGATTAGAGGTTCGATCTTTCTTGTAGAGAAGAAGAAGAGAGATTATTCAATATCAGATCTGTGCTAACCAGGTCTAATGACATTCTTCCTGGTTAGAATTGGTGCTACAATGAAGATCAGATAAGAAAAGCATTTCCTTTTACTGGGGGGTGCTCCCATAATTTTGGCTTTTTTAATACTGTAAAGAATGCGTTTTGTTGAGTCCCAATAACTACAGGACTAGGAAAATAAGATTTCTTCTTAAACTCTTTAGCCACAAGCATGGCCATCATTTAGGACACATTAAGCATGATTAGAAATGATTTACAATAAAGGTGAATGCCCAGAGGGATACCAGCAATTGTGCTTTGGGTAACTTTCTATTGACTTGTATTTACAACAAAATCACTTGTTTTTCTGATAGTCCTTCAGCAGGATTGAGGTTGAATGTTCACAGACTTCATCATTGTCTGTGATGCTGAAGCAGCAATTCCGGGAAGAACAATGTAGCAATTTCTTTCAGTGATTCCAATAAATTAAACATCTTCCAGTGTTTAAAAATGACAGTGTGCAAACTGAATCAGGTGCTGTATCTATGGCTACAGTGATACAACGCAATATCTCTCCCCGCGCCTGATTCATTCCATGGTTGAGGAGACAGAACATTCCGAGCCAATGGATATAACCAAATACATCCTTACAGGAGAGACGAACTTCAGTGTACAAAATAAGAACATACGCAGTGGTAAAATCCTTTTATTCCCTGTGGTGCTGGACATCACAGAAATGACAGTGTATCCCTCCACTGAGATCCGTCACAATGCCTTCCTTCATCAGTGTCTGGAGAACTTGTTTTTCTTTGGTTACGTCGTGCATAGGTTGCCTGTTCATTGCGTTCATGCAGAGGTTATCGTAATAGTGCAAAGGGGTATGAGGCTGGCTGAGATCATAGCCAAAGCCAGCGATGCTCACTTCATCACAGAGATGCGTTGCCAGAATAACTGCCATCACACGCAACCGCGTACGCGCCCCCCCCCCCCCCTATTGTTGGCACGTTCTGAAAAATGGGAAAAAATAATGAGAAGACGTTGGATTATAACAGAGGCAGTACAGCAGAGATATACGTTATATTACATCCCTCCATACCCAAAGACCATCTAATAGCAACAATAATATAGTTACCCCCAATGGTATTAAACATCACCAAGGAGACCCAGAACCATATACAAGAACAAGTCCACAGACTTAAGATTCGTACACACGTGCCAACCTGCGATGCACGATGTCTACGAATGGCTGTTTCGGGTGATAATCGTCCCGTGTATGGGCAATTTATTGCCCAATCCTCCGGGCATCCATTTCATCCAATAGTGCCCATACACAGGACGATTATCAGCCGAAACGGACGTTCATACACAATGTGCATTTCTATGAACCTTTAGTATACAGGACATAGAACTTTAATATCGTTATATTTTAAAGCTGGGCAAAGGGGCATATGTGATTGTCTGTAGTGCTTAAGTTTTAATGCACTACAACTGATGACACTGCCAAATATGGATTATAACTGATGACATAGCAAAACACAAATTATAACTGATGACCTATCTAAACACTGATTATAACTGATGACATAGCTAAACAGTTATGAATGTGAATATAGAACACGATATATGAAACTGAATACTTTGGACAATCTATACAGATATAAAATGGACACTAGCTAAAAACACAGATTAAATAACTGAGACTAAGCCTAAACACAGTTTCTAACTGATGACATAGCTAAACGAGTATAACTGTCTATTAAAACAATTATATGATGACATAGCTAAACCTACAAATTATAACTGATGACTATAAATAACAATTATGAGCATAGCTAAAACACAGCATTATATACTGATGACATAGCTAAATACCGATATAAACTGATGACCTATTCTAATAACACTGATTAAATACTGATGAATACAATAGATTCTGATGACATAGTATCAGATTATACTGATGACATAGCTAATACAGAGTTAATAACTGATGAACATAGCTTAAATACAGATTAATAACTGATTGACATAGCTAAATTAAATGCTATTAAACATTAAACTGATGCATACGAATACAGATTACTGATGACATAGCTTAAGAAGATATACTGATGATAGCTAATGAGTTATAACCTGAATGACATAAGCTTAAACCGATTATAACTGATGACATAGCTAATACGAGATTTATAACTGATTGACAATAGCTAATACAGATTATAACTGATGACCCTATATCTAAACACTGATTAAAACTGATGACATAGCTAAATACAGGATTATAACTGATGCGATCCTTCAGGCTGGGTAAGTAAGGGAGATTTCCGTCCAATTTTGACCAATACAATCTGCACTTGGTTTTCAAGCCATGATTGCTGCGGTTCGGCCTGTTCATATCATTTTCATCCGACTATGGGACCAGTGGATTTGTACGCCCGAGCCACTAGTGCGAATACTTGGTCCGGGACTAACAACAATCCGTGTGTTTTACGGCCCGCCCTAACAGGCAGTATTGGTACCGTTTCCTTGTAATATAAGACATATTATATAGGACACTTACGATAAACAATTCTTTAATAGAAACTCCCTTAGTGGGACTTCTACATTTAATGTAACTGAGCATGGAATGCATTACAGAACCTTGCAGCTCATACAATCTTGTTCATGCTGGAGATGCTATACTGATGTCACGTAAAGCCAGTCTAATCCCCAGTTAACACTGCTCAACTAATTTTAAATGGTGTAAGTTGCAAGTCTCCATCACACTGTGATTACAAAAGGCTCCCTTAGCCATGTGTTATCCATACCTGTCATTCAGGCTGTTTACAGTGCAGTAGTAATGTGTTCATTATTGAAATAAACTGCTAATTATACCTTTTCCCAGCCCAGCCATTTTCTCTGAGGTTCTGGATATTTCAAGACATCAAACGCAGTCTCTTTCACAATGAGAGGGTTCAGGATACGAAACTGGGTGGAACTCAGTGGCAGCTTCACTGGAACCCTTTTCCAGAAAAATAACCTGTTCCAAGCAGACTGCAAATCAAGAAACACAACCAAGTATTAATAGATGGTACATCCTAGGCACGGCCCGAGCGCATCTACATACATAACTGAACCATATAATGACCTTCCATTTGAACATAAACTCACACCACATCAATTTACCTTATTGGGAACCTACCGGAAGTCAACAAAGTGTGTTTAAACAGTCTCAACCCTCCTCGTGGTTCTTCTCTGTGGTGGTTAAAATCCTGCATATACTGGTAATAGTGTGGTTCTTACTGGTGGAATCTTGTCTTTAAAATGGCTTGGCCTAGAGCCATGGATTAAGTATATTACTAAGCTAATAAGGGGTTCATCTGCTGTCAATGACAAATGAATGATAAATGACTTTCAGTCACCTGTACAGTGTCTGCCTTCAAGATATAAATGTTAATGTGGCCTAACCCCTATACTAGCAAATCTGAACGAGCTAAGGGTTCTGCTGCTATTGTCAGCTTGATTTGTATTTGAAACGTACATTTCCACAAGCAAAAAAAAGAACAGAATAGTGAGGAAAACACAAAAATAGATCAGCACACATCATCAGTTTCTATAAAAACAAGGCTCTGGAATGTGCTGTTTAATACAGTATTGCAAAGAGCTGCAGGCTTAAAAACAGAACACCTTACGGATGTCTCTAGCTTCCAATGCTAATAGGCTGGAAGTTGCACTAAAACTGGGTACACACAGTACTGATCCCATCATGCCCAACGACAAAGGCTTATCACAATGTCCCCGGCAAAACTCCCAAAGATCCTCAGAAAAAACAAATTTCTATCTGACCCCTATAATTTTAGTATTGCACCAATAGCTCTGTGGGTCCCTCGATGATTCTCCCTATACAAAGTATTTGGGGACTTATTAGCTGATGCCAGACAGATGGAATCTGTCATCTGCCATTAACCTTTACTGCATGTAAAGATGAACTATTAGTTTATCCATATTATATTATGGAAAAGATCTTATTACTCATCCTTTAATTCTATCTTGTTTAATTGCCTTTTGAACCAGATCAGTGTCTTCTCTCCCCATCTCACAATAACAATCCATCACATTGTACACTGCAAGGATGTAGCTCTCTGCCCTCTAACTTCTTTGAATGTCGCACTGTGATTAGCATTTTAGCCTTTAACTTGAAAGGCTGTGAGATCTGCAGTGCCCTTCATTTGCTAAAAATTTTCATAGTGCAGCAAAAAAAAAAAAATAAATAAAAACAGCCAAGAATCCATATTTATACATACCAGAGATTCATTTTTCAACACCGCTTGGAGCCACCTGAAATCTGCATTTTTGAAAAGGACTGTAACAAAGAGACTATTGGGGATGTATTCCTTCTCTGAGAAAGGGGCACCTTCTGGGTAGGTCATCCTAATAGTTGTTTTGTTTCCCACACTGGTGGAGAATCCTTGTATGGGTGCATTGTTTAACCTGGAAAAGACATATTTTAAAACACTGGTGACATTTAAAAACAACAAATGTATTTTGTAGATAACTTATCCTTTTATTGTAGCTTTACTTTATGAATATCACTATGCATCACAGCTGTGCTGTTTTTTATTCATTTACTGTGAATCCCACTCTCCTTTAACTGTTTGCTATGCTGTATTCCACATCTATAGTCTTTTACCTTGGATCATGATTTAAATTGGCATGGGATTTCTTTGCCCATTAAACATGCCCCATGTTTCTCTATTATAAGGCAACATTGAAAAAATGCAAAAGAATGGATTACGGGACACATAACTGAAAAAACGGTAATCGCATCTGGGTTAACTGTCCCCCTCATCCTTAAATCCTAAAATTGATACATGTAAGTGATTGTTCGTGTGTTGCTGCAATGCCTTCAAATTCCAGCACAACAAGTTGTGTTTTAGGAGCATAACCCCCCTCCCCCCCCCTTTTAAACCCCTCCCACTTCCATCTGACCTGACTTTTTTTGTTTCTTTCCCCACAACCAACTGTTCAAGCCTGCCACCAGCATACAGCCTTCCCAACTGTCAAAATCTGTCCACCATTTCCCAAGCTACAGTAAATTACTCACAAGAATAGTTTTTTTTAAAATCAAGGAACTTGAGTACCAGCTTGAAATATAAGACGTTTTAGATTGCAGGTTGGCAAAAAAAACCAGCATGCTTGGCATGGATACTTTAATACCACACTCACAAAAAGTTGCTTAGTATGATGGAGGGAAAATGCTTAGAGGTATGTTAACTGTTGTTGGGGCAAAACGGATCCCCATAGAGGGGTCAAACAATTGGTGTCAATGGTGAAAAAACTTAAAATTCCTTTATACTAAACTAAGGGCAGACCAGTACTCTTGTTGCATATTCAACATCTCACAAGGGGGCCATAATGGGACTAACAAACAGGCCTATTTATTCATGAAATTAGCTAAATTTTTAAAAAAAGAAGGTACCTGATTACAATGTCAAACTGGTCGATTGACTGTCCAAGGTCCAAGCCATGAAGAATTCCACCACTACCAACAACAATGCACCTCTTACAGTTTTTAGACTCCAATCCCTTTGGCAAACTATCTTCAGGCATTATCTCTAAAAGGTTTTCCAGGTCATCCAGGTTATTGCGAAACCCAAAGGGCGGTCTAAATTTGTACATGGAATCATTGAGTACATCATCCCTTTTCACAAAACAGGATAAGTCTTTGCTGTATCTGTCCTTAAACAATCGTCCCATTTCATTTTTTGCAAAATCTGGCCTGCACTGGGCCTGGAGAACATCCCTGGCAAACATCTGAGCTCTCTATAGGGAAAGAACAAAGGATGTCAATTGAGATCATAAGGGCAAATAAAATTAGTCAAATGGGAGTCACCTCAATCAATAATTTAAGGGAAATACAAGGAACTGACCAACAATACACTATTCAAAGCCCAAAAAAAATTAAACATAACTGTAATTTTACAAACACTGATCAATATTTTTTACACTAGATTTTAATTTTACATCAAGACCCTTGGCTTTAGTGGGGGAAAAAAATTAATAAACAAGCACTGCCCCAAACCAACCCCCCTCTCCATGTGCCAGTCTAGCCTCATCTCCCGTGGTCGTCTTTTTTTTTTTTTTTTTTTTTTTTTTTTTTTTTTCTTTTTTTTTTTTTTTTTTTTTTTTTTTTTTTTTTTCTTTTTTCTTTTTTTTTTTTTTTTTTTCTGTTTCTTTCCCCTTTTTTTTTTTTTTTTTTCTCCCCCCTTCTTTTTTTTTTTTTTTTTTCTTTCCTTTTTTCCTTTCCCTTTTTTTTTTCTTTTTTTTTTTATCCCTTCATTCTTTTCCTTTTTTTTTTTTTTTTCGTTTTTTTGTTTTTTTTTTCTTTTTTTTTTTTTTTCTTTTTTTTTTTAATTGTCTTCTTTCTTTTTTGTTTTCCCCCTTTCTGTTTTTTTTTTTTTCTTTTTTTCTTTTTTTTGTTTCTTTTTTTTCTTTTTTTTTTACCTTTTTTCCCTTTCTTTTTCTTTTTTTTTCGTTTTTTTTTTTTTTTTCCCTTTTCTTTTGCCTTTTTTTCGTTTTTTTTTTCAAATTTTTTTTTTTTCCTGTTTTTTTTGTTTTTTTCTTTTCTTTTCTTTTTGCCTTTTTTTTCCCCCCTTTTTTTTTCCCCCCCACCTATGAACTTAGTGCAGGATTGTGGGAGGGGGAAGACCGAATAAGATTGTTCTGAGTGCAGGCATCAGCCTGTATTCTTGAGGTTTGAAACAAGAACAGGGTTTGGGTTTGTGCATTTATTACTTTGTGTACTCCTAGTTATGGATGTTTGGGAATGTGACGTTTTGGATCGACAATGGTAGAATTAATACCAATTTGTTCAGAAAACCCATAACGAGAAATCCACTTTTACACGTAGACTCCTGTGACTCTAACACGATACATGTTATTCCCTTTAGTCAATTCATACGTTTAAGAAATATTTGTTCCACATGGGATTCTTTTCAATATGAGTCCATGTTACTATGGGACAGATTGACTAGCAGAGGGTATAGTACCGTGAATATCAGAGCAGCCTATGAAAAGCTGTTCTTTGTGACAGTATCAGTTTGCTCAAAAGAACTAGATATAATTAAGGTACGACAGGCTCAGAAATTACAAATTCCAGAGACAACACAGGTTCTAATTTTCCATACTTCACGACCACCGACTAAAGGACCATCTCCAAACATTGGAATGTTTTAAAGGATGATACTATTCTTAAAGATTTAATCCCCGTGAAATTTTCGTTTCGGAGAGCTATGAACATTGGCAGGGCCACATCTACCATTAGGTAGAGTGAGACACTTGTCTCAGGCGGCTCCTTGCACTGACAGGTAACAGTGGTTTAGTTTATGCTTTAGTTTGTTTGTGAGGCTGTTAGACTAGTTAGGTTAGTTAGGGCACTGCTAAAAGAAGTCTACCTTGAGTGGTGGCAGCTTACAAATCTTTTGGCCAAAATCTTTAATACTGGCATTTCAAATTTACTGTAACAGTTGTACCAACATGTATACACAGCTATAAAAATAGTTGATTGAGCAGCAAAAACTGGAGCAATATGGTAGTGTGCCACACAAGTTGTTTGAGAAAGGGATGTAATATCTGTTTCTAGTCATTTACATTATGCTATTGGACGTTACGAGAACTGTTTAAAAAAACCTAGTGGATAGGAAGTTTCAAATCGAAAACTCTAACCACGCCATCCCATCCAAAGCCGGGCCACTTTAATGTGGCGGTGCACGAAAGGGCGGAAATAAAAAGTTTGGATCAGGCAGCAAAAACCCTAGAAGTGCCCCTGAACATTGGTTCTAAAGTCTCCCCCAGTCTCTTTGTCACCCCTTCTGTGAAGAAAGATACTTGGCTCAGTACTAAGGGGTGTTTTCAATGTGAACTCCCCAGATCTACTA
Source organism: Hymenochirus boettgeri (assembly GCA_019447015.1). Taxonomy (NCBI): domain Eukaryota; kingdom Metazoa; phylum Chordata; class Amphibia; order Anura; family Pipidae; genus Hymenochirus; species Hymenochirus boettgeri. The sequence goes on from CM033469.1 coordinate 36,585,348, forward strand.
TGTGCCACTACATTACACAGTCCAAGTCTTTTACCAGCACACAAACAGGCTTACAGTATGACATTAAACACTTTACCAACTGTAAAACAAAGTTCGTTGTGTACAGTGGCGTATCTATGTTAAAACACTCGGGGCACATGCCCTGGATATTTGGCAAAGTGCCCCAAATGTTTTAACTGAAGGTAAAGTCAGAAGTGCCCCAAACTTCCGGATTTCCCAGCTGCCGATAACCTCTGGCACAGCAAGTAGCAGAAAGCCCCTGCATATCCAGATAGATAGGTAAGATAGCAGAGCCAAGCCAGAGGTTTGATTAGTAATAAAGCAGAGTTGTTTTAGACCAACAGACAGACAGAACAGAACAGAGATAGATAGATAGCAGAGAAGTTAGTCAGACAGACAGACAGCAGACAGACCAGACAGACAGACAGGCAACAGACAGAACAGCAACAGACAGACAACACACAGACGACATGATAGATAGATAGATAGATAATATGATGAATAGATGATGATAATAGATAGATAGATAGATAGGCAGATAGATAGATAGATAAATAGATAGATAGATAGATAGATAGCAGTTAGATAGATAGTAATATAATAGATGATAGCAGTTAGAGATGATAGATCAACAGACAGACCAGACAGACCAGACAGGCCCGAACAGACAGACTACGATAGATAGATTAGATAGTAGTAGCTCTACCTGAATCCGATAGATCGATAGATAGATAGGAATAGATAGCATAGATATATAGATAGATGATCATTAGATAGACTCTCAGGCGCTATCGTCGCTCCCGATCGTGCTAGTCGCTGATAGTGTCGTGTGATGATAGTAGCCAGATCGATAGCTAGATAGATAGATAGACTCGATAGCTAGATAGGATAGATATAGATTCGATAGATAGATAGATAGATAGGCAGATCGATAGATATATTAGATGATAGATAGATAGATAGATTAGAAGATGATAGATAGATGATTAGATTAGATGATAATAGGGGGTAGTATAAGGAAAAAATAGATATGTTGTGTGATAGAATGTGTGTGGGTTGGTGGAGATACCGGTAGTGTCAGTCTGTGATGACATTTACAGAGAGACACAGAGAGAGTAGACGAAGAGATAGACTGATAGGGACGAGAGCAATAGGCAGCAGAATCGTTTATGCAGAAAGATAGAGATACCGAGAGAAATAGGGACAGATAGAGATAGATAGACAGAGAGAGAGGGACAGATAGAGATAGATATACAGAGAGAGAGGGACAGATAGAGATAGATTACGGAGAGAAGAGAGGGACAGATAAGATAGATATACAGAGAGAGAGAGAGGACATGATGATAGATTACAAGAGAGAGAGGGACAGAATAGAGATAGATAGGGCTGAGGTCAATGTAGAAGGTACAAGAGTCTCCTGCCCAAGGTGTGGGCAAGCTCTTGACTGACAACTGAACAACAACAGTAAGTTTTTAAAATGACACAGATTGCTACCAGTATATAATGAAATTGCCAGTTTACTGTGGTCTTTTGTGTCATTAATTTGTGTCTCTCTGTCCCAACTCTGATTCTTTATCTCTGTCCTGTCTATTTCACTGTCTTTCTGTCTGTTTATCACTATCGGGCTGTGTGTTCAATGTTTGTGTTGGTCTATCTGTCTGTCTGTGTCTTTTTGGCCATCTCTTTTAAGTACAAGTGGGTGTGGCTTAATTGGGTGGAGAAAGGGGCGTGGTTTAAAAAATTTGAAGTGATTTGTGCCCTGATCTTCTTAGACCCTAGATATGCCCTGTTGTGTATCTGGTGACATGTGACCTGTGGACAACAGTATGTAGGGAAAACCATCAGATGTGCTGAGAATAGTGGAAAATGTTCACGCTATATCTGGAGATTTAGATTCAGCTATTTCTAAACAACTATAGAACAACGTGAGGGAGTGAATACATTTATGTTTCAAATTATAGATGTAGCCAAGATGGGGATAAGGAGGGGTGATAGGCATAACGATTGATGAAAGTGGAGGCCAAATGCATATACACTGTAAAAACGGTGGTCTATCTAGGACTCAATCGTGACTTTGAGCTGTCTGCTTTTTTAGATTGATTCAGGTCCAGCCCTACCTTCCTCCCGATATTATGCTCTTTTAGATACATTTTCTTGTAATATTTGGTACAAATAAATAAAATGACACATAGGTTTTATACTATGTTGCATGGTTATTAAGTGTCTTGTATTCCAGACTGTCTAGTAGACTACTTCTGTGCTATCGAATTCCGTCCCATTTGTATGCCACAATAGCATCACGCATTTATTATCATGCATTGGATATTTCCATTTATAGTCATCTGACACATTCTATCCAATATGCGGGGAGTCTTTACATCCGAACACTGATGTAATTAATTGGTTTATACTGCTCTTTCTGGAACATATGTTTTTCATTGTTTTTAATCTGGATATGGTTGTTTTTTTAGCAATTTTTCTCAAGTATGCAAGGGGTTAATCTGACTGTGATTTTGAGACCAACCCCTTTTCTGGTATAAATCAAACTGGTGATTTGGAGGTCACGTCTCTGATGAAGTGACCTGTGTCACGAAACGCGTTGATGCCCGTCCTCCACCCTCTTTACACCCCATATGGTGGTTGACCATGTGTGTTATGGTATACTAAACTGGATGTTTTAAGTCTTCCGCGTGGCCTGCCTCTCCTACTTCTGTCTACAAGCTAGTATTAAAGGCAAGGCTATTATCTATTCACATCAGGTCCTGTTCCAAAGAGCTTCCAACTTAATAATCACTGAATGCTAAGTATGTCTTGTAATTGTGGGATAAAAACTCAGGATCATGCAAACGTCTTTGCTGAGGGTAAATTTGAAGCCAGAAATAGCATCTTGTATGGTCTGGTACACGCGGTACAATTTAGCATTTATTTTCCGGAGAGACAGAATATAGATCAATATACTGATCGGTACCCTGCTGTCGCAAGAAAAAGTGCCTGCAGCCAACATTTTAGGTGCGGACTGATCATACAGTCAATTGGACACCATCCGATCGGTTGAAATTACTTGTTCCGATCAAACTTCATCCAAAATGTAAACTGATATTTTGACACAATTTGATGAATGTCTGGTGGCTGATTTACGGGGCCTAAGGCATTAGTGAGTCACTTAACTGAGTCAACCTAAACACTATATGATCTACTCAACTAGGAGGATGAATGTGGATAAAGCCTTTGGTGAAGCCTCTGCATCAGGGGGGACAATAACGATACATTTTTTTTAATGGTTGGTTTCATTGGACACTTTATTGTAAAATAAATAGGGGAATCTAATGCTTGCCAAAAAATTGCAAAATAAATTTCCAAGTCAAACATTTAAGGACACCTGTACCTGGGGCAGGGAGGTTGGGATTGTTTATTCCGACCTCCTAGTATTGTTTCATTAAGGAGCTACAGCACATACAGATTTCATCTGCCAGGTTATGGACCTGGGCCTTCCTGTATAAAGATAGGGCTAAACCACTCAGGAAGCCTGGTAGAAGCAGTTTTCTTTGTGCTGTCGCTCCTCATAGAAATGATATTGGAGGTAGAAAGTACTAATCCTACCTCCATTTCAAAGGACTTTTCATTTTAACTGTTTTTGAAAAAACTTTATACACACTTTATGCGCAAATGATTGGCTAATAATCAGCAGCAACCAATCAGATATTTGTGACTGAAGAAGACCAGTAAAAAGCTACAGGCTGGTTGGTTACTATTGGCATAACTTGGTTTCTACTGACTGCATGTTAATGCAATACTAAATAGTGAGATAGGCTGGGGAATGACACTTTATATCAATAATGGGTTACACGTTACACTTTTGGAACAACTCAACAAGACAACAAAACACTGGAAGACGTTTTTCTAGTTATTCGACTACTTGGCCCTTAAACTGTTTTTATTGATGTATTTATGTGTAGAGTTTTTTATGTGTAGAGATATAATCCACCAGTCCTTTCCCTTCTTCTCTGTCTTCAGTTTTGCAGTTGCACAATCTGCACTTAACAACCAGTTCATGCTACACATTAACCAATTAATTGGCCCCTCTGGGTTTGTCTGCAATGGAATAGCTTGGAACAAATTACCATGGAACAACTCTATTGCACAAACACCGTCCATCACCACAGTCCATTACCAATGATCAGATTTGACTAGTAGATGAAATTGCTAGATAGATAGATTAGAATAGGCAGAGATAGACAGACGGACAGACAGACAGATAGATAGATTAAAATAGACAGAGATAGATGATAGATATAATAGATGATAATAGATATAGATAGATAGAAGATATGATAGATAATAGATAAATAGACAGAGACAGACAGACAGACAGATGATTAAATAGACAGAGATAGATAGATAGATAGACAGACCGCAGACAGACCAGACAGAGATGATAGTAGATAGATAGATAGAGATAGATAGATAGATAGATAATAGATAGATAGAATACAATTTATAGATGGATAGATAACAAAGAAAGAATATAGATAGAATAGACAGAAAAGATAGATAGATGATGATAGATAGATAGATAGATAGATAGATAGATAGATAAACAGATAAATAGATTAGAATAGACAGAGATAGATAGATAGACCCTTTCGATTCGACCCTTCCTCTCGAATGAAGCTACAAAAATCCTAGCCATGCCCTAATCATATCCCGGCTAGACTGTGCAACACACTTCTGTATGGTTTACCAAACAACCGCCTGGCACCACTTCAATCCATTCTCAACTCTGCTGCCCGGCTCATTCATTTCTCTTCTCGCTTCTCTAATGCCTCTCCTCTCTGTCAGTCCCTCTACTGGTTGCCCATCACGCAAAGGATCCAGTTCAAGCTGCTTACCCTATCCTATAAAGCTCTATCCAATACAGCTCCTCCATCTCAGAGCTGATCCACTGACACCGTCCCAGGTGAAACCTCCTCTCCGCAAACGATACCCTCCTCTCATCCACCCGGTCACTCTTCCCATGCCGCATTCAGGACTTATACTCGTGCTGCCCCTGCTCTGGACTCCCTTCCTCCTCTGTCCGTCACTCCCATCCCTTAACACCTTCAAACGTAACCTAAAACCCATCTCTAAGGTGCCTAGACATTACCCCTCTTACTACCCATATGATCCACCCGCCTTTCACACTCCACTGCCAATCTATTTACAGCCTACGATTCCCGTCACCTTATGTCTCACCCCCATATCCAGTAGCTGTAGACTTTGGGCAGGGTCCTCTCTCCTTTGTATCACGGTATTGCTGTAAGAAACTCGTCACTCTTGTTTACTATATTATGTATTACCTGTTATGTAATATTATGACTTGTATAACATGAGATGTTTGCCGCTATATAAATCATAATAATATAATAATAGATGATAGAAAGATAGATAGATTAGAATAGACAGAGATAGATAGATTAGAGATAGACAGAGATAGATAGATAGATTAGATAGATAGATAGATAGATAGAATAGATAGATAGATAGATAGATAGTATAGATTAAAATAGAAGAGATGGATGGGTGGATGGATAGACAGACAGACAGACAGACAACAACAGACAACAGACAGACAGACAGAAGAAGATAGTAATAGATTAGATAGATAGATAGATAGATAATAGATAGATATATAGATATATAGATAGATAGAAGATAGATAGTAATAGATGAAAGATATGAAAGATAGATGATCGATAGATCGATAATAGATAGATAGATAGATAGATATAGATAGATATAGATAGATAGTTAGATTAAATAGACAGAGATGGATGTGGTGGATGATAGACAGACAGACAGACAGACAGACAACGACAGAGAGACAGACAGACATACAGACAGATAGATAGATGATGATAGTATAGATAGATATTAAGATAGATAGATAGATCGATAGATAGATATAGAAGATGAAAATCGATAATAATGATAGATAGATCGATAGATAGATAGATTGATAGATAGATAGATAGATAGATGATAGTAGATATAGATAAAATCGATGAGTGTCAGGCGTGATAGTAAAAGATGATGATAGATGAGTAGATAGTATAGATGTAGATAGTGTGGATAGTGGTAGTATGTGTGTGTGTGTTGTAGTTGATGATGGTGTGGGGTGTGATAGTAGTTTGATTGTGGTGATTAGATAGATAGATAGATAGATAGATGAATAGACTAAGTATCGATAGATAGATAGATAGATAGATAGATAGATCTGATCTGTACTGGTCTGAAGGTTTAACCTTCAGGGCCCTTCATCTGGATCAGCTGTTAGGCAGGGATCATGAGCATCTAAAAAGGACTAGATCATAGGTGCCCAACCCATATTGGCACCGGTTTATAAAGGAACACAGCCTGTGGGACCACCAGGGACCCCATGACTTTATCTTTTCAACCTCCAGTACTGTGTGTATACAACAATGCTATCAAGGGGAATTACCGGCAATTCACGATGTGTATCCACGGCAATAATGCCGTGCATGGGCACTTTTTCAGGCAAAACTGACATTCATTCAGGGCTCGTTAGTGATCCCCCTGGCTCGCCCAACCAAACCGTGTGCCCATACATGTCCGATTTTAGCCCAAAACAGCCGTGCATACTCATCGTGCATCAGGGTCAGCCCCCCCTACCCCCCGATAGCACGTGTGTTATGCACCTGTAGTGCAGCTAAAAAGAGCACCAGCTGTAATGTCTTTGCATTCAATTGAAGTGGATTAATGCAAACAGGTTTAATCCTCGGTCGGCTGACACCTTCATGTAAATCCAAATCTATAGTTTCTTGATAGTTTTTTCATGGAAAACAGCCTCGTCTTAAAAAAGCCATTACCAGCCATAATGAGATCTCTAGGACATGTACTGTACACTATCAGGGTTATTCAATAAAAGTTCTTATCGTTTAAAATGGTGCATTTTTGCCCCAACCAATCAGATGTTAGCTTTCAAAGTTACATAAGTTCTGATTGGTTGGGGCAAAATTAGCACCATTTTAAACAATAAGAACTTTTATTGAATCTCCCTGTATGTTAGAACTATCTCGCCATACATCTAAAGTGCAGACAGGCGTTTTTTGATTGTGTGGGTCAGAGAATAAACATTGTACAGTGTATCTCCTACAGCAATATATTACTTACTACAATCTGAAATCTTTTGGCAGATTATGGGTCCTTCACATATTTCTATATAGATACACAACAAGAATAGACTGCAAGTCTGCAAACATGAAACCAAGGCATGTTGGGAGTTGTAGTTTCATACATCTGGAGAGTGGCAGGCTTGGCATACCTGCGCTAAATTATCTATGTTCTCCAAAAAAGTTAGATACTGACATTTAAAGGCAGACATCACCCTAAATGACATTTGTTTCTGAATTATAGCCTAAAAATGGCTAAAAAAAAATAATATATGACATGCCTTTCCTCACAGATTCCCAATCACAGAAACAGCTGTACAAAGTCAAGCCATTCCATGTCAAACCCCTCCTCTTCCCCAAGCCCTTGGCTGAGGCATGCTCAGTGTGCTTCACCCAGGTAATTAGATATTGTCAAAAAAGCTAGTTTTATCTCCCTCTCCTTAAGCTGAGTACACACAGGAACTAAAATAATTAATAATATCTATGTCTGTTGTTTACTTTTTAATTTCTGGGCTGAATTGTTGAGGCCCAATTCCAGGATATTCTGCTTGATTTACAGGTCAGCCAGACAGGAACCTCAATTATTTTTACTAGTAATACTGTGATCAGCGACTACTGCCTTGAATGCTCTATACAGCAGTGAGCATATTTGTGCCATCCAGTTCAGAACAATAAGTATCACTAACATTATATTCTAGGGTTGGGTATAACTGTTATAGACGAGAGATACTGATGAGTCATGGTGAGCAGTTTGTGTAAATAACACGCAGTGCAGTAAAATGCAAAAAGATGCAAAAAAGATGCACATGTACTGCACATACTGAGCCTATGTACAAGAAATTAGTGTGCAGAAAAACAAAAACAGCTATCGACAAACTCTAAACCCTTCTTTTACTGCAGGGGCAACAATGACTATCATGTGCTTTCTCTACCTTAATACTTCACCAGCTCTAGACCCTTCCTCCTGCTACAGGCACAAAAATGACCATCACGTATCCTCTCCATCCTTAAAGGGCAAATCCGCTCAAAAAAACGTTGTTAAAAAAATGTAAATCACCCCCCCCAAACCCCCTTTTGCGATATTCACAACTTCCAAAGACGCTCCGAAACTTCCTTACCTGACCCAGGCCCTCGCCCTCTAGGTGCCACCCTCTTCTTCTTCTGCGCAGGACAGATCACGTCGCGCCTTAACTGACAGCGGCAGAGTAGAACGGTGAGGGACGGGGTCCGGTAATCAAGTTCAGGAGCATCTTTTAAACTTGTGAATATCACAAAGTGGGTTGGGGGGGAGGTGGTAATTTACATTTTGGAACAAAGTTTTTTTTTTTCAGTGGACATGACTTTAAACCCTTCTTTCTCAACTCTAGACATCTATGACTCACAAAATGAAAACCCAAACACCTGCCTGAACCCAGACACATTTCCTGCAAACGTCCCAGCCTCTCTCAAGATATCAAATCATGAAAAATACAATTTCTAAAGCTGCACTAGATTCCATGGTCTCAGGCAGATAAAGGGGATTATAGATTTGGTAACCTTTGAAAAAAAGAATCAACCTTTTTTCTCCTAAAAATAAAAGGTAACCATTTATAAATACCGTATATACTCGAGTATAAACCGACTCGAGTATAAACCGAGGTACCCAATTTTACCTAAAAATCTAATAAAAGTTGTTGACTCGAGTATAAACCGAGGGTAGAACTTAGCATTCAAGATGTTTGGAATACACTCCACTCCAGCTAATAAGCATGCTGGGAGTTGTAGTTTCCAAACATCTTGAATGCCACCCTCACTTGGCTCAAGATGTTTTGGAAACTACAACTCCCGGCATGCTTTATTAGCTGGGGGTTGTAGTTTCCAAACATCTTGAATGCCAAGTGAGGGTGGCATTCAAGATGTTTGGAAACTACAACTCCCAGCATGCTTATTAGCTGGGAGTTGTAGTTTCCAAACATCTTGAATGCCACCCTCACTTGGCATTCAAGATATTTGGAAACTACAACTCCCAGCTAATAAGCATGCTGGGAGTTGTAGTTTCCAAAACATCTTGATAGCCACCCTCAAACCCAGTTAAGTTTACCTGTGGGCTCTCTTCATCCAGGATCTGTGGGCTCTCCTCCATCCAAGGGCTTCCTGTGTGTGGTAAGTTCCTCTTCAGTTCCTCTCCGGCAGCAGCGTCCTTTCCATTCCTGGCAACAGCACGATCAGTCCATGTACTGGCGCGCCGGCTGACGTCACTAATTGGCGCCAAGCCCGGCGCCAATTAGTGACGTCAGCCGGCGCGCCAGTACATGGACTGATCGTGCGGCTGCCGGAATGGAGAGGACCTGATCTTCTTCAAAGGTGAGTGACTCGAGTATAACCGAGTCCGAGTTTTCAGGCTGATTTTTCAGCCTGAAAAATCGGTTTTACTCGAGTATATACGGTATTATCCATATGCCCCACCGAGTGAAGGTCTCACAATCGTGATAATCTCCTATGATGTTAATTTGCAATCTGTTGGTGACGAACAGGAGTGCAATGTAAACCTCCATAGACAATGTCTGAAATTGCACTCTTAATTTTCAATTTATCTTACTTTATTAGCATGTCAAGCAGCATGGCAGCTCCCACGTTGTTTAACTGGCAGGCAATCACAGGGTTAAATTCCTGCCTGACCAGTTGGTAAAGAGTTTTCTTACATTTGCTTAACCAGCATGAGATCTGCCTTCAAAGGGGCAAGGTGTGAAGCCACTGTAGTAATGTATACATCTCTCCAGGCTAGCAGGCACTAGCACAGCAGGAAATCCTCTAGTGTAGAACTCAGCTGTAACCAAATGGCCATTCATATTTCCTAATAATTCAGGGTATAGAATTATTTTACGTTTCAAGAAATAATCGCAGTTTATAGTAGAATTAAATCTGTATTTATAGACACTTTGTAGGCAATGATATTCCTTAGGATTGCTGAGATATTATACTTCTTGTTCATACCATCTCCAATATATGTCATGTTTAGTATCATTCTATTGTGTAAAATGAGTTAATGACAACCAGGGCAATATTGTGAATGTGACATGTATGGTACACGGATTATGGACTAGAGGGAAATTGGAGGAGTTTCAAAGTTCCCTCCAAAAATAGGAACGACCTTCGGGGCAGAACCTAGCCCACCCTCTAGAGACCAGACCACTCCTATTTTCAGGAAAAGGGATAAATTGGGAGTAGGAACTCAGCTCAGGAGTTCGTCATAACATCTTAAGGAACATTGTTATTATTATTATTGTGGATTTATAAAGCGCAAACATCTTCTGTATCGCTTTACAGTTACATGTATACAATCACATCAGGCCCTGCCCTGAAGAGCTTACAATCTAAGCACATTTATTTGGCACATACAACCTATCAGTATGTCTTTATGATTGTGGGGGAAATAGGAGTACCCAGAGGAAACCCACGCAAGCACAGGGAGAACATACAAACTCAGCAGATGTGTCCAAGGGTGGAATCGAACTCAGGACCTCAGCGCTGCAAGGCATCAGTACAAGAATCTTTGACTTGGCTCACAGACTTTTCAGACGCCATATATAGCTAAGTATTCATTCTTTTATCCCTTTCTACCCTCACCTGTGTGTTACCGTTAATGTTCAGTAAGTTTAGTTTTTCTCTATATTTTTTTTATGCACTCTTTTGTCAACTTTTAATAAATGATATAAAATCATTTAAAGGCTAATTGTCCTATTCTAAGTATATTCCAAAACGAACCAGTGTCTCTGAAGTTACGCTACTATAGAAGAGTATTGTTTAGGTATATATATAACTGTATAGAAGTAATAGGCGTGGTGAACCCTTTTCTTGCAAGCTCATTATAAGTCAGGGGGTGTGGATAACCCCATAGATATATTTAGTAGGTCCTTCCCCTATTTTTAGGAAGGTGGTGGCAGCGAGTATATAGATATTGAGAAATATTAAGTGTATGTTATATAGCTTTGTTCACTAACCCCTCCTGGTCCGTTCCATTTTATCAACCTGTCGGTTACTTGGAGTGCATTTTCCGGTAACTGATTGGTGGGTAATTGTCACGGAGAGTAGGGTTTGTGTAGTTCAGACAGGACATTATTGGCTCTAATCACAGCTATAAACAAACAGTAAGGGCTTGGACCCACAAGGCTATTTTGGTGTGCGCTATGTTAGCCCAGCACTCAGCACACACCAATAGAAGGGATCAGGGATGGCCCCACTATCTCCACTGACCTGCGCTGCCCTTTCCGTGGCGCATACAATCACCATTTTTGGTGTGCATTGCATGCGCTGCGATAGGGTTACCTCAAAGAAATTGCATGCGCAGGGTTGCGCACATGAAACATTGCAGTTTTTCTGTGTCACATGATTCTTGTGGGACCTATCCCTAATACTGTCGCCCATCTGTCCCTAACAAATAACCCATTGGTGCCTTAAATTATGAATGGATGCTCTGGGGCCCGGCAGCATGCTGGATGTATAATTCAAAAACAGGAAATGTCAAACCTTCATATGGGCATGGTTCACTTCGCCGACATCACATGTTTGCAGGTCCAAACCCACTTTGCAGATGTAAAGGAAGAAAAGTACAAACACAGACAGTGTTAGACACCTGCAAAGAGATAAATATGTATATTAATAATGCAGGATCCAATAAACATCCGACATCTAATGATCTGAATGAGCTTAGATGCAATAAGTCCTTCTTCGTGTTAAATGATGAATGAATTACCTTCAGCTGTTTAATTGTTACTTTTTAGGTCGCTCTTATACTCTTATAAGGTCAAGTCTATCCCTCAAATTAAAAAAATGTAAATAGGTAAATACCCCTAAACCCCATAACTGCAATAGTTACAAATCTGAAATATATAAGACTAACATGAAATCCTGCACAATGTCCTGTTTCCCCTGTTTCTGCTTCCTGGTTTTTCCAGTTAGTAACTGTCAGTCATGGATTTGACAGTTGACATCACAGCCAATGACACAATGCTAATCCTCTAGCTGCCTCTTCTGAGCATGCTCAAGCTTGTGAACAGCTCAATAAATTGCTAAAGTTGGTGTGAACATATATAGCCGTTAACACACACTACCCCTTAGTTAACATAAGGCATACAGGAGCATAGCCGCTATAAGCGAATGATTCCACAGGATATGGTAGGATATCTCCACAAATTTGAAAGGGGTCATTCTTTCTAAAAGCTGTCATTATGAGGGTGAAGTTGTCCTTTAATTGACTCTTGATGACATTTCAAAGGGACAATTATCTAATAGGGTCACATGGGATAAGTCACATGGTCATGTGGAAATGTTAGGTATGTAAGAAAAATCCTTAAAGCTTTAAAAAAAAAAAAATCTTATTTTTTTTTGACCAATCTTTTCATAGTAACTTATAAAGATTTTTTTTCTTCCAAAGTTTCCCTGGTTCCAATAAAGATCTTTAAAATAAAAAAAACTGGTACAACTGCTCAGTCCTAGGTTCAAATCTACCAAAGAAATGACTTTGTTGCTGTGTTTTTCACCCTTTCTGACCAGGATGCACTCTGCAAAATAATCTTAGCACAAGAAGATAAAGGGGAGCACACTACGATAGCGAATCCAAAATTCTTTATTTAAACAACGTTTCGGGACGCCCTGTCCCTTCCTCAGATATATATACCTGAGGAACACATAGCATCTCAAAACATAGGTCCAGCCCTGGGGTGGGTGGTACCAGGGCAGGGCAGAGAGGGACTTTTGTAAGTATATTTAAAGGAGAACTAAACCCACATTTTTACACTGCAGAATCTAAACCTATCCCCTGAAAAAACTCCAATAAACTGTAAAATAGCGATACAGTAAATAGCATTAAAGTTAATGTTACCAACATGGATGAAAATGGGGACACTCTATGGAAAATAAGAAACACATTTATTCTGGATTGTTTTCTTGAGCCATTCCTAACTTGGAAGATAGAAAAACGTACAGCATCAAACAAAACAAAGCTTAACGCCAAGGCTTCATTTAAAGATGGCGTCCATGCACATCACACTTCTAGTACACTGGCAGCAAACTTCACAGAAGGATTTTTCAATATAGATAACAAAGTGGGAGGTAACAATACTTGTTACTATTTCCATTATAATTATGAAATGAATGTACCTTCTGATATAATTTAGGTACAGTTTTACTTTAAGTGAAACAAAATCTACTTGTACCCTTATAGCTTATAGTGTAGATGAGTCCAAGGTTTCTTAAAGGACAAATTGATTCACTGTCTAACTGTGACCTGAACCACTATATTTACTACTTTAAATGCCCTTGCACTTACCTATACCACAGACGGGGATATTGCCTTTCTGCAGGGGGGAATTGAGGCGTCAGGTACACCATCCTGCTACAGAGGAGAACATGATCAAGGTTTAGCTTTAGAAATGTTCAAGGTTTTTTAGCAGCAGATATAGTAGTTCAGGTTTCGGTTAGAAAGGGAATTGACTTTAAAAGTTTTTGTAGTTTACTTATCCTTTAAAATTCAGATATAGTGGTTCTGTTCCCTGCCTCCTTCCTTCCCATTGGGGGTAGGAAAAAACTCAACTCATGTTGTATTTCTAGTTTAATTGTCCCATTTAATTTACACCTCTCCTGTGACATCAAAGCTACATTAAAAACATTTACCATTTGACAATGTCTCTCTTATTCTCCTTCCCATTGCAATGCTAATCCTTGCAAGTCAGGAACTGCAGAAGGAAGTAGGGAACAATGGTTTGGGGCAAAAGTGTAAAGGCCTAAAACCTGACTGCAGACTCGTGCTAATGGCAATCAACACTATCCTGCTATATATGTAAATAAAGCTTTCACCCTTTAATGGGGAACTAAACTCCATTACAGCTGCTAGGTGTGCGAAGAAGAGTTAAGTAATTTAGACTGCCCATGTTGTTTTACAACAATAAAATAGCTTTAGTTCTCCTTTAAAACCTTAACCATCCCCCCAAAAACTCCAATCAAGAGTATACAAAAGCAGACCAGTACCCTGAGCAATACCCTTAAATTGGACCAGTGTTATACCATCCTCTATTTAATTAGCAGCAGCTCCCAACCTCTTTCTGTTTATATCATTGGTTAGAAAGCAGGAGTTCCAAGCTGATTAAAAAGTGAGTATGAACTTCTTGATGAAGTTTTTGAAATACAATTAAACTCACCTCCCCCTGGATCTTCTTCTGCCACCTATTAATAATATCGAGGGTGAGGACTTAAACACTAAGTCCTCAGCCCTAAGTACTTTACCGACTAGCTGGAATACTTACATGAAGGTTCCCTCATGTAAGTTTACATTTGAGTGATTCATCAAATCTTACATCATCTTAAAATGCAACTGTAGCATCCAATCAAGTTAAGGTTCACACAGTACAGATTTCTGAAAGATGACAGACAGGATCTGCAAGATCCTGTCTGCCATCTTTCAAAGATCTGCATACACACAGTCCCTATGAACATCATAGGGAGAACGCTCGGGACTGTTTCCATCAGCCGCACTAGACTCCTCTATAAGAAATCTAGCGCGGCTGATGGAAATTTTCAGTCTTTCCCGAACTAGCGTTCGTCCAACAAGATTGTTCGGCGGCCGCGCGCTCGCTCGGGAAACGACGGTACACACATAATGATAAAGCCCAGTATCGGGCTGTATCGTATCCAACAGTATCGGGGCTTTATCATTACTGTGTGTACCCAGCTTTGGAGTGAAATAAAAGCCCTTCCATCCTACCTTCCATGATCAGACCCCAGGGGGCAGGACAAGAGCAGTAGGTTGGGTGATGTCACTCAAGCTACTGGAAGCAGTAGTCTGAATATTATCCGCAATATAATCCACCCCTTCCATTGACTACAATGGGCCATATTTATAAAGGTGTGGTATTGCTTTTTATTGATACCACGCCTTTAACGACCACTATCGTATCGTAGTTTACAACCGCATGGTATTCTACGGCCAGACATTCGTTAATTAACAAACATTTTGGCATGAATGTACGATTGCGGCCGTACATTTACGTCCGCCATCGTAATTTATTGCTAACGCTTGGTATCAACGCTTGTGCCATACCGCGTCTTTATAAATATGGCCCAATGGTCATCCGTATGGTGATGGGAAGGTGGGAGGGAGCCAGAAAATTATTCATTTAGGGGGGGGGGTGCTAATGTGGAGAATGTGCAGGGTTTCAGTCTATGGCCACCTTAAAGGAGAAGTGAAGTAAAAAAAAAGTTATACGTTGGTAATCCGTACAGAATCCCAGAGAATGTTGGGAGTTGTAGTTTGCAAACACCTGAACCTCCATGGGCTATATAAATCTAAACCTTTGAAAAAGCAGGAGATTCACCATATTAACATTGACTTTTAGTTTAGTTTTCCTTTAACCTCATTAAAGCATGGCAGAGATTTAAAACAGACAAGAACTCACTTGAGAACCCCCCTGAGGAAGTATTTGTAGGAGGGTCTTTTCATTTCTGTTCCTGGGTCTAAGGACATCCCAGTTTTTCTAGGAATCCCCCGCTAATCAGGACACAAAACTTTTTTCTGTGGATTTGCAAACCTACAACAAATAAATAAAATGTGCAAATTATTCCAATATCAGCTGTAGAGCTTTGCATAGAACTACTGCTCTGCTAAGCATGCTGGGAGATTTTTACAAGGCAGCAGAGCTCAAAATGAACATCCCTGATTTACTTATAAAAGAAGCTTTGATCCCCGGGGTGTGTATTTATAAACATTGTCATTAGCAGAAAAATTTCCTTCTACAGATTTTTTTTTGAAGTTGCAAACATTGTCTTGGCCACTAGTCTGCAATGACGAGCAAAACACTAACGCAGAACATTCATTCATTGTAGATCTTTATTAGAACCTATACGTGCAAAGCCATAAACCATTTAATTCCTTTTTTTACCATAAGTTCTCCTTTCGCCCAAAGTATTCTCTATAGTCACACACGCAAAAGCTCCAACCATTCCAAACCATTGCAGCTGGTACAGCTGTACCTGAAGAATTCTGTCTTATTGCAGCTCCTTATATTACACATAAAACCGAAAAATTGTATACTCACGTAAAGCTCAAGCTAAACAGGTTTCTATAAATCTATAATTACGGATAAATATGTGCATTCCAACCAGTGTGAGTGGCACTCAAAACCACAGGTGTTATCCACAATAGACCTGGGTGCTTCCTATAAATTCAGAAATAGATTTCAGTAAGGTTCAGGAGCACTCCAGGATTTCTTCAAAATGATTTATTAAACATAGCACATAATGGAAACGTTTCGGCTCGGTGCTCAAGCCTTGATAAAGGCTCCACGCACAGAGCCGAAACGTTGCCATTATGTGCTATGTTTAATAAATCATTTTGAAGAAATCCTGGAGTGCTCCTGAACCTTACTGAAATCTAAATATGTGCATTGACGTGTTACATTGGAATGAAAGGAGAACTATAGTGCATGTAAAGTTTAAAAAAAAAAAAAAGAGTACCTGGGGCAGAGATATATCATTAGTAATCCCTACCTCCTAATATTGTTTCTGTGAGGAACACTGGCACAAAGAAAACTGCTTCTGCCAGGCTTCCTCTGTTCTTCAGCCCTATCTTTAAATTACAGGAAAGTCCAGGAACCTAATCTAGCAGATGAAAACTGTAGGTGCTAAAGCTCATCCATGAAAAGATATTGGGAGGTAGGAATTATCAATCCAACCTCCCTGTCCTAGGTAATCTTTATTTTTAAAAAGTTACAGTGTAGTTGTCCTTTTATTTTTAAGGGTTTGCTAATGAAGGAATTGGGATCATCGGTCTGGAAATTTTTAATGTGATAGCTTTTATGCATTGTTCATTTTAGTGCTTGGCAGTTTAAAGGGAAGGAAGCCTTGTAGCAGTCTTTACCTTTACATACATACATATGACAAGTTTTACTGTTTCATTCTATTAAATTTCTTGTTTTCACATTAACATTTAATAGGAAGAAGACAACAAAAGTCCCAGGTTACCTTTCGCTGTAGTCCTGGGCTGTCCATCCTGCTAGATCCTCTAGTCCCTAGATGTAGAATGTCAGCTGCAAAGATAAACACAAGCAAGGTGTGAACGTCAGGTGAAAGGATTGCCATTTCTCTCCATCCCAACAGCACACACACAGTCCAACTTTAGGGATTCCATGAATTGCAATAGGATGAATAGACACTGAGACCCTTCATCTCTTTATTAGAACCTGCAGGCTGCAAACTCCAGACTCAGAGTTCACATACCCAATGGTATTTGTAAGAGGAGAGACAGGATCATATGATGGAAACCTGATATTCTGGAACTAACAAGCCAGTTCAGCCCCATGAAAAATAACCCTACATACAGAGCTGTGGATAACCAGGAGCAGAATTAACATCAGATTGTAGACCAGGGATATACCGGGATATTTATAACACAGAATGATAGAACACACGGGGTGTGGTCTATTCTTAATTAACGTAAACACTTCAGTAAGTCAAGGCTGCAAAGTTATTGTTATGAAGCCTGTTTTATAGGAAGTCACCAGGCAAAAATACCGTATTTGGGGGCATTGGGTACTTGGCTCCTGGGAATTGTCCAGCTTGGGGTTAATATATATTCCTGCATACAGAAACCTAATTGCTAATGTTTAAAGGGCATGTCCACCACCCAACCATAATTCTTTTATACATGTAAAACAACCCCCTCCCAAACCACAAGACTCTAAACATTCTCTATATAAAGTTATTCATTCCGATGTTCCAACACCCTTTTGTCCTCTTAAAGCTGTGTGAGCTCAAAGAGCTCCGCACATGCTCAAAGGAGCATGTAGACCTTGCATTTATTGGCTATGAAATTATTAGTCATAGCTATGACTACTAGCTTTACCAGCAGTAGCCAAAACATAGGCTCCAGGGGAACATCATAATGAATACCTTTATTTGGATGCGTCTTTAAGGGGTTGGGAGGTTTTGTAGGTCAGTTGTGTAAATGCCCTTTAGCAGTGAAGAGCTATTACAGAGACTGTATGAGCAAAAGAGATAACACACAAACTCTTTACAGATTTAACAGAGGGTTTAGGCATGAGAGCTAACATTCTAAAAAAAATATAAAAATTAACCCATGAATGGCTAGCTAAAGGCTATATTTGGACCTGACCGATATTTCAGTATTTTGGTTAGGTCAAAATATTGGCAATACCTTTTCTGCCCCAAATGACCAATCTTAATTGGATAAAACTTAAATTTCAGCCAATCGCACGGTCTTCTGGTTGGAAGGCAGCAACACACACCACAGAGTAAGGCCTACTTACATGTATTTAATTATAGATTAAGATTTCAGTATAGTTGCCCTTTAGGTCTCTGTGTCTATTTCTATGCAGATCTTACAAAGATATTTGCATTTTGCAATGAAAATAAATAAATAAACTGAGCCATTTCTTCTGTTAGAATGTTCCAGCCGTGTTACATGGGAAATTCCACTGACTACAGAGATCTCAGGCGAGATGGACTGTGACTAGTCATTTCACTAGGTCCTCCATCCCTTATTATAACTGCCTGTGATTATACAGCTGGGACTCTACGGGGTCATGTAACAACTATCACTTGGGATTAGTTTCTTGGCCAGATGCTTGTGGCCTTTGTAAAGTCACTGGATCTCCCTGTGCAGCAAACAAATATATATTGTACATTGTCCAACATATGTCCCATTTCACTTTGGTAGTGTGGCATTCGTGTTGGACTTAATGGCTGGTCATGTGGCTGCAAACAGTCTTTTTATAACACACCTGCTCTAAACCAGACAGCTGGCAGACATTATGCTTAGATACAGGTAATCACACATGATGATCATCCTTTACTAATTTTGCATGTCTGTCAATTAAATAAAAATGTACACTTCACCTTCACCGCCCCCAAAGATCCCAGGTCTGCAATAGCTACTTACCTTTTCAGTGTTTTTAAAAAGAGAATTCAGAATGGAGTTTGCCAACTTTGTATGGTAAGGATGCAGTCTTCTCTTAATACTAGACAAGCTCATTGCAAGCTCACAAATGTGCAGAGGGAGTATCTCGGACAGCAGCAGTCCATCATTGGCTGTAATGTCATCCATTATACCCCCGTGATTGACTACTGTACTGGAAGATGGAAGAAGACTCAGGACCAAGTGATGGGAATTTCTTCTGCAGGTAAGTATCTGTTACGGTCTTGGATTTTCAGGGGTTGGTAAGGTAAGTATAAATTTTTATGTAGGGGGTGGACATGCCCTTTAAATAAATAATTTTAGAACCTGTGATATTTTTTAATGTCCTGCTATATAAAAAATTAGAAGTAGTGAAGGTAAGTATGCATTTTTATGGGGGGAAAGACCTACCCTTCATATATATATTGTCCTGGTGAAATCTGTTGTGAGTGTTGTTCAACATCTAATGGGGGCCATACATTTGATGATACCTGATACCAATTGCATTATACTGCTATAGTACAAAAATGATTGTTACGTGTATGGCCGCCATAAGGTTAGATATAAATCATTATCGATATATTTATATATTATGACCAACCTAGAGAAGACCAAGTCCCTAACACATACAAGTATCAGTAAATATAACTGTGAAATAAATCGGCAGTCACTTTATTCATAACAAAGGGCAACATTATTTCCGTGTTAAAAAACAATAGTTACATGTAAACAGGATGGTTCATTGTAATGACTAAACACACAGCATTGTGTGAACAAAAACAAATCAGAAGATTAAAGGAAGTTACCAGCGACTGACCTCATCCAAATTCAAATGACACCTTCATATTATTTCTGTGCATTCGCTTCAGACTAAAGTCTAATTAGCCACAGAACAAAACAAATTAAAGCCAAATCTTCTGCTTAAAACCTTTGTTTACAACGCAGTGATATTACACAATGCCCATAGGGAAATGGAGAAAAGAAAATAGAACGTCTGCTAACAAACCAAACTTGCTCTCTACACAAAAAGCAATTTTTAGCCAAAATTGGCAGCGTCAAAAATCCGCAGATCCGCGGGGTAGAGATTTCCGAAAAATCCGGGTAGAAATATTATGGAAATTCCATTGACAAAACATTTTACTGCTGCTAAATGTCCATTTAGAAAACACTACAACACTTTTCATATAAAGATAGCCTAAAATACTCAACATCTCCTGCATTCGACCCTTCCACTCGAATAAAGCTACAAAAATCCTAGTCCATGCCCTAAACATATCCCGGCTAGACTGCTGCAACACACTTCTGTGTGGTTTGCCAAACAACCGCTTGGCACCGCTTCAATCCATCCTCAACTCTGCTGCCCGGCTCATTCCAGTTGCCCATCATGCAAAGGATCCAGTTCAAGCTGCTTACCCTATCCTATAAAGCTCTATCCAATACAGCCCCTCCATATATCTCAAAGCTGATCCAGCGATACCGTCCCAGGCGCAACCTCCGCTCTGCAAACGATACCCTCCTCTCATCCACCCTTGTCACCTCTTCCCATGCCCGCATTCAGGACTTTGCTCGTGCTGCCCCACTGCTCTGGAACTCCCTTCCTCCGTCTGTCCGTCACTCACTGTCCCTTACCACCTTCAAACGTAACCTTAAAACCCACCTTTTCAAGCAAGCATATAACCTGGCCTAGACACTACACCTCTTACTTCCTCAACCCTGCATCTCTCTCTCCCCCCTCCTTCTCTCTCCCCCACCCCATCTCTTTCTCTCTCCCCCCTACACCCATCCTCTCTCCCCCCTCATCTCTTTCTCTCTCCCCCACCCTCTCTTTCTTCTCCCCCTCTTTCTCTCTCCCCCCCCCCATCTCTTTCTCCTCCCCCCACCCCATCTCTTTCTCTCTCCCCCCCACCCCATCTCTTTCTCCTCCCCCCCCCCATCTCTTTCTCTCTCCCCCCAACCCCCATCTCTTTCTTTCTCCCCCATCTCCTTTCTCTCCCCCCACCCCCTCTCTTTCTCTCTCCCCCCCACCCCATCTCTTCTCTCTCCCCCCCACCCCATCTCTTTCTCCTCTCCCCCCACCCCATCTTTTCTCTCTCCCCCCCACCCCATCTCTTTCTCTCTCCCCCCACCCCCCTTCTCTCTCCCCCCCACCCCATCTCTTTCTCTCTCCCCCCACCCATCTCTTTCTCTCTCCCCCCACCCATCTCTTTCCCTCTCCCTCCCACCCCTTCTCTTTCTCTCTCCCCCCCACCCCATCTCTTCTTTCTCTCCATCTCTTTCTCTCTCCCCCCACCCCACCACCCCATCTCTTTCTCTCCCCCCCACCCCATCTATTTCTCTCTCCCCCCCACCCATCTCTTTCTCTTCCCCATCTCTTTCTCTCTGCCCCCCACCCCATCTTTCTCTCTCTCCCCCCCCCCATCTATTTCTCCTCCCCCCCCCCATCTCTTTCTCTAGCCCCATCTCTTTCTCTCTCCCCCCACCCCATCCTTTCTCTCCCCCCATCTCTTTCTCTCTACCCCCACCCCTTCTCTTTCTCTCTCCCCCCACCCCCCATATCTTTCTCTCTCCCCCCCCCCATCACTTTCTCTCTCCCCCCCTTCTCTTTCTCTCTCCCCCCCCACCCCATCTCTTTCTCTCTCCCCCCACCCCATCTCTTTCTCTCTCTCCCCCCCCAACCCATCTCTTTCTCTCTCCACCCCTTCTCCTTCTCTCCTTGTCATCAACCCTCTTCCCCCTGTGTAGCGCGCACAAGTAGGGGCCAGCTTTTCCAATCGTGCACGGACATTGGGAGGAGTTTTGATGACATGCCGCTCAAGCTTCTGTGTCCGTGGGCCATATGATTTACACCTGTCGGTTAGTATATAGGATATAGGATGCCCTCCAATCCCTGGTCTGATAGCCCTAGACTGGGGGATGTATCATCGGGTTTCTTAGGCTGCTCAGCGGGACTGCCACTGGTCACTGCCCCTTTGCTTCTTTCTTACTACAGTCCGATGGTATGAGGGGGCAATCCAATGTAATAGGCCGATAGCAGTTCCTTCTGCAAGATAATGACTCAGACCCTGGTGGTCACATGGGTGCTAGGAAGCAAACATGACCATGTGATTTTATTTATTTATTTATTTTACAATTTAAGGATTTTTCCTAAAAATCTAAAATACATAACACATTACACTAGGATAATGCTATGGTATACAGTAAACTCTATTTGGGGCTATTTTCCCCTCTAAAAGTTATATTTGTCACATAAAAGGAGGTCTGTTAAATGCAGCCATTTTTGTACTGAAGACATTCTCTATTTAGATACAGATACAATGGTTGTAGCCGTGTTAGTCCAGTAGCATATACTAAAAATATGTACTGCTTGACCTGAGGAAGAGAGAAGTTTACCTCTCGAAAGCTTGTCTATAAAAATGAACTGTTATTCCATAATAAAAAGGTATCACCTGATCCTACAGTACTCATCTTTTTAGAGTATTTAGATAGAATGTAGCATTCCGAGATCTTCTAAGGCTGAGTAGAATTCACCTAAACCCTACTGATTGACATGAAGAATATGATCTGCCCAGTTCCTTTAACTCTACTGTGTTGTGTCTGCAGGGCAGTCCCGGAGGCACCTGATCACATGAAATGAACGTGTCCTACAGAACCCAATGTTGTGCTGTACTGCAGAGAACAGATGCATTGTTCTCTATAATGACTCACACAGTACTGAGCATTACAGTTCTGTGCAGTTTTCCTGGGGTGATTGATCTGAAGAGATTAAAATAGCTACAAGAATCTGTAACAAATTGCTCCAGTGAGCATATAAATGTGCATCTGTTGGGTCTCTCCCTAGTGACTTGGGCATGATGTAAATTCCTTCTGCCTCGTGATAAACAAATGTACTGACGCCTAAAGGAGATCTCCAAGCTAAATTCAATGTTTCCTAATTTATAGCCCAAAAAACAAGTGATCAAAATGATGCCTCGGTTTCTTTCAGCAGGGCAAATACATAAAAAATATTTAAACAGGAACTATTCTTTGCAAAACACCAAGGTCCTCACCCCTGAAGGTGCATTAAATTGCCACTAATACTTACCTAAAGCTGCACTGAGTAGTCTAGCCTGTCTACATACTGTATCCAGGAGCCTGGTTCATGGGAAGTCATATGCTGCAAGAAGCCGATAATCATATATGTTGGCCAAGGAGGAGAAAGGACCAGACCCCCCCAGACCAGAATTAATACTGGCACGCCTATGTACCACTCTACAGAATTCTAGGTCCTCACCCCAGGTGCATTAAGAGGAAAGTATAATGGTAGAAGAAAAAGTTGGTTCTTGTAATGATGCTCCTGGAATTCTAATGGACTACACTAAATGTATGAAGGACACAATGTAGCTTATTAACTTTCAGTGTGTTTTCTACAAGTATAGATGTATTGTGTAATTGGCCAGTCAGAAAAATGGATTAATCAGAATTTGCTGGGCTATAAGTAAGGTAAAAATACATTTTAGCTTAAATGTTTCCTTTAAAGCAAAAAATATGCTACAATTATTCAATGAACTTATATAGTTTCCAGGGGAATCCTGGGTATTTTTACTTCAAAAAGTGCAAAGCCTCAGGCCTTTCAATTTCTTTGTCATTGAAGGACATACTGTAACTGTCTTGTCATCACCATCAAATAAATACAAATCTCACAGCCGACAGTGGTAGTTCATTGGTGGACAAGAGGTGGACCGGATCACGGATCCAAACCCAGTTCCGCTGCAGTTTTCGGAGATCTGCGGATCTGGAATTTAGGTGGATTTTCCGGAATTCCCCTTTCTGGATCTTTAAAACCATTTCCCAGCTCCCTGAGCCATTTACAGTAAGTTACCATTGCTATTTACACCTTTATTTTAGGCAGAAATTTTTTTTTCCATTGACTTTAAAAATCCACGAATCCTCAAGTGGAATGGATTTTTGGAAGTTCAGCCATTTCTATAGTTGAGCCATCAGTCTGATCCCACTGCAAAACTAACTTGCTTGAGCTGAAATTTATATCTGCACGAACGTGAGCGTCATTTTAAATCCCATTGGTAATGTTCATAATTCCAGCAGTAATTTTCAATTTATCACACCTCAATAGCAGTGTCAAGCAGTATGGCAACTCCTATATGGTTCAATTGTCAGTCATCCAAAGAGTTAATAAAATCTCAGCCTGACCATTTGTAAAAGACCGAGTTTCCTTTTATTTGTTTAACCCAGCAGGGGGTCTGTTCAAAGAGGCAATAGGTGTGAAACCTCATTGCCACAGCCACAAATGCACAGACCTGAAAAGACTTTTTGGCACAGTAGCAGCATGACGTCTGCTGTTTGTAACAAAGTTAAAACCAAATCCCAGTTCAAAGTTAATTCATATTTCGTAATAATTTAGGGTAAAAGAATTATGGAATATTTTCATAAATAATGTCAGCTGATCCTGGAACTAATCCATAATTGCCCATACCTTCTAAAGCACTGTCTCAAAAGGAAAACTTGTGATATTTTACTTTTCGTTCATACCAACTCATAATGATATCATGTTTGGTATTTTTGGACTGTATAAAATAAGTGAATCACAAGATGTGAGATGTATGGTTCCCGGAGTATGGACTAGAGGGAAAATAGAGTTTAAAAGTTTCCGAAAAACAGGTTAGACCTTTCAGAGTGGAACCAAGCCCACCCTCTTGGAACCAAAACCCTCCCAGATTCAGAAAAGGACATAAATTGGGAGCATGGACTATGCCCAACAGCTTGTCATAACATCAAATCAAGGAACATCAAAGCCAATTGGACAGACCATATATTGGCTTCCATCTTGGAATGTCATATTGGACTTTTATTTTTTTTCCCATATTGGATTAACACGTTTTCATGGACCTTGCTCATGGACTTATCAGATGCCATTTATCCTAAGTATTCTCTACTGTATCCCTTTTACCCTTAATCATGTGCTAACTTTTAATAGATTATTTAAAATCATTTAAAGGCTAATTGTCCTATTCTGAGTATATCCCAAAATGAACCTGTGTTTTTGAAGTTACGCTACTATAGAAGAGTATTGTTTAGGTATATATATAACTGTGTATAGAGTAATAGGTGTAGATAATCTTTTTGAGGATTGTTATAGTAAGGGATGTGTATAATCCTATAGATATATTTAGCAGGTCATTCCTATTGTATAAGTGTTAGATATATGCTAGTGTGTATTTATGTTCTCTGCACCTCTTCCTCTGTTCTGGTTTGTTTGACTTATCGGTTAATTGGAGTGCGTTTTCCAATAACTGATAAGCAGACGTAACATTGTAGTGAGTAGAGACCCTGAACTCAGCTCCCTCTACTTGGATACAATGTTACAAATGAAAGGAAGTTGAAGGAAGGAGGGGGGAGGGTGAGCTTAGCTAATAGTACTGAGGAGAACAGTTCTAAAATGCCAGGTAAAAGCTGCTGCAGACTTTATAACAGTGACCCCTGTGAGTATCAGCCATGAGATCCCTATCCCTGCCTCTTTCTTAATTATTAATGCCAATACTCTGGGAAAGTCTGCTGGCACTGAAGGGTTAATGGCAATACTATTGGAAAGTCTGCTGGCACTGAAAGAGTTAAACATCTCGGGTCTCACCAAATTTCCAAATGTACCACCCCACCCAGCTACTTTTTCCTGACCCCCAGCTGGAAACAATTTCTGGGGAGAACACTGGTGCCACATACCGCACATCCACTGAAACCTATCCTGACCTTCCAATCAGTATTTCATCGGTGGCCAGTGTCGCTGCATTCATACAAACGTACTTACCAACTACTAAAGCGTCCCTACTATAAAGCAACTTCTACAGAAGCATTGACAGTGTGAGAAGGAATTGAGTGGGGAAACAAAGCTGGCCTATTTATTTATTTATTTTGGGGGGGGGGGTTAGGTGGGAGGGCGCCTACGGCACTAAGACGGCTCTGGTGCATCACCCTGTAAATCGCACTGTGACTTTCAATGTTCCCTTTAAATGTTCCCACGGGTTTTTATATCTGTATCACTGTGAACCAAAAAATACAAAAACATAAATACAGCAGCACAGAAATTTGCCGGCAGCAATGGCTTCGACCCAACTCAGTTAAATTGGAGATTACCGGTATACTCAAACACCCAATAATTACATAACAATAAAGGAGAAAGTGTATTGCCGAAAATAGACGTAAGAGTCAGAAATGCTGGAATATCATCATACTATATATAAATCTATCTTTAAATAGAAAGGGGCATATCTACCAGGGGAGAAACTGCATCTTCTTATTTTCCATATGACAGATAAAGCCCCCTTTCCAGAAAACCACTGTGGATGAAGCACAGATTGGGGCCCGTCATAGTTTTGCTGAGAGGCAGAGGGATTCTCAGATACGCCACTGAATGTATACAACACAAACCTATCTGTTATCGTCCCCTTAGGGCTGAAACCAAACCTACAGCTGATGATTCACTAGATTTACCACAATAGGTCTAGTTTACCCAGAAATCCGCTTTCATGCCGGCTGGCTCCATTAAACAGCGGTGTCGGTAAACCTATCTACACCTTTGTAGGATTCTTCTTACTTGAGAGTTAACCCAAACTGCCTTCTATAGATCTGGAAGGAACAGCGCCCTAGTGGATAGGTTTATTTAAAAAAAAAAAGAAAGGAGAGACTGGTAGGAACGGTTGGTTGGATCTGCCAAGCATTGTGTATACAAGAACGCCATGGTATGTTGGCAGACTCCTTTCATTGTGTTATGACAGTATAAATAATACTAAATTATTCCTGGTTAATTTTTAAATGCTAAAATAAAAGCAAGTTCCCAGGGTTTTTCTTTGTGTACCGCTATGGTGAAACCCCACCGCACATATATGCTATACTGGGCAATAACATACACATACGGTATGTCAGGATTATATGGCCCTGTTTGTTAGATCTGTTATCCCTTCTTAGTTGTTTCTGCTGGTGTCCCCTGCTCAAACTTTCTGGGTTCCCTTCCCGGCTGTATACCTCCCAACACTGGGGGGACTGTGTCTGGGGTGGAACCTATATACGCCATTCCTGGACCTCTCGGACACTCCCCTGGAATTCCCCCAGCTGGGCAAAGCAAGGTGTTCTGGAAACCTAGGACCATTAAGTTTGTGTTTGTCCCAGCTAAAACAGTGCAGTTGGGGGGTATATAGTTGGGGGTATGCAGTTGGGTGGTAAACAGTTGGGTATACAGTAAGGGAATATGCAGTTGGGGGTATATAGTTGGGGGTATGCAGTTGGGAGGTATGCAGTTGGGGGTATACAGTTGGGGGTTATAATGTTGGGGGTACAGTAGGGGTTATGCATTTGGGGGGTATATAGTTGAGGTATACAGCTGGGTGGTAAATAGTTGGGGGCTATACAGTAGGGAGGTATGCAGTTGGGGATTATACAGTTTATAGTTGGGGGTATGCAGTAGGTGGTTATACAATTGGTGGTTAATAGTTGGGGGTATACAGTGGGGGTATATAGTTGGGGGTATGCAGTAGGGGTATACAGTTAGGTGGTAAACCATTGGGGGTATACAGTAGGGGGGGTATTAAGTTGGGAGTTATGCAGTTGGGTGGTAAACAGTTGGGTATACAGTAAGGGAATATGCAGTTGGGGGTATATAGTTGGGGGTATGCAGTTGGGGGGTATGCAGTGGGGGTATACAGTTGGGGGTATGCAGTTGGGGAGTATGCAGTTGTGGGTATACAGTTGGGGGTTATAATGTTGGGGGTACAGTAGGAGTTATGCATTAGGGGGGTATATAGTTGAGTATACAGCTGGGTGGGAATAGTTGGGGGTATACAGTAGGGAGGTAAGCAGTTGGGGATTATACAGTATATAGTTGGGGGGTATGCAGTAGGTGGTTATAAAATGGGTGGTTAATAGTTGGGGGTATACAGTGGGGGGTATATAGTTGGGGGTATGCAGTAGGGGTTATACAGTTAGGTGGTAAACCATTGGGGGTATACAGTAGGGAGTATACAGTAGGGGGGGTATTAAGTTGGGAGTTATGCAGTTGGGTGGTAAACAGTTGGGTATACAGTAAGGGAATATGCAGTTGGGGGTATGCAGTTGGGGGTATACAGTTGGGGTTATAATGTTGGGGGTACAGTAGGGGTTATGCATTTGGGGGGTATATAGTTGAGGGATACAGCTGGGTGGTAAATAGTTGGGGGCTATACAGTAGGGAGGTATGCAGTTGGGGATTATACAATATATAGTTGGGGGTATGCAGTAGGTGGGTATACAATTGGGTGGTAAATAGTTGGGGGTATACAGGTGGGGGGTATATGGTTGGGGGTATGCAGTAGGGGTTATACAGTTAGGTGGTAAACCATTGAGGGTATACAGTAGGGGGTATACAGTAGGGGGGTATACAGTTGGGGGTATACGTTTAAGGGTTTCAGTTAGGGGTTTGCAGTAGGGGGTTTACAGTTGGGGGGTATACAGTTGGGGGGTATACAGTGGGGGGTATACAGTTGGGGGTATGCAGTAGGGGGTTATACAGTTGGGGGTATACAGTTGGGGGTATATAAGTTGGGGGTATGCAGTAGGGGTTATACAGTTAGGTGGTAAACATTGGGGGTATACATAGGGGGTATACAGTAGGGGGTTATACAGTTGGGAGTTATGCAGTTGGGTGGTAAACAGTTGGGGATGCAGTAGGGGGTTATTTACAGTTGGGGGTATACAGTTGGGGGTATGCAGTAGGGGGTTATACAGTTGGGGGGTATACAGTTGGGGGGTATACAGTTGGGGGTATGCAGTAGGGGGTTATACAGTAGGGGGTATACAGTAGGGGGGTATTAAGTTGGGAGTTATGCAGTTGGGTGGTAAACAGTTTGGGGTATGCAGTAGGGGGTTATACAGTTGTGGGGTATACAGTTGGGGGTATGCAGTAGGGGGTTATACATTTGGGGGGTTACAGTTGGGGTATACAGTTGGGGGTATGCAGTAGGGGGTTATACAGTAGGGGGTATACAGTAGGGGGTGGTATAAGTGGGGTATGCAGTTGGGTGGTAAACAGTGGGGGTATGCAGTAGGGGGGTGTACAGTTGGGGGTATACAGTTGGGGGTATGCAGTAGGGGGTTTTATACAGTTGGGGGTATACAGTTGGGGGTATGCAGTAGGGGGTTATACAGTTGGGGGGTATAAAGTGGGGGTATACAGTGGGGGTATGCAGTAGGGGGTATACGTAGGGGGTATACAGTAGGGGGGATTAAGTTGGGAGTTATGCAGTGGGTGGTAACAGTTGGGGGTATGCAGTAGGGGGTATACAGTTTTGTGGGGCCGGTATTTACAGTAAGGGAATATGCAGTTGGGGGGTATGCAGTTGGGGGTATACAGTTGGGGGTTATAATGTTGGGGGTACAGTAGGGGTTATGCATTTGGGGGTATATAGTTGAGGTATACAGCTGGGTGGTAAATAGTTGGGGGCTATACAGTAGGGAGGTATGCAGTTGGGGATTATACAGTATATAGTTGGGGGTATGCAGTAGGTGGTTATACAATTGGGTGGTTAATAGTTGGGGGTATGCAGTAGGGGTTATACAGTTAGGTGGTAAACCATTGGGGGGGGGGTATACAGTAGGGGGGGTATTAAGTTGGGAGTTATGCAGTTGGGTGGTAAACAGTTGGGTATACAGTAAGGGAATATGCAGTAGGGGTATATAGTTGGGGGTATGCAGTTGGGGGGTATGCAGTTGGGGTATACAGTTGGGGGTATGCAGTTGGGGAGTATGCAGTTGTGGGTAACAGTTGGGGGTTTATAATGTTGGGGGTACAGTAGGAGTTATGCATTAGGGGGTATATAGTTGAGGTATACAGCTGGGTGGTAAATAGTTGGGGGCTATACAGTAGGAGTATGCAGTTGGGGTTATACAGTATATAGTTGGGGGTATGCAGTAGGGTGTTATAAAATTGGGTGGTTAATAGTTGGGGGTATACAGTTGGGGGGTATATAGTTGGGGGTATGCAGTAGGGGTTATACAGTTAGGTGGTAAACCATTGGGGTATACAATAGGGGGTATACAGTAGGGGGGTATTAAGTTGGGAGTTATGCAGTTGGGTGGTAAACAGTTGGGTATACAGTAAGGGAATATGCAGTTGGGGGTATGCAGTTGGGGGTATACAGTTGGGGGTTATAATGTTGGGGGTACAGTAGGGGTTATGCATTTGGGGGGTATATAGTTGAGGTATACAGCTGGGTGGTAAATAGTTGGGGGCTATACAGTAGGGAGGTATGCAGTTGGGGATTATACAATATATAGTTGGGGGTATGCAGTAGGTGGTTATACATTGGGTGGTAAATAGTTGGGGGTATACAGTTGGGGGGTATATGGTTGGGGGTATGCAGTAGGGGTTATACAGTTAGGTGGTAAACCATTGAGGGTATACAGTAGGGGGTATACAGTAGGGGGTTATACAGTTGGGGGGTAACATTAAGGGTTTACAGTTAGGGGTTTGCAGTAGGGGTTATCAGTTGGGGGTATACAGTTGGGGGGTATACAGTTGGGGGTATACAGTTGGGGTATGCAGTAGGGGTTATACAGTTGGGGGTATACAGTTGGGGGTATGCAGTAGGGGTTATACAGTTAGGTGGTAAACCATTGGGGGTATACAATAGGGGGTATACAGTAGGGGGGTATTAAGTTGGGAGTTATGCAGTTGGGTGGTAACAGTTGGGGGATGCAGTAGGGGGTTATACAGTTGGGGGTATACAGTTGGGGGTATGCAGTAGGGGTTATACATTTGGGGGTATACAGTTGTGGGTATACAGTTGGGGTATGCAGTAGGGGTTATACGTAGGGGGTATACGTAGGGGTATTAAGTTGGGAGTTATGCAGTTGGGTGGTAAACAGTTGGGGGTATGCAGTAGGGGGTTATACAGTTGGGGGGTATACAGTTGGGGGTATGCAGTAGGGGGTTATACATTTGGGGGTACAGTTGGGGTATACAGTTGGGGGTATGCAGTAGGGGGTTATACAGTGGGGTATACAGTAGGGGGTATATAGTTGGAGTTATGCAGTTGGGTGGTAAACAGTTGGGGGTATGCAGTAGGGGGTATACAGTTGGGGGTATACAGTTGGGGGTATGCAGTAGGGGTTATACAGTTGGGGGTATAACAGTTTGGGGGTATGCAGTAGGGGTTATACATTGGGGGGTATACAGTTGGGGGTATACAGTTGGGGTATGCAGTAGGGGGTTATACAGTAGGGGGGTATTAAGTTGGGAGTTATGCAGTTGGGTGGTAAACAGTTGGGGTTATGCAGTAGGGGGTTATACAGTTGGGGGTATACAGTTGGGGGTATGCAGTAGGGGTTTACTTTGGGGGTATACAGTTGGGGTATACAGTTGGGGGTATGCAGTAGGGGGTTATACAGTTGGGGGGTATACAGTTGGGGGTATGCAGTAGGGGGTATACATTGGGGGTATACAGTTGGGTATACAGTGGGGTATGCAGTAGGGGTTATCAGTTGGGGGTATACAGTTGGGGGTATGCAGTAGGGGGTTATACAGTTGGGGTATACAGTTGGGGGTATGCAGTAGGGGGTTGATACAGTTGGGGGTATACAGTTGGGGGTATGCAGTAGGTAGGGGGTTATACAGTTGGGGGGTATACCGTTGGGGGTATGCAGTAGGGGGTTATACAGTTGGGTGGTAATCAGTTGGGGGGTATACAGTTGGGTGGTAATCAGTTGGGGGGTATACAGTTGGGTGGTAATCAGTTGGGGGGTATACAGTTGGGTGGTAATCAGTTGGGGTATACAGTTGGGGGTATGCAGTAGGGGGTTATACAGTTGGGGGGTATACAGTTGGGTGGTAATCAGTTGGGGTATACATACACACAGAAAGAACTGTGAAAATAAGCATTTTAAGTTGAAATTGTATTAAATAGTTACCAATTGTGTGTTTTAAGCATAAGTGAAAATATATTTTAAGGGCATGTCCATCCCTCCCAAATAATTTTATACTTACTTTCCCCACATCACTGAAAACCCTGACCTTGCAACACTTACTGTACTTACCTCCCTGACGTTCCTAAAGTGAGACCTATCAGGGTTATAATCAAGCTGGGGGATTTTGTGCTATGAGATATGTTATGGCCAGAGTAAAAAAACACATTTCTTTAAAGTGGCATCAGGTAGAAGATCAATTTTCATTTGCAGGGTTAATATTTAATGTCTCTGTGTGGCCTCTCTACCACACTACTCTAATAGCACAGCACTTAATTAGTCACATTGGGTGAGAGGCCAGCAAGGATGATGATGTCTGTGGTTGAATATGCGGGTTTATAACAGTGCTGCTGTAGCCTTGCTGTTGGGGTTGCGTGGTTAATACATAACTTTTCTGTTCTTATTTTGCAAAACACATTACAGACTATATCTTACACATTGAAACCTATTTATTAGCTCTACTGGGGCTGTTAACATGCACACAGATAGAGATCCCTGTCACGTCCCTTAACACTGGAAGAAAAGAAGTTTAGTCTTCAAGTTAGGAAAAGGTTTTTCACTGTGAGAACGGTAAAACTATACGTTCCATTGGACGTGGTGATGGCAGGTTCATTGGATACCGGTAGTTTTTTTTTAAAAAGCTGGATGAGTTTCTGCAAACAAGGAATGTTGCAAGTTACTGGGATTGATACATAAAGTAGAGTTGATCCAGGGAAATTTCCCATTGCCACTTGGAGTTCTGGTGGGGGTTTTTTTTTGCCTTCCTCTGAATCAACGGTTAGGCAGGAAATGTGGGTATTGCTGAGTAGGTTGGACTGGATGGAAGTATGTCTTTATTCAAACTCAAATACTACTACTACTTGGTATAGTAGTAGTCAGTCTTGCCATGTGTTCCAATGTCTGCAGTGACATTAAGCCATATACCATGCAAGTGATTCAGATTACATAACA
Source organism: Hymenochirus boettgeri (assembly GCA_019447015.1). Lineage (NCBI taxonomy): Eukaryota > Metazoa > Chordata > Amphibia > Anura > Pipidae > Hymenochirus > Hymenochirus boettgeri. Next base: position 36,618,393 of record CM033469.1, read on the forward strand.
GAAATGAATCAGAATATCATTAGTGATAATAAGTATTATTATCTTAGTGTAAGGCTGGATAAATCCCAATGCTCCTTAGGCTGCCAACACATGGTACAAAATGGATCTAGAAAGGATAAATTGCTCAGTTACTGGTTCACTTTATTTTTTTTTCTGCAGGAAGTATGAGTGTTGGCAGCTTATCCTGTCTGCTCCTCCCTTAGGCTACATTCATACTATGCATTATTTTAACACAGTGGAACATTGCGCTTGGAATTTAGTGAGATGTTCCTCTGCATTAACGCACAGTGGCGGCCAATAAATTCAATGCCAACGTTGTGTGTTAACGCACGAAATTGCTGCATGTAGTGCATTTTTAAAACGCACTACATCGCAGCGCTGCACATGCATTTTGGTGCAATGTCATCGCACCAAAACGTAGCATAGTGTGAACAAGCCTAATTGTACTGATATTTGAATGATTGGCAACAGTTGCCCTCGGTTACTTTGCTGCGGATCTTTATGCAAGTAGGGTGCTAATGCTCAACCCATAGCCGTTCTCTGGTTTTAATTTATTACACTTTGCCTATAATTATAATAATTTACAGAAGATTTCCTTACACCATAATCATATTTTTTTCTGGCTTGGCTAAAATAATCAGCTTCTTATTTGTTAATACTTTAATCACCTTATTGATTGGTCCTGGACAACCAAATAGAGAAAATATAATAAATCCTCTTTCCTTTACTGATGGGCCTTAAACAGCTGAACATTCTATTGGACAAGGACTATTCTAAAAAAAAAAGTTCTTTCTAATTGGAGGAAATTACTAAAAAGTCAGCAATTACCGATTAACCTCCCAATAGCAAGAAAAAAAACTGGTACATGTACACCACACAAATAAATGAAGTAAAATGATACTTTTTCATGCTTCACAAAGCTCACAGGTGAAACTATTAAAATTACCTGCTGCAAACTAATTAGGTAGTAAACCAATGTCTGCAGAGTAAACATGTGTATCTAAGGAACGGTTTAATTCTGCTGGTTTTTTTATCTAGAAATTTAGGATCCTACCGGTATATATACCCAAAGATTAATTTCCATTCATTCCTTTAGTTTTTTTCTTATTAATTTATTGGTAGTGGGGAATTTAAAGTTTAAAATAATTAAAGTAATGGTTCAACTATTTTTGTTGCATTTCAAACATCCTAGTATTCCTTTATTGCTTCGTCCCTTTCTTTTCTCATTGTTCAAGGCCACCATACAAACAAACAAACAAACGTTACAAGGAACACACTTTAGACTAGGTGCAAAGGTGGTGGGTGCAATAGCAGACCCAACAGGAAGCCACCATTTGCAGTTTTGTGCTGTGTATCGCATTCTGTTCTATCCGTTAACACTCAAATAGAATACAGCACATCCTGTGCTAGTGACAATCATCTCCATTCAGTTCTCGTATCACAGCTGTACACTCGCTATATTTATCTCATTTCTACACTAAGTTTTGCAGGCACAATGCACTGTTCACTGATCCTGGGCACAGGAGTCCTAAAGGGTAATAGTCCCTTAAAACTGCCCCCCCCCCCCAAAACCAATGGCAGGAAATCCAAATCTCCTACACTATAAAATTGCAATAATATGTTGTGTACATTTTTAAAACATGCTTCACCCTAATTTATAACCTAGAAACTTTGATCCCTAGTCACAGATAGGCCTGTTTGAAATTCTTAAAATCTTTCTTTACCAGCCCCACCTTTAGTACAAACACAGAGAGCCATAGTTAAAACCCCATGGTATTGCAAATTGCGCTACTGCACCTTTATAAATATGACTCAAAGTAGGTGATTGGAGAATTATTCTATCTTCCTGGGTAAATCACACTGAGCATGTGTAGGATCACTGAGCTAAAGTAAGGGGTTATACCATATGTTACTGTTACTGTGTGTCTTTTAGTTAGGAATTATTAGTGGTACATTGTTATAATGGTTTGCAGGGGGTGCTGTGATTTGCAGTACAATAACATTGCATTTTAATCACAGCTTTAAAAATGAGATTCATTCAATAACTTTTCATTACTTTCTGAACTAAATCAATGTAATAACACTTGCACCCTATATTTGCATATTCAAACTACTAGTACACAATGGATAAACATCCTGAAAAGCAAATAAGACCACATGACATGACCATGACGGGGACATTTTAAAGTCTGGGGGGAAAGTTCAGTGAGCGCAAGTTTTTATTTCATTATTATCGGTTGATATAATGTTATGCCGGTGGTGCCATACTGAACAACTTGGGCTGAATACACAATGGTTAAAACTGCTTTTATTTTGATCCTGTCCAGTGGAAATGTGGCTGAGGTTTGTAAACAAAAGTGCAGAATTTTTTTTTTGTTTGTTTGTTTTTTTTTTATTACTAATATTCAAATTTTTCAGCTGTTTGCAAATAAAATAATGTTGTCCTTTCTAAACATTGTAAAATCCTGTCCCAATCCCGTACAAGGTAATTCAGCTGTGGTTGATGGGAGTAAACAGCTTGACTCTTTTTCTCTATACAGTGAACATTCCATTTTCAGGGCTCAAACCCTCTGGATACGGGATACTCAGTAAGTCTTTCTGATTGGATGCTCAGTAAGTCTTTCTGATTGGATAGTTAGTTGGATATACAATAGGCTGTATTGCATTTTATTAAACCAGCGGTTCTGGACACATGGAAAAGCCAAGGGACATAAAGGAGAATTTTGCATATCTCCCCCCTTACTCCGGGGAACCTGGGAGTAAGAAATGACTTCTTGTGTCTTTGATTTTGTGGGCAATGATATTCATATAGTATGAGACTTAGAGATGCCTTCTGTTATAAAAAGATTCTGCTCCTTGATTGGATACTCAGTAAGTCTTTCTGATTGGATACGTTGTGTGTTCCTCAAGGCCATTTTCTCTACAGAAAGTGCCTTATGCAATAAAAGGAGCAAAACTCTGCTGGTGCTATTAATCTGCAGCAACTAATCAGATTAAATTTAACTACAGTAACCCATTATAAAGAAAACATTTGATTGGCTGCTAAAAATAAATAGCTGTTGCTCCTCTTGCATCTGCCCCGTATAAAATTGTATCAACGTTGTCCCAACAAATCGACCTTAAACAGTTTTAGAGGAAAAAAGAGCAAGTAGATGGTTTAACCCCAAACTGAATTCCCTATTAGCAGCTAGTCCCAATGTTGGCCCTTTAATGTGTCAGACAGCTATGGAAGATACTTGGCATTTCTGTGACAATGGCTCCCTATACACAGACCCTTTAGAGCGCACGGTGGTGACAGTGACACACTAACAGTGCATTGCAGTACATATCTAGAGGATATCATGTTACTGTGCTGGTTCCCTAAGGGTACACGGGAGAAAATGCAGTACACAGGTGCAGGCTGGAAGTCTTATTTCCAGATGTCTGTGAATTATTGAGAGCAGGAGAGAAGCAGGTTATCATTCAGCTTTATTTTCAAAGCAAATCCCTATATTTATCTAAAGGACAGTAAGAAAAACTGACTGATTGACCTTGTGGCATGGTACATGGTACGGTAATGTCATGTACTAACCACCCAGTTACTTCAGTTGGAGCCACTGAGTAAAACCTTGCATACAATACAAGCCATCCTGTGACTGATAGAACTCACTATACTGGATGGGGGATTATATCTCTGTAGGAACCTAAGCCCCCAACTTGACATCTACAGAGGTTGCAATCTTACCGGTACCTCCTGACCGACCGTGACAGTCTCCTGTATAGCTGTACAGGAGAATGAAGCGGTCGAAGATTACAGCTGGGCTGCGGTGGATTGCGTAAAAGGTAAGGTCTTTGGTAACTTTGTTCCGGGACCCTGCAATATTGATTGAAGATCTGGAGGTAGGGCATAGCTCCTTAACCTCCTGGGCTTCAATCAACCTCCTGGGCTTCAATCAACCTCCTGGGCTTCAATCCTGTTTGCAGGACCCCTAATAGAGACAGTTATTGTCTTGCCCTTGACCCAGCGCCTGGGTTGATTCAGTTGCCCAGTAGAGATCTGAGCATGTTTGACCCATCCAACACCCAATCAGCAGAAATTACTGTTGGGAACATTCCAAGGAATTCTGGGAAGAAGAATGACCATTGTGGAACCTAAAATGTCAGCTCACTAATGTCAACAGCAAGAAATGGTAAGGGATTTAAATGAGATGAGAATATGAGGAATAACTACGTATGTATAATATAAACTATGAGTTTCAAAAATGATAATATTTTACACTGAACGTTCCCTTTAACACATTGCCGTGGAGCTTAGGTCTTATTAGAGAATCTTTTATGCTCATCTGCATATATAAATGTAATTATCACCCAGTAACTTCTTTATTTGCACACTTACCCATCATCCTCAGCTGCCACAATCTAACAAGTTTACTATTCCTAATGTACAAAAGGAGATAAATGCAATGAGGTGCTCTCCTTCACTCACTGCTGCCCGGAACACTCAGCAACACTGCAATCTAAGAATGTAAGTAGGCACACATTACTCAAATACTAACCTATTTTAAATTGTTTTGACATATAACACACAATTACAGGGAACACCTGAAAAGGGGAATAAGTGACCCTGTTTATACGTCAGCATAAATTAAAATAAATTAGTATTTCACTTAGGGGATTGCTTTACATCCTTAAATAAAACATTTACTATTGTATCTGCATTTAGCAAGCCAACAAACTAAAGGTGGGTACACACATTAACGAGAAAGGGACCATACCCATCGGATCCTTTCTCATTCGTGTGTGTAACGCATTTCCAAGCGCTCCTGAGACTGAAGAAATGTTCAAAACTTTTTCCCCAGCCGCGGTCATCGCCCTGTTCTTAAAGTATAGGGAGTAGCCCGTGGCCGAGGGAAATCTGCAGTCTCTATACTTCCCGGCAGTTGGGGTAGCGGACAGATTACTGACAAGTCACCAGTTTTTTTGGTTTAAGGATGGAAAAAAAAAAGATGAATGCCATTAGGCGATAAGATGCAACAAAACACCAAAAAAGGAATTAGTTATAACAACTAAATGTACAACTTAAATGGAGTCATCCACTTTTCTCAAAGAGGGTTTAACATGTTTCATTTCTCTCTATATTGTATTTAATTTACATGCACCCCTATATCTTGGTCTCCTCCACTATATGGCCCAGGCTCAATGATGAGTCTAAAGTAATTGGACCTTGACACAGAAAACCTAACTGAAAACTCTCCATAAGCCAGAAACAAGATCTGTTAAGGGGACAAAAGGTAATAATGGGACATGGATCCTTTTACCTGAGAACTTATGGGACATAAATTAATAAAGTACAAAGTATATATCACATGCTGGGATCCACCCAGGCTTGTCTATTTCTATATCACCAGCCATGGAAAATATATTGGTTTGCCAGACGGAATAAAGATTTTTAATAAGATAGACAGGAAATTGAATTTAAAATGACAGTATCATGAGAATTAATTACTAGTCAAACACAAAGTCAACTCAGTGCAGTCTATGGTGCAAAAACTTATACAACAATGCAAAGAGCAATGATCAAGCTACCTGCTGGGAGCTTCTTGGGACAGGAATATGCAGCCCTGGCCGTTTAGCTGTTGCAGAACTACAACTCTCCACAACTCATGAAACAGACAAAGGTTCTATAACATGTAGAAGAGTCAGAGCTGCTTATATTTAAGCCTGGGGGATTTTTATATTTCTAGGGGATCCTATCTTTGCCTAGAATCCCCTTTTTAGAAAAGAGACTAAAGATATATATGTGTGTTTGTGTGTGTAAGGAAAGCAACAATGCCACATAAGGAATCTATTCAATGGAACATTAGGTCACTTAATGGATTAGAAAAGAAACTTCCTACTAGCTACATTGGATACATTGAATCTCTGTGTATCAGTAGCAGCTGACAGAACTATAACAATCCCCCTGGGCTATAAAAAATACACTGGTGGTTTACAGATCTTCCCCCAACCCCTGCAGGAATGGAAAACCAAAGTACTAGGTGTAATCCTTACCTGGATGCCATGCTGGGCTGTGATGCCAGAGGAAGACAGTGGGTCACATTAGAGGGTGGCAGATTATCTTTGCCATAGAAGGACCTGATGGTGTCTGGTACAAGGAGTCACATGTAAGGGATTAAAGTGAAAGGCACTGGGAGGGGGGAGGAAGAGGAGGGAATGAGCAAAAAGAGGTCACTGGTGGGTGTTAGGAATGTCCTGGCAGGGGGTAAAGAAAGGGTGGGACAGGATGGTAGAGTGGGGGCAGGGAGACCAGTGCCAGCTCTGGATGTTAATAGGGAGGGAGCAGAGGGTGACAGGGAGTGTTTAGGGGAAGGTGGTGGTTCCAGGTAATAGGAAAGAGGTACAGGGAGTCTGTGGGCAGTGGGTACAGGCAGGTTATCTAGATGGTGAGGGGTACAGGCAGGGTATCTAGAGGGTGAGGGTACAGGCAGTGTATCTAGAGGGTGAGGGGTACATGCAGGGTATCTAGAGGGTGAGGGTACAGGCAGGGTATCTAGAGGGTGAGGGGTACAGGCAGGGTATCTAGAGGGTGAGGGGTACAGGCAGGGTATCTAGAGGGTGAGGGTACAGGCAGGGTATCTAGAGGGTGAGGGGTACAGGCAGGGTATCTAGAGGGTGAGGGGTTACAGGAGAGATTGTGGGTACCAGGGAGACTGGTTGAGGTGCAGATCACAGACTGGCAGGGGGTTGGAAGAGTTAATAGGGATGGGTGCTGGTGGGCACCAGTGAGGGTCTTTGTACACAGGCAGCCCTTTGGCACAGACTGGAATTCTGCCTTCACTCCAGTGGCTGTCAGACGGTCGGTTTAGCCGGTGGAGGTTCCGATCCCAATGTCTGTTGGAGCTCCCAGTTCAGACCCTCTCCGCAACGTTCCAACCAGATCACTGAGTGCTAATCACTAACATACCAAAGAGCAGCCTGCACTATAGGCAATCGTAGACCAGCAGCGCAGAGAGCCAGCCAATAGAACGGGAGAGATTCATTCTAGGGGAAGGAGGAGGGGAAGAGGCAGCCAATTGGAAACTTTTCTAAAGCTACATGCTGGTGGGATTCAAGTTTTCTTGAGTGGTCTTGGTAATAGCAGGGCCAGTTGGTAATAACACGGAATAGATCATTAGTACAGTAGAATATGATCAATGAACAATGAACATGGACATTCTATAAATGATCAATGAACATTCTATAAATAATAACTAACTATATAATCAGTTATTATTGGTGAGTAACTTTATAATCAGTTATTACTGGTGAGTAACTATATAATCAGTTATTATTGGTGAGTAACTATATAATCAGTTATTGGTGAGTAACTTTATAATCAGTTACTATTGGTGAGTAACTATATAATCAGTTATTATTGGTGAGTAACTATATAATCACTTATTATTGGTAAAATACTTTATAATCAGTTATTATTGGTGAGTAACTATATGATCACTTATTATTGGTAAAATACTTTACAATCAGTTATTGGTGAGTAACTATATACTCAGTTATTATTGGTGAGTAACTTTATAATCAGTTATTATTGGTGAGTAACTATATACTCAGTTATTATTGGTGAGTAACTATATAATCAGTTATTATTGGTGAGTAACTTTATAATCAGTTATTATTGGTGAGTAACTTTATAATCAGTTATAAGTGATGAGTAACTAAATAATCAGTTGTTATTATTGGTTAGTAACTATATAATCAGGTATTATTGGTGAGTAACTTTATAATCAGTTATAATCCGTGAGTAACTATATAATCAGTTATAATTGGTGAATAACTATATGGTCAGTTATAATTGGTGAGTATCTATATAATCAGTTATAATTGGTGAGTAACTATATGATCAGTTATAATTGATGATAACTAGATCATCAGTTATAATTGGTGAGTAACTATATGATCAGTTATAATTGGGGAGTAACTATATGATAAGTTATAATTGGTGAGTAACTATATAATCAGTTATTATTGGTGAGTAACTATGTAATCCGTTATAATTGGTAACTATATGATCAGTTATAATTGGTGAGTAACTTTATAATCAGTTATTATTGGTGAGTAACTTTATAATCAGTTATAATTGGTCAGTAACTATATGATCAGTTATAATTGGTGAGTAACTATATGATCAGTTAATTGCGTCAGTATAACTATATGATCAGTTATAATTGGTGAGTAACTATATGATCAGTTATTATTGGTGAGTAACTATATAATCAGTTATAATTGGTCAGTAACTATATGATCAGTTATAATTGGTGATTAACTATATAATCAGTTATAATTGGTCTTCAGGTAGACTACAAAGTAGAGAAATAGAAGGTAGGATGGAAAATATCTAGAACTTCAGCTCCACCACTGCAATGTTTGCAAACTGCCCTGAGCAGATGAGAAGGACCTTCTAGTGCTTTAATCTGAAACCGAAGGGTAATCTTATTTTACAATGACCTTCTAAAGTATTTACCAAATCAGAAATGAACATTATAAAGTACAGGGAACCATGGTAAATGGTCCTAAACAAAGATTGTTTAACCCCAACCAGGGTTCTGGGAAAATCTAGGGAGGTTTCTAGGGGTTTCACAAGTTGTAGTGTCAGGGCTCAGGAGGGGTACAGACCTACACAAGTGTTCAATTTGGTCACATCTGTTTTTTAATCAATATATTTATTGACAATATTGTTACATTGGGGCTTAAATATTATTCTAAAAGAAAAACTGGTTGAGAAACACTGATAGAATAGTTATCTCAGCAGAGTAATGGGGCGAACCAGACCAGACCAGAAGATAGAAGCAGTTACGTCCCCTTGCAGGACTGGAAAGGAATGGCAGCGCCAGCTGGAAGATAAGTATTCCAACTATCTGCTGTACTGCCAGGGGTGAGAATTTAGCATTTTAGGTCTCACACTGTGTACAGGATAGAGACGATAACATAGAAGATAACATAGTTCCATTCTGACATGTCCCATTTGTAACATACTAACAAGAAACCTATTAAAGGGAAATATCATTATGCTTGATGTTATTTTTTTAATAGTGGAATATCATTATTATTATTATTATTATTATATTACAAATTATTACATAATATATAATTATATTACAAATACCACATTCATTCTACATATTCTCTTAATGTTAAAAAAATCAATTGTATTTCATCTCATTTGCTATACTATGCTGTGGTCTGTAGGGGGTGGCATTTTAGGACCTGTGACATTCCTCCTCCTTCCCAGGATGCACCACTTCATTGGAATGTTGCTTTTACCTAATTGGCTGTTGGGTAAGTCAAATATCAGCTCTTTTATGAGCAACTGATGGCTACTTTGGAAGCACTGTATGGGGAGTTTGTAGTTATTAAAATGGTAAAACACTCCTTTTACTTTCTGAAAGCATATGCATTTGTTCTGAACTTCCCCTTTAATCCCTGGCTGCCATCAACCCAACAAACTTTAAATTCAACTTTAAAAAGGGACAAGAAGAGAAAATCAGAGCCACAGGGGGTGGGTGGGAAAAGCCATTTATTTAATTATAGTGATTTTACCTTCATGTATGGGGCGGGGGGGGGGGGTACATTACAAAGTCTTTCTCTCTTTACAAATGTCTCTCTCTTCTATTTCCCTAAATAAATGCAGTCGGCACCTTGTATTGCAGACAAACATGGGTGTTTCTGTGCAGCCGGAGGAAAGAATTTAACAAGTTTTATTTAAAGCACAATCCACACTGCCTGCATTTAATAGGAAAGTCTCAGCAGTTCTGGGTTTTATCTGCAGACAGTTTCCATTTATGGTGCAGTCAGCGCAAAACATCCCACATCAGCTCCAACTGCAGCCCCCCCTAAACCCCCAACGTGCCTGGATCATGTTTGCCCTTTTCTGTCAAATTCCTTCTTCAGATTCAAATAGGAATTAAACTGGATAAAAATACCCTTTCTGAGCCACGTGAATTCCCTTCTATTAATGATCAGATTAATCAGTGGGACTGTCAGGTACAAGGTCACCTACTGCACCTTTAAGGGGTAGGTACAAGCTTTACTGCAGTGTTCCAATACACCTATTTATTAAAGGAGCTCTACAGACTATTGGAAACGTGTAAGAGACTATTTCTACAGTCCTGCTCAGACATTATTATTTGCTGACTGTCCCTTGTGCATTACTGTATATATAGCAAAACCACAGATATGAATTCTATCCAATCACAGTGCAGTTATCCCATGGGATGCTCTCCTATTGGTTATTAGCATTTGTCATTACTTTTGATAGCTCTATGCCAGAGTGCCAGAGAAAGGTTTTTTCCCTTGTGGACCAATAATTTTATGTTGTGAGCGTTCCAACCAATCCCTGGATAAATATGTGGTCAATACCATGTCTATGGAAGCCACAAGGGGGAAATACTTTCCCAGTTCAAATACATTTCCACATTAGTTTTAACACACAGGGGTACTTAAGCACATTGAAAGTGCTGGTACATTTAAAGTAAATTTAAAAATTATCATGAGAGGAGGATCTACCCATATAGGGCAGAGACATTGTACCTCACAGGTAATTTTTCTTCATGCAAGGTCTAAGTTTGGAGGGGTAATTAGGTTGAATCCAAATTTTAGTTTAAGGGTGGACATGCCCTTTAAGTACTTGTTCCACTATCTTAGAGGTCCCATAAGGTTTATCTAATGTGTTACATTTCAAGTCATTTCACTTTTCCTTTTAAATTAGCAACATTATTATCTGCAGTTGCCTCCTATAGAAATCTGGCAATGCTGCCAACATTCTAAAAAAGAATTCTAGGGACACTTATTCCAAAAAACATTCTAGGGACACTTTTCATGAGACAGTGACATATAATACAGTATATCCATCAGTCTGAAAAATGCAAAATTGAGTTCCACTAAAAAATATTCTTAGTAAATCTCACTCTCAATGAGAAAAGGGGTATGGCTTCAAAGAAGAAAATTATTATTCTGCCTGTTTACAAAGCATTGGTAAGGCCTCGTTTGGAATATACAGTGCAGTCTTGGAATCCTGTGTACAAAAAGGACATCTTGGAAATGGAAAGGGTTGAGAAAGGGACAACTAAATTAATAAGGGGACTGGGGGACTTTACACACTGGAGAAAAGATGCTTGCGTGGTAATTTTATGAATGTCCGTGAGTTAGAAAAACCCAAAAAGTTCATAGTTCGGAGAGTTCTAAAAAGTCAGATTTCATCCAAACTCATAAAATCTGATTCAAACTTGGGTTCCAAAACCAAATTTTCTCAGCGTCTCCCATAGGAAGGGACATTCTAGTGAATCAAACGCCTTTTGTGTGTCTAATGAGAGGATAGCTCTGTGTCCCTTATTGTCGTGGTCTATTTAAAGGGGAACTGTGGTCTCCAAACAAGTTTATTTTAAATGAAAGGCCTTTAAAAGGAACCATCAACCACCTCTTTACGTGCTGCACATCCCAAAATATGAAGAAATCACTGATCAGAAAGTTAGGGGGTGGGAGGTTCTGAATCTGCGGTCAGAAATACTACTTCCTCCTGTAATCTGCGGTTGGCACATGCTCAGTGCATGACTAAAGGGTAGGAGGGGTGGGGAGAACAGCAAAGCCCACAGCACTGCTTTTTTTAATGCCTCCCTCTTGCTGGCCCTTCCCACTCATGGGCCCTGTGTCCCCTCCCCTTGCAGACCAAACCTGGCCCCTTCCCTTGCAGCCCCGTGACCCCTCCCACTCAGACTCTGTGCCCCCGCCCACTCGTGGGTCCTGTGGCCCCTCCCTCACTTTCACCTCAGACCAATGCCCTCCTACCCCCTCCAGAAGACTGTGTAAAAGCAGCCTTTACAGCAGAGAAAGAATCAGACAAAGTTTAAAACTGATGATATTTTCTCTGCTAAAAAGGCTGCTTTTACAGTTTTCTGTAAGGGGGGGTATTAATCTGAGGTGCAAGTGGGGGAGGGGCAATGGGGAGCCCACAAGGGGGAGGGATCTTTGGGGTCCATGAGTGGGATGGACCACAGGTGGCTGCAAGGGAAAAGCCCAAGGGGGCTGCAAGCGAATGGGGCCAGGATGGGTCTGCAAGGGGAGGGGCCATGGGGCCCATGGGTGGGAGGGACCACAGGCCCATGAGTGGGCAGGGCCACAGAGCCATGAGTAGGAGGGGCCACAGAAGGCAGAGCACATGAGTGGGAGGGGCCAGAGGAGGCTGCAAGGGGCCCACGAGGAGTAGGAGACACAGGGAAGAGAGACTGTCACATGGTTTCAGAGCAGGAAGCAGGAAGTGCAGGGGATCTGGTGATGCTGCTACCATATCACACACAAAAATTTAAATATCTTCAAAACTATGTAAAATAAACAATGGAAGTAAATTGCAAAAATTCTCAGGAAAGCAATTCCTGTCAATTTACCTAAAGTCAATTTTGGACCACAGTTACCCTTTAAGTTTGAATTAATGTTCGCCTAATGTTGATAGTGGTTGACTTTCCGCGTATAAATCCAGTTTGGTCTGGGTTAAAAATTTGCTAAAATTTTGCAGTCTGTTGTTAGTAAAGAGATGGGATCCATGGTCTGTTGGGTCTTTCTCTGGTTTATGTAGTAGGATGATGGTAGCTATAGAGATGTAGGTAGTTTTTGGTGTTGTATAGAGTTTTGATACATTTGTAGGAGAGATGGTATGAGGATATCTGAGTAGCGTTTAAATATTTCTGCTGGCAATCCATCTAAACCTGGAGCTTTTCCTGGATTAAGGTCATTGATTGCTTGGATAATTTCTTTGATGTTAATAGGTTGTTCCAGTGTTGATCGTTGTTGCTCTGTAAGAGTGGGTAATTGATTATCTGAGAGGTATTGTTGTATTTCTTTATTTGAGTATGTGTTGCAGGCTTTATATAATTGTTCATAGTATGTACAGAAGCTGTTTAATATTTGTGGAGTGGTTTACATTTCTCCTACGTCTGGGTCTTGGAGTTTTAGGATTGTATTGTTGTTGTTTTGTTTGTTTACCATGTACTGTAGGCTAGAAGTTTGGCTGATTGGTTGCCTTGTTCGAAATATGATTGTTTCAAAAAGAGTGTTTTCCTTTGGGCTTTTTCTTTGAGCATGTTGGTATGTGTCCTAGTAGCTTGATGCCATGTTGACAGAGTTTCATATGTTGGATTTTGCGTATAGGCATGTTCAGCAGCCAGAGCCTCCTGTTCAATGTAGAATTCTGTATCTCTTGTTTGTTTTTTGATATATGTTATTGTGGATGTTAAACACCCACGCAGATAAGCTTTCAGAGTGTCCCATAGTGAGGTGTATGAGACCTTGCCTTGGTCAATTTCAATATAGTCTTTTGTTGTGCGGTAAGTGAGACTTTGGTGTCCGTAATTGCTGCAAATAGTTGAACCAGTGTGAGTTCCTCTGTGGGTTGCTGTTGTGGGTCTCCGCTCATCTCAGGAGGTAGCTGGGTGTCGTCAGTATACAGGTTTTGCGCCTCATGGTAAGTAGATGCTTGTGAGGCCTCTGGCGTGGCAGTGCGATCCGTGGTTTTACACTAATGTGCAAATTGCCTCAATTTTTCAGCTGCTAATTGCTTCTTTGTCCTTAGGTTTCGCCATTTTGGAAACCATTATGAGGCAATTTAATTTATTTATTATACACACCCTTTAATTGTACACTCTAGTAAATATTCTATAATGCAGGGATTCACAAACAACGTGCCTACAGATAAAAACTACAACTCCCAGGGAATGCTGGTAGTTGTAGTTTTCAAACATCTAGAGGCACACCATTTGAGAATCCCTGCAATAATGTATACCTGAAAATACTATTTTCAGAGCCTCAGGCCCAGCAAAAGTACAGTCACGTCCAGATACATGCAGTTACATGCCTATTGTACCAGTGAGAGTGATGGAATCACACGGGATTATACATTTGGCTTGGAATCGCAATGAAAGGTGGGGAGAAGGAGGCGTGGCCGAGTGACGTGACGTCACTGATGCCACTAAAGGGGCGGAGTGGGGGCGGAGTCAGGGTAGGGGCCATTTACGCCCCTAGCCACACCTCTATATAAATTATGTCACGTTATAGCGTGGCTAGGGGCGTAACTGGCCGTGTGACGTAATTTACGTCACATAGGAGGCGTGGCCAGAAGAAAGAAGGCATTCCGGCTGGTAGGTTTGGGTTTCAGGTGTTTGGGGTGGTCTCGAGGGTGTGTGGGAGACCCGCGACTCCCGGGAGAGGTGGGATGCCTGTGATATGCTTTTCATAAGTTTGGAGATTAAAAGAGATATAAATCTGTTTTATCCTACAATTCCAAGCTATTACATGTCTGAGATCCACTAACATGCATTAAAGTCTTTAACCTTTAAAGTGACCCTGATAATAGCACAGCTCTATGCAATGCATTTCGCAATACTGCGTTTATATAGAGGGGAATGTTGGAGGGTCGGATACAACTACCTGGATATATACTGTAAATTTGAGATTGATTTGCTCTAATATCGTTTGCCAATGACCAGCCCATGGCGGTAAACATCGATTCAAGGTAAAACGGAATGGCCCGAAATTTTATATCAACTTAATATCACACATTGAAATGTTGTTCCCTTTTTTTTAGTGCTTTCTGGTCAAAGTTGAAGAAGATATGAGCAGATTTTATGGAGTTAGAACTGGAATCACCTGGTACAAAATACATTATCTGATAAAGCAGAGACATTATCTGATAGGAAACAATAAGGTTTCTAAGTGTTTCCGGATGGTACCTGAGGAGCATGATGGACTATTACTAGGATTATAATGAGTTAATTCATAACCCTAGGGAGAGCAAAATGATTTTGGTACATACATAGTTACATAAATAGTATTGGAGTTTGTATAAAGACATACATCCATCTAGTCCAACCTTTATACCCTACCCATAATGTCTGTATAACAGTTACATAGTAACATAGTAATGATTTATTTACATTGGATTCAAAGTAGCAGAACCCCGACATTGGACTGCACAGGGGATGGATAAGAACAACTTAAATCTTAACATGTATAGATCCTAACATGTGATCTATGTTCTGAAGATCTATCTATCCATTGGGTTGGATTTCTCAGTAGGCCAGAAAAGCTTCTAAGGGCTCCATACATGGAAAGCAGTGCCCCCTGCATTACTGCACCTTAGTTTGTAGAGCCACAGATGTCTGTGATGACATCGCATGACATCATGTATAAAAATGAACACATCTCCTTTTACACCTTCGGCCAAACACTAGAAGGAAGCAAGAAGTCTGCAAAACTTCCTCTGCTCTCCTAAACTGCTCATACCGCTTCACAGTATATATTAATATTCTTTCATATTGGACTAAATTCTAGTTTATTGATCTGCATAATTCTAATGAGCTCCCTCATAAAACTAAGTCTGTTTCTTACCCAAGTCCCATCATCAAACTTAGTATGTTCCTTCCCCTTCTACTCGTGTCTTCAAACTTATTTTCCCCACCTGTCCCTGTATCACAGTTTATGGGACAATTACGTATTCTTCTATCTATCTCTCTCCTGTCCTCTCTATCCATATCTCTACGATCTATCTATCTATCTATCTATCTATCCATCCCTATCATTATCTATCTATCTATCCCTATCATTATCTATCTATCTATCTATCTATCTATCATCTCTCTCTCTGTCTCTCTATCCATATCTATCTATCTATCTATCTATCTATCTTCTATCTATCTATCTATCTATCTATCCATCCCTATCATTATCTATCTATCTATCCATCCTATCATTATCTATCTATCTATCTATCTATCTATCTCTCTATCTACTCCATCCCTAGCATTATCTATCTATCTATCTCTCTCTCTCTCTCTCTCTCTCTCTCTCTCGGTCTATCCATTCTATCTATCCATCCATCCATCTCTATCTATCCATCCATCTATCTATCTTCTATCTATCTATCTATCTATCTATCTATCTATCTATCTATCTATCTATCTATCTATATCTAAATCCATCTATCTATCCATCTATCTATCTATCTATCTATCTACTATCTATCTATCTATCTATCTATCTATCTATCTATCTATCTATCTCTCTCTGTCTCTCTATCCATATCTATCTATCTATCTATCTATCTATCTATCTATCTATCTATCTATCTATCTATCTATCTATCTATCTATCTATCTATGTATCTATCCCTATCATTATCTAATCTATCTATCTATCTATCTATCTATCTATCTATCTATCTATCTATCTATCCCTATCATTATCTATCTATCTATCTATCTATCTATCTATCTATCTCTATCTCTCTCTGTCTCTCTATCCATATCTATCTATCTATCTATCATCTATCCATCCCTATCATTATCTATCTATCTATCTATCTATCTATCTATCTATCTTTCTATCCATCCCTATCATTATCTATCTCTCTCTCCTTTTGGGTTCCAAAACCAATTTTCTCAGCTTCTCCCATAGGAAGGGACATTCTATGAATCAAACGCCTTTTGGTGTCTAATAGAGGATACTCTGTGTGCCCCCTTGTTGTCGTGGTCTAGTTTAAAAGGGGACTTGTGGCTCCAAACAAGTTCTTTTAAATGAAGGCATTTAAAAGGAACCTCACCACCTCTTTTACGTGCTGTAACACATCCCCAAAAGATGAAGAAAGCACTGCTCAGAAAGTTAGGGGGTGGAGTTCTGAACTCGGTCAGACATAACTACTCCCTCCGTAATCTGCGGTTGGCACAACATGGCTCATTGTCATGAACTAAAGTGTGGAGTGGTGGGAGAACACAAAGCCCAAGCCTGCTTTTTATTGAATCCTTCCCCCTCTTGATGGCCCTTCCCATTCATGGCCCTGTGTCCCCCTTCCATGCATACCAAACCTGGCCCCTTCCCCTTGCCAGCCCCGGACCCTCCCACTCCTACTCCCTGTGCCCCCGCCCACTCGTGGGTCCTGTTGCCCCTCCCTCCACTTCACCTCAGACCAATGACTCCTACCCCCTCCAGAAGACTGTGTAAAGCCAGCCTTTTCAGCAGAGAAAGAAATCGGACAAAGTTTAAAACTGATGATATTTTCTCTGCTAACAAGCTGCTTTTACGTTTTCTGTAGGGTGGTATTAATCTGCGTGCAAGTGGGGAGGGGCAATGGGGAGCCCCAAGGGGAGGATCTTGGGGTCCATGATGGGAGGACCACAGTGGCTGCAAGGGAAAGCCCAGGGGCTTGCAAGCGAATGGGGCCAGGATGGGATCGCACAGGGAGTGGCCATGGGGCCCATGGGTTGGGAGGGACCACGGCCCATGAGTGGGCAGGGCCACGAGCCAATGAGTCAGGAGGGGCCACAGGAGGTCATAGCACATGAGTTGGGGGCCACAGGAGTCTTCAAGAGGGGCCCACCCCGAGTAGTAGGAGACCAGGGAAGAGCATACTGTCCTGGTTTTCAGAGCAGGACGCAGGAAGTGCGGGGATCTGGTGATGCTGCTTACCATATCACACACAAAATTTAAATATCTTCAAAACTATTAAAATAACAATGAATTCACATTGCAAAAATTCTCAGAAAGCCCTTCCTGTCAATTACCTACGTCAATTTGGACCACAGTTCCCCTTTGTTTGAATTAATTTGCGCCTAAGTTGATAGTGGTTGACTTTCCTTCTATAAATCCAGTTTTGGTCTGGGTTAAATTTGCTAAAGTTTGCAGTCTGTGTTAGTAAAGAGATGGGATCCATGGTTTTGGTCTTTCTCTGGTTTATGTAGTAAGGATGATGGTAGCTATAGAGTGTAGGTAGTATTTTGGGTGTGGTATAGAGTTTTGATCATTTGTAGAGAGATGATATGAGGATATCTGATTAGCGTTTAAAATATTTCTCCTGCTGGCAATCCATCTAAACCTGGAGCTTTTCCGGATTAAGGTCAGTGATTGCTTGATATGTCTTTGATGTTAATAGGTTGTTCCAGTGTTGATCGTTGTTTGCTCTGTAAGAGTGGGTATTGATTATTGAGAGGTATTGTTGAGTTCTTTATTTGAGTATGTGTTGCCGGCTTTATATAATGTTCATAGTATGTACAGAAAGCTGTTTATATTTGTGGATGGTGTGACATTTCCTCCTATCGTCTGGGTCTTGGAGTTTTAAGTGATTGTAATTGTTGTTGTTTGTTTGTTTACCATATGTAGGCTAGAAGTTTGGCTGATTGGGTTTGCCTTTTTCGAAATATGATTGTTTCAACAAGAGTGTTTTCCTTTGGGCTTTTTCTTTTGGCATGTTGGTAGGTGTCCTAGTGCTTGATCCAAATGTTGACAGAGTTTTCATAGTTGGATTTTGCGTATAGGCATGTCAGCACCATATCCTCCTGTTTTCAATGTAAATTCTGTAATCTGTCTTTCTTGTTGTTTTTTGAATATGTGGTATTGTGGATGTTAAACACCCACGCGATAAGCTTTCAGAGTGTCCCATATGAGGTGTATGATACCTTGCCTTGGTCAATTTTCAATATAGGTCTTTTTTGTTGTGCGGTAAGAGACTTGGTGGCCGTATTGCTGTCAAATAGTTGAACCAGTGTGATTTCCTCTGTGGGTTGCGTTGTGGGTCTCCGCTCATCTCAGGAGGTACCTGGTGTTCGTCAGTATACGGTTTTTGTCGCCTCATGGTAAGTAGATGCTGTGAGGCCCTCTGGCGTGCAGTGCGATCCGTGGTTTTACCTAATGTGCAAATTTGCCTCAATTTTTCAGCAGCTAATGTCTTCGTTGTCCTTAGGTTTCGCCATTTTGGAAACCCATTAATGAGGCAATTTTAATTTATATTTATTATATACACACCCTTTAATTGTACAACTCTAGTAAATATTCTATAATTCGGGATTCACAAACAACGTGCCCTACAATAAAAACTACACGCCCAGGGAATGCGGGTAGTTGTAGTTTTCAAACATCTAGAGGCACACCATTTGATAATCCCTGCATAATGTATCCCTGACAATCCTATTTTCATGCCTCAGTCCCATAGCAAAAGTAACAGT
Organism: Hymenochirus boettgeri; assembly: GCA_019447015.1. Lineage (NCBI taxonomy): Eukaryota > Metazoa > Chordata > Amphibia > Anura > Pipidae > Hymenochirus > Hymenochirus boettgeri. The sequence continues at coordinate 36,637,406 of CM033469.1, forward strand.
CACGTCAACATGCATTACATGCTATTGTAACCAGTGAGAGTGATGGAACACACGGGAATGATACATTGGCTTGGAATCGCAAGCAAGGTGGGGAGAAGAGGCGTGCCGAGGACGTGACGTCACTGATGCCACTAAATGGCGGAGTTGGGTGCCGGAGTCAGTAGCCATTTCGCCCTAGCCACCCTCAGATAAATTAATGTTACGTATAGCTGGCTAGGGGCGTCACTGGCTGGCCGTGTACAGATTTACGTCACATAAGAGCGTGGCCAAAGAAAGAAGTCGTTCCGCTGGTAGGTTTGGGTTTCAGGGGTTTGGGGTGGTCTCGAGGGTGTGGGTGGATACCCCGCTCCCGGGAGAAGGTGGGATGCCTGTGATTATGCCTTTTCATAAGTTTGGAGATTAAAAGATATATAAATCGTTTTATCCTCCAAGTACCAATCTATTAACTGTCTGAGATCCACTAACATGCATTAAAGTCTTTAACCTTAAGTGACCTGATACTAGCACGCTCTATTCAGTGCATTCGCAATACTTGCGTTTATATAGAGGGGAATGTTGGAGGGTCCGTATACAACTACCTGGATCTATAACTGTAAATTTTGAGATTGATTTGCTCTAATAATCGTTGCCAATGACCACCCATGTCGGTAAACATCCGATTCAGGTCAACCGGAATGGCCCCTAAATTTTTATACTCAACTTAATATCACCTTGAAATGTTGTTCCCTTTTTTTAATGCTTTCTGGTCAAGTTGAAGAGAATTGACAGCGATTTTTATGGAGTTAGAACGGAAATCACCTGTACAAATACATTTCTGATAAATCAGCGACATTATCTGATAGGAAACAATAAGGTTCTAAGTTTTCCGGATGGTACCCGAGGAGCCAATGAATGGACGATACTAGGATTTATAATGATTTAATTCAGAACCCTAGGGAGAGCAAAATGATTTTGGTACATACCTAGTTACATAGATAGGTATGGGGTTGTATAAAGACATACCTTCCATCTATTCCACACCTTTATACCCTACCCATACTGTCTGTATAACAGTTACAATAACATAGTATATGGAGTTGTATAAAGAACAGACATCCATCTAGTCCAACCTTTTACCCTACCCATATGTCTTCTACTAACATGTTACTATTAACATAGTCATTTGAGATGGATAAAGCATAAGTCTGCATTCTAGTCCACCTTTACTCCTACCCATATGTCTGTCTAACACGTTACACTATTAACAAGTATTGGAGTTGTAATAAAGAACATACTGCCCTCTAGTCCAAACCTTTTACCCTACCAAATTCTGTCTAACCACGTTACCTAGTTAACATAGTATTGGAGGTTGTATAAAGACATAATGTCCATCTATCAACCTTTACCCTACCCTAATGTCCCTGTCTAACAGTTACATAATACATATGTATTTGAGGTGGTATAAAAGACTTACATTCCATCTAGTCTAACCTTTATACTCCCATATGTCGTGTTATAACATTGTACATAGTAACACTGTAATTGGAGGTTTGTATAAAACATACGCCCTCTAGTCCAATCCTTTATACCCTACCATAATTGTCGTCTACCTTACATGAGTAACATAGTACTGGAAGTTGTATAAAGACATAGCGTCCATCTAGTCACCTTCTAACCATATTTTATACGTTTCAAGTCAGAATCAGCCTCCCCACGCCACATTATATCCCTCCTATGTCTGCAAAGTTACATAGTCCATAGTATTGGTGTATAAAGACATACAGTCCATCTAGTCCATACCTTTATACCCTACCCCTATTGTTCTGTTAACGTTACATAGTAACATAGTATTGAGGTTTATAAAGAATACATCCATCTAGTCCAACCTTTATACCCTACCTCATAATGTCGTCTAACGTTACCTATAGGACATATGTATTGGAGGTTGATAAAGCAGACGTACGTCCATCTATTCCAACCTTTATACCCTACCTATAATTGTCTGTCAACATTACATAGTAACATAGTATTGGAGGTTTATAAAGACATACAGTCCTCTAGTCCAACCTTGATACCCTCCCCCATAATTCTGTATAACAGTTGTACAAAGTAACATAGATTGGAAGTGTATAGACATACATCCTCCATCCTATTCCAACCTTTAACACTCCTATATTTCTGTCATAACAGTTTACATAGTAACATAGTATTGGCGGTGTAGATAACGTTCTCTTAACTGTATAACATATGCTATACAGTTACACGTCAGTATGAGGGATAAGCATACATCCAGTCTGCCAACCTTTATACCCGACCCATAAGGTGCCTTATAACAGTTCATAGTAACTAAGTATTGGAGTTGTATAAGAAGAACCTATGTAGTCTAGCCCTTATAGACCCTACCCATAATGTCTGTATAACAGTTACAGACAGTAAACAGATGTAATTGGTAGGTGTATAAGACATACATCCACTCTCAATCCAACCTTATAACCCTACCCTAATGTCTGTATAACAGTTAATCAATAGAACATAGTAATTGGAGGTTGTAAAAGACATACGTCCATCTAGTCCACCTTTATACCCTAGACCCGCATAATGTCTTGTATAACAGTTACACAGTAACATAGTGTGGAGGTTGTATAAAGACATACAGTCCATCTGTCCAACCTTTATACCCCGACCCATATGTCTGTATAACAGTTACATACAGACATAGTATGGAGGTTGTATAAAGAACATACATCCATCTAGTCCAACTTTATACCCTACCCATAATGTCTGTATAACAGTTACATCAGTAACATAGTTTGGAGTTTGTAAGAGCCATACATCCATCTAGTCCAACTTATTATTACCTACCCATATGTCTTTATAAACCAGTTACAGTAACATGAGTAATTGGAGTTGTATAAAGACATACAATCCCATCTAGTCAACCGTTTATACCTACCCTAATGTCTGTATAACAGTTTACATAGCAACATAGTATTGGAGGGTTGTATAAAGACTACATCCATCTATCCACCCTGTATACCTCTACCCATATGTCTTTAACAGATGTACACATAGAAACATAGTATATGGAGAGTTGTATAAATGACAATCCAGTCATCTAGTCAACCTTTATACCTACCCATAATTCTGTACTAACACGTTTACACATAGTACATATATTCTTGGAGTTTATAGAAGACTACATCCTTATCAGTCCCAACCTTTATAACCCTACCCATAATGTCTGTATAACATTACACAGTAACATAGGTATTGAATGTTTATAAAGACATACGTCCATCTAGTCCAACCTTTTATACCCTACTCGCATAATTTGTATAAACATTACATATAACATAGTATGGGGTTGTTATAAAGACATAGTCCACTCCGTCCAACGCTTTAGTACCCAATCCATACTGTCTTCTAACAGTGTACAAGAACATGAGTTGGAGGGTTGTATAAAGACATACATCCATCTAGTCCAACCTTTATACCCTACCCTAATGTATGTGGACTTTACTAGTAACATAGTATTGGAGTTGTATAAAAGACATATGTCCATCTAGTCCACCTTTATACCCTACCCATAATGTCTGTCTACAGTTACATAGTAACATAGTATTGGAGGTTGTATAAAGACATACGTCTATCTAGTCCAACCTTTATATACGCACCATATGTCTGTCTAAAGTTACATAGTAACATGTATTGGAGTTTGTATAAAGACATACGTCTATCTAGTCCAACCTTATTACCCTCCCCATAATGTCTGTAAAACAGTTACATAAGTAACATGTATTGGAGGTGTTATAAAAAGACTACGTCCATGCTAGTCCAACCTTTATAACCTACCCATATGTCTTCTAACAGTTACTAGAACATAGTATTGGAGTTTGTATAAGACATACGCCATCCAGTCCAACCTTTATAACCGTACCATAATTGTCTGCATAACAGTTACACAGTAACATAGTATTGGAGGTTGTATAAAGGCATACTCTATCTATCCAACCTGATTCCCTACCCATAATGTCTGCTAACATTACTAGTACATAGTATTGGAGAATGTAATAAAGCCATACATCCATCTAGTCCAACCTTTATAACCCTACCCAATATGTCTGTCTAAACAGTTACATAGTAACATAGTATATTGAAGTTGTATAAAGACCATACGTGCCATCTAGTCCAACCTTTATACCCTACCCATAATGTCTGTCAACAGTACATGAACAGAGGGGAGGTTGTATAATAGACATACGTCATCTAGTCCAACCTTATACCCTACCCTAATGTGTGTCTAACAGTTACATAGTAACATAGTATTGGAGGTTGTATAAAGACATACGCCATCAGTCCAACCTTTATACCCTACCCATAATGTCTGTCTATACAGTTACATAGTAACATAGTAGTGGAGTTTATAAAGACATACGTCCATCTATCCAACCTTTAACCCACCCACTAAGTCTGTCTAACAGTACATAGTAATAGTATTGGAGTTTGTATACAAGACTACGTCCATCAGTCCAACCTTTTACCCTACCCTAATGTCTGTCAACAGTTAATATAGTAACTATATTGGAGGTTGTATAAGACAACGCCATCTGTCCAACCTTTATACCCTACCATAATGTCTGTCTAACAGGACTAGTAACATAGTATTGGAGGTTATTATAAGACATACGTCATCTAGTCCAAACCTTATACCCTACCCATAATGTCTGTCTAACAGTTCCATAGTAACCTAGTATTGGAGGTTGTATAAAGACATACGTCCCATCTAGTCCACCTTTATACCCTACCCATATGTCTGTCTAACACATTACAAGTACATAGTATTGGAGGTTGTATAAGACATCTCCATCTAGGTCCAACCTTTAACCTACCCGTAATTCTGTCTAACAGTTACATAGTAACATAGTATGGATGTTGTTAAATAGACATACGTCCATCTAGTCCAACCTGTATACCCTACCCATAATGTCGTCTAACAGTTACATAGTACCATAGTATGGGAGGTTGTATAAGACATACCGTCCATCTAGTCCAACCTTTATTCCCTACCTATAATGTCTGTCTAACAGTTATATAGTAACATAGTATTGGAGGTTGTTAAAGACATACGTCCATCTAGTCCAACCATTATACCCCCCATAAGTGTCTGTATAAACAGTTTACATAGTAACATAGTATTTGGAGGTTGTGATAAGACATACGTCATCTAGTGCCAACCTTATACCCTACCCAATGTCTGTATAACACTTACATAGTAACATGTATTGGAGGTTTTATAAGACAATACGTCCATCTAGTCCAAATTTATACCCTACCCATAGGTCTGTCTAACAGTTACATACTACAGTATTGGAGTTGTATAAAGACATACGTCCTATTCACCTTCAACTTTATACCCTAACCCATAAGTCTGTATAAAGTTACATAGTAACATAGTATTGGAGTTTGTATAAATACATACGTCCATCTAGTCCAACCTTATACCCTACCCATATGTATGTCTAACAGTTACATAGTAACATAGTATTGGAGGTTGTTATAAGACATACGTCCATCTAGTCCAACCTTTATACCTACCCATAATGTCTGTCTAACCTTAATAGTAACATAGTATGGAGGTTGTATAAAGACATACGTCCATCTAGTCCCAACCTTTATACCTACCCATAATGTGCTGTCATACCAGTTACATAGTAACAATAGTATTGGAGGTTGTATAAAGACATACGTCCATCTATTCCAACCTTTATACCCTACCCAAATGTCTGTCTAACAGTTCTAGTAAACAGGTATTGGAGTTGTTGTATAAAGACATACGTCCATCTAGTCCAACCTTATACCCACCCATAATGTCTGTTAACAGTTACATAGTAACGAGTATTGGAGGTTGTATAATGACATAACGTCCATCTAGTCCAACCTTTATACCCTACCCGTATAATGTCTGGCTAACGTACATAGTAACATAGTATTGGAGGTTTAGTAATAAAGCAGACGTCCATCTAGTCCAACCTTTTACCCTACCCAAATGTCTGTCTAACATTACATAGTAACATAGTATTTGGAGGTTGTATAAAGACAAACGTCCATCTAGTCCAACCTTTATACCCTACCCTAATGTCTGTCTAACAGTTACTATGTAACATAGTATGGAGGTTGTATAAGCATACCGTCCATCTTCCAACATTATACCCTACCCATAATGTCTGATAACAGTTACATAGAACATAGTATTGGGGTGTTATAAAGACATACGTCCATCTAGTCCAACCTTTATCCCTACCCATAATGGTCTGTAAACAGTTACATAGTAACATAGTATTGGAGTTGTATAAAGAACATACTCACCATCTAGTCCAACTTTATCACTACCCATAATGTCTGTCTAACAGTTAACATACTAACATAGTATTGGAGGTTGATAAAGACTACTTCCATCTGTCCACCCTTTATACCCTCCCATACTGTCTGATAAAAGTTACATAGTAACTAGTATTGGAGTTTGTATAAAGACATACGTCCATCAGTCCAACTTTATACCCTACCCTAATGTATGCTACCCATTACATAGTAAAAATAGTATGGAGGTTAAATAAGACTACTCCTCAGTC